>CM042009.1:45148044-45573044 GCA_023525715.1 Cichorium intybus
TTTGTTTGTTATATGAATCTTAGAAAATATCAATATATTAAATATGATACAAAAAAATTATATTATTAAAAGATAATATATTCTTTATATAAATCAATTTCTGGAAATTATAAACTAGTAAACATCTATATGACTTTTCGCATATATGCTTTGTTTTATAGCTAATTTTCTCGCATTCACCGGAATTCGGCTTCTGATGATGATTTGGAGAGCATGATCAATCTTCTCAAAGAGATGTGAGATATTGAGCACTTTACTAATTTGGACTTTGCTCAAATGGCCAAAATCAAATGGAGGATTGAAGGAGATGAAATTTTTATATATTTTTACGTATCGCTCAATCGTAAAATGCGTCAATTATCTATTTGGTGTATTATGGTCAATGATCAATGGGTAGATGAGCCGAGCAGAGTGAAGTCTGAGTTTCAACATTATTTTCAGTCTCGTTTTGCTCGTGTTGCTAAATCTTGGCCTTCTATCACCTCCACGAGGTTTAAAAGATTGAATCACATGGAACTTTATTTTATTGAATTGTCCACATCATGGGATCTTATTAGCCATGATGTGTTTAATCTGGTTTGGCATTTTTAGAATTCTTGTGCTATTCTAAAAGGATGTAATCCTTCTTTTGTGACATTAATCGTGAAACTTTAAGACCCAAAGTTCATTGGGAGATTATCGGTCAGTTAGTTAGTATGATCAGGTGTCCGTACAAGACTATTGAGAATTATTTGGCAAGCTGTCTTGGGGGGGGGGGGGGGGAGGTTATTCATAGTTTGCGGGGGGAGGTTATTCATAGTTTGCATAGTTTTGAACAATCAGCTTTCATCAAAGGTCGTCAGATTCTAGATGGGTCTTTAATGTTAAATGAAACTGTTGGTTATTTTAAAGGTAGCAAGAAGAACCTAATAATTTTAAAGACGAATTTTGAGAAGGCTTGTGATTCCTCTAGTGGGATACTTGATAAAGGTGATGTAAAATATGGGGTTTGAAAATATATTGTGTTGTTAGATTAGAGTGGCTCTTGCTTCTTAGAGGGAATAAATTCTGGTTAATGGCATTCTGACTGACTAACGAGTTCTCTATTGATTCTAGCATTCCTCAAGGTGACCCATTATCCCCATTTTTGTTTATTATAGTTATGGAGGGATTGCATGTGGCTATCTATGATGCTGTAATGCTTTTCGTGGTATAAACATTAGAGGCTTGGGTTTGGAGATTTCTCATTTGTAACTGGGAGGTGAAGAATACGAGAAGAATTCTCATTTGTTTTCATTTAGCTTCAGGTTTGAAATTCAACTTTCAAAAACGTAAGTTGCACAAATCCATAAGTACAACTTCTCAAAGAATCGGGATCTGCTTATATTAGACCTTGATACTTCGGGTTATTTTCCGGTTCTTCAGCCCGCCTTTATTTGGATGCTAACACTTTGACCATAAGTGAGCATTCTGTCAAACATATCAAATATCATCTATCAAATATAGAAAATATAATAATATTTTAGTAAAATAATATATTTTATGCTTTTATGAGTTGTATTCTTCCTTTATGTAACCAATTGACAATATTTTATAATTTTCCATTAAAAAGGTAAAATGGTAATTTTAGCGTTATTGGTCTTAAAATATATAGATTTTATTGAATATTTCCCATGTTTAAAAATATAAACATAGGGTGTGTTTGGCACGGAGTTTTTCGGAGCGTTTGAAAGCTTGTAGCTTCTAACGTTTAAGAAAAAACTCTAATAAAAACAAAAAAGCTTCGTTCGGCGACACGAGCTTGAAACTTTTATTTTAAACAAAACGCTGCTATTTTAAAAGCTAGTTGAAGCAGCGTTTAACAAAAAGCTCCTACCAATTATACCATTAATTACTAGAATACCCTTAAAACTGTAACCAATATTTACACAAATGCCTTTTTATGTAATTTTACATATTTTAAAAGCTTCCAGCTATTTTTACCGAACAATTATATACAAACTAAACGTATAGCATCGAACTTTCAGCTACCAGCTACCCGCTATCAGCTTCCATCTATTTTTGTCAAACACGTCCATAATATTGAAAATTAGAATATATCACCACATTTCCAATTTTATTTATTTAAAAATCAATCAATAGTTTATTTAAATCCACGGGTTGTCTAAAATAATATATACATTATTAACAGTATGTTATCTTAGAGTCATGGACTCATGGGGGATCACATGGTTGCACATGAAACGCACAATTGTTCTTTTCTCTAATTTATTGAATATATTTTTAATTGTACGCTGCCTTATGTCATTAAAGAAAATTTAGTGACCAAAGTGGATTTTGTTATCGCTGGTTAAGTATGGTTATTTGCGGAGATGGACGACCGGTCAAGCATCGTCCTTTATCATGCAGCGAGCCTCGGGTTTAAACATTCTCGAGTACCCAGGTACGACCGGTCATGCATCGTTCTTGATCATGCAGCATCTCTCGAATTTATCAACTCATTATTTGATCTTCGGGTGCCCAGTTACGACCGATCATGCATCGTCCTTGATCATGCAGCAACCCTCGGAACGATCAACTCATTCTTTGACTATCGGGCTTTCCCCGATCCATTGGTAAACACGTAGGCACATACAACAGATTACTACACACAGTAATTAAGTTACCTACGCATGTAACTTCACCCATAGTATAATGAGAAGACTCACCTGGTCCGCGACCTCAAGCTAGACAGCACTCTAAGCGAGTGTCCTCAGATCCCGACAATATGAACTCCCTAACAAGGGTAAACTACACTTACAACTCTCTAAACCCAGTACAGGATAAACCTCTAAGACTGGTACCCAGAGCCCTTAAGTTTGACCAAAGTCAAACTGGTCAAAAAGTCAACAGTCAAAGGTCAAAGTCAAAGTCATCGAACAACAGCCAGTTATCGATAACTATGAATAGTCTCAAATTTCATCGCGAACCATGACTGAGTTAGCGTCGCTAACTCCTCTCTTCAGCCAAAATCCTTCAAAAGCTCTTAATCCAATAAGTCATGGTCTTAAACCTTCTAGGACCCTTCCAAACAGTTCCTAGGTCCATAAAATCCTAACTTTATCGTTCAGTTATAGCCAAACAAGCTCATGAACAAGATCCAAGTTCAAAATGGTCCAAAACTCAACAAAACAACTAAAGAGAGCTTGGCTTACACTTAAAACCAACCTAATGGCCCCAAATGAGGACTCAAAGGCATAAAGTTCGAAACTTTATCCTTCCTAACCATGGAAAACACCAAAAAGGGACCATTACTCCATTCTAATCCATAAAACCCCACTTAAATCACAAGAAGAACCTTAATAATGTTGAAAGGTGGAAACTTCACTCACAATGATCCAGAAACAAGGAGCTTTAGCTGATTTCCACTTAAAAAATGTCTTCTAGCAACACCATGCATCCTCTAACATCATCCGAGCTTCAAAAATCCTTCTAAAGAGACCAAAAACACCAAAAACCCATCCAAGAATGCTAGAGAGAGAAAAATGACGTTTTGGGGGCTAAGAATTGAAGTTTGTCGGCTTCCCTAGGGTTTCCTTACTTGTATATGGCATATAGCTCAAAATTTAGGGTTTTGGCCCAAAAACAGCAGTTAGCGTCGCTAATTGTGCATCGTGCAAACCCACAAACCTACAACACATAGCGTCGCTAATACATACACATAGCGTCGCTATTACCTACATATAGCGTCGCTAATACCTACACATAGCGTCACTATGTGTATGTGTTACAACTTTCCCCAATTTCCAAAAACTTAAAAATCTTTTAACTTTTGAGCTTGGACATTTCAGGTTTAGGGTTTTACAAGGTAGAAGATGTGGATATTGAAATGAGAACCTTTCAGAGTGTTGTGGAGACTATTATTTAAGATGATGGTGGTGGAATGGTGAATGAGCAAGAGGATAAAGATAAAGTGGAAGACATGAAGGAATAGATCCAGACATTTTTAAACTGTTGGTGAAGGAGTTAGTTTTAAGCAAGCAATGTTGAATAACCTACAAAAACCAGCTATTTTTAGTGAAGACCTTAGGCATACACCAGATTTTGAACTTAGTGAAACTTTTTTGACCAAGGAACAAGTGATACAGTTGGTGGATTCCCTGGCCATAAGCAGCAGAAGATATATTAGTCTTGTGAAGAATGACTAGGTTAGAGTTTGGGCCAGGTGTTTCGGATATGTTCCAGTTGATAGTGGCGAGAAATGTCATGCAAATGATAAAGGAAAAGGGAAACTTAATGAGCGAAATGTTAAAGGAAATGGAAATATCGGTGAGAGAAAACTTAAAGGAAAAGGCAACATTGATGAGTAAATTGTTAAAGGAAAGGGCAAAAAAGACCTTTCAGTCACAACAACTTGTCAATGGGTCCTACACGTTTCAAGAACAAATATACAGGATAATTGGATGGTGATGACCTTTAATGAGAAACACACATGCTTTCCCAACAGGGTCATTAAAAGCTGCACACAAGGGTTTTTTGCCAACCAAATTCTTCATCAGTTGTCCTCTCATCCAAGGGTTACTGTTGCAGCATTAAAAGATCAACTCCAAAAGAAATATCAGCTGGAGATATCAAGAATGAAAGTTTTTAGGGCAAGGGTGATCGCGATGAACATAATCCATGGAGACTATGACAAGCAGTTTCATATGCTGAGAGATTATGTGTTGGATTTAAAAAGAACTAACCCAGGAATTACAGTGAAATTAGAGGTGGATGAACAACCAAACTTCTCTTTGACTACAAGAAAGTTCAAAATAATATACGTTTGTTTGGGTGCTTTGAAACTTGGTTTCAAGTCTAGCAGGAGAGACTTGTTTGGGCTAGACAGAGCTTTCTTGAAGGGGCCTTTTCCTGGCCAAATTGTAACGGCTTTGGGCATAGATGCAAACAATGGGTTCTACCCAGTGGCTTATGCGGTTGTAGAAGCAGAGAATATGAGCTCATAGACATGGTTCTTAACATGTTTGGGTGAAGGCCTGGAACTCAATGATATGAGTAATTTCACTTTCATCTCAGATAGACAAAAGGTACTCTTTAATTTCATGTTAAATATAATTTTATTAAAATAATTACTTAATTTTGTGTGATATAAGGGATAATACCAGCCTTGGCACAAGTGTTCCCATGTGCAGAGCACCGGTTCTGTTTGAGGCACATACATGAGAACATGAAACTTACTTGGAAAGGCAAGTAGCTTAAGGAACTGCTATGGCAATGTGCAACAGCAACAACCTAACCTTTTGTTTGCCAAATGCATGGAAGATTTGAAGAAGTTTAACAAAGATGCCCATGAATGGTTACTGAAAATTTCCACAAAACATTAGGCAAGAAGCCACTTTTCAGGTACTTGTTACTAGTGTCAACCTTTTTAACATATATAACCCATTTTGACTATATTATGAAATGTAGTGTGACAAATATTTCGATATTCTTACATTCTACAGGAAGAGCACATATTGATATACTTCTTAATAACTTGGGTGAGGCTTTTAACTCCAAGCTTGCGGAAGGAAGGGACATACCTATAATATCATGTTTGGAGTTTATTAAATAATACCTGGTGAAAAAGATTTGTGTAGTTGCAAAAGTTATTAATAAAACAAGTGGTTTTCTGACCCCAGCAACCCAAAGGCTTATGAGTGTGATCAAGGAAGAAGCTTGTCATTGTACCTGCATTTTCAATGGAGATTTCAAATACCAGGTTACAGGGAAGTACATGGATCAGTATATTGTAAACATGAAAGAGAGAAACTGTTCATGCATGAAATAGGATTTAACTAGTATTCCTTGTGTCCATGTTGTGGCTGTCTTATATAACATATGTAGCTATGGGGCTGAAGTGGGACATCCTTTGGAGTGGGCTCATGCTTGTTATAGGTTAAGTACATGGAAGGAGACTTACAGTTTTAAAATTGATTCCATTAATGGTAAAGATTTGTGGCCAAAGTCGGATTGCCCAACTATTATAATCCCACCTAATCATCATAAGCAGGTGCTAGTTTTAATGTTTTTACAATGTATATTCCCCATGATATACATGTCAAAGTTTTTACAATGTATATTCCCCATGATTATTGAATGTTACTTTGTATTGATAACATGTACAATATTCCCCATGATATACATATTCCCCATGATTATTGAATGTTACTTTGTACATGTTATCTAAGTTCAATTTCCATCCTGAGATTGGTTATGACCGCATTCACATTTTTTATACCTTGCATTAACCATTAAAAGATGAACTTCTTTATTATACCATTGTACTTAAATGAACCTTGCATTAAGCATCGAATTAACTTATTTATTATATCATTACATCAATCTCCATGCAGATTTCTAACTGAGTATATCAAGTATATGTTATGAAATACGTTTGTTTACAAGAGGAAGAAATTCACATACAATCAGATTATAAAGCATTTTATTTTTCAGTTATAGCAGTGTACTTTAATGTACTTCCTATGAAAGTTAAATTTCCATCATGAGATTGGTTATCACTATAGCAGTCAAAAGTCATATCCAAGTGCATACTACTTTTCAGTAATAGCATTGTACTTTAATCTACCATTGTCGAATGTTACTTTGTACATCATATCTATTTCCAGATCATACTCCATACTACTCTTTAGTTATACCATTGTACTTTAGTGTACTTCATAACAAAGTTCAATTTCCATCCTGAGATTGGTTATGACTGCATTCAATGTTATACCATTGTACTTCAAGGCACTTCATATAAAATTTAACATCCTCAAATTGATTATGACTGCATTCATATTTTTTTGTACTTTGTGTTAACCATCACATTAACTTCTTTATTATACAATTCTACTTTAATGTACATTGCAATAAGCATCAAATTAACTTCTTTATCATATATCAACTATATGTTATGAAATCCATGTGTTTGCAAGTGGAAAAAATTCATGTACAACTCGAATTGTAAATAACAACTGCCTTTTCAGTTGATTAATTTGTACATTATCGTTGCCGAAAAGAAACACCATTACAGTTCCCACATCCTTCCCAGCCACCATTCTACTAACTTACACTACAAGTCCTAAAACCATTATAGTTACTAACAAAAACCCCTTAACCATTACAAGCAAAACCCAAAAACGAACCAACCACAGCTACCTCCATACACATACTTCAACCACTTCATCACGTAGTCAATCTACAGCTTCAATAATGAGCACAGACACAAACGAGAACAAAAAATACCCAAGACCCATAGAAGAGATACTTGTACTTTTTACAAGCAGCTATTGCCTCTTGAAGGTCATTCATTGAACAAAGTAAACCTAGAATCACCTCCACCGCTCGTTGGCACATCGGAGGATCATACCATCCCACAAACCCACAACACCTGTTACTCCTTAAACAACACCAAAAACGTCGTCCAGGATTGTGATCCGTCTAGAATGTCACTATACACGCAGCAGTGCCGCATGAGCATATCACCATTGTTGTGTTTCGATCGGACGAGACAAAAGGGTTTCTTTTGCTGAGGTACTTTGGGACGATGACGAAGTGGCGTATAGGGGGAAGGCGTAGCCTTTACGAGAAGTCGTTTGGGCTTGCGATATTACCCATTTGCCCCTTGTTGACCGGTCATATATTGTCTCTAACGGTGCTCAAGAGACGACCGTCTGCCTGAGGGACCTCAGGCGTGCTTCTTTCAAACAACAGGGACAAGGACGTGCAAATCCCAAAACTTGGACCAAAAGTGTGACTTTTGGTAAACCACATGGACCAAAACTGTAATTTACTCTAATAATATTTTTTGAACACTTTTGTAAGCTTACTGATCAAATATATATAAAAAATGACTAAATATATACAATTGCAAAAATTCGGTAGCTTTAGAAGTCATTATCCCTATTCAATTTCATCGTATCTTTAGCTAAAATTCAAGACTCCGAGGCCTTTCTTGGAAAAAATTAAACTTTCGGGGCAGTCAAATATGACCACAAACTTTGGAATGTTTCAACTAAAAGTCATGGATTTTATGATCCCACCAATAAATTCTCATAAAAACTAAATTAAATTCCAACCCCATAAATGTCCCAATACCTATTAGATTATGACATTTGCAATAGCTCAAGATATGGTCATCAAAGATCAACCCCATCGCCATATAAATATGACCCCTCCCATTCTCAAACTTTCACAAACCATACAAGAACTCAAACTTGCAAAATGGCCTATATTATAAGGTTCCTCATGCTTATACCCTTGCTAGCATCACTTTCCCCCTTTTGTTCATCAAATCCAATTCAAGACAGCTTCTATCAATGTCTTTCTACCAATACAAACTCTTTAACCCGACTCCCCAACATCTTTTTCACCCCAAACAACACTGCTTTCACACCCCTTTTGAACTCAACCGCGCAAAATCTCCGTTGCATCGCACCTTATGCAGCAAAACCCGAAGCTATTTTGACCCCCATACACGAAACCCACATCCAAACTGCTGTTATTTGCGCAAAAAAGCTCGGGATTCAGCTTCGTGTTAGAAGTGGAGGTCATGATTATGAAGGGGTCTCTTATACATCCGTTATGGACCCTCCATACGTTGTTATCGACTTGGCTAAACTACGTGGCATTAATGTTAATATAGAGGATAGTTCAGTTTGGGTTGAAGCAGGTGCAACTGTTGGTGAGCTTTATTATCGAGTTGCAGAGAAAAGCAAGATTCATGGAGTTCCATCTGGGCTATGCACAAGTCTAGGAGTTGGTGGGCATATTGTGGGTGGCGCGTATGGTTCCATGATGAGGAAATATGGGCTCGGGGCTGATAATGCGCTCGATGCGAAGATCATCGACGCGAATGGTCAGATTCTTGATCGGAAAACCATGGGAGAGGATGTTTTCTGGGCTCTCCGTGGAGGTGGTGGGGGTAGTTTCGGGATTATACTTTCTTGGAAGCTGAAACTCGTGCCGGTCCCTGAAACCGTCACGGTTTTTAATGTTGGAAGGACATTAGAACAAGGTGCCACCAAGATTCTTTACAAGTGGCAACAAGTTGCCGACAAACTTGACGACGATCTTTTTATTAGAGTCATAATTTCAACTGGAAATATACCGAATACAACTCAAAGAACCGTGAGCACAACTTACAATGCACTTTTTCTTGGAGATGTCGGTAGACTTCAAGAAATCATGAAGAAAAGTTTCCCTGAATTGGGTCTGAAGAAAGAAGATTGCTTTGAAATGACTTGGCTGGAATCTGTTTTGTTCATCGCCGGCTACCCGAGAACCGTTCCGACCAGCGTCCTACTCGCTGGGAAACCAGCTTTCTTGAACTATTTCAAAGCGAAATCAGATTTTGTGAAAGACCCGATTCCAGAAGAAGGATTAGAAGGCATCTGGGAAAGATTCTTGCAAGAAGATAGCCCATTGATGATCTGGAATCCATATGGAGGAATGATGGGCAGGATCTCGGAATCATCGATCCCATTTCCTCATAGAAATGTAATTTTCAAGATTCAGTATTTGACCAACTGGATGAACCCAGAAAAAGAAGTGATGAACAAGCATGTCGATTGGATCAGAAAGCTTTATAATTACATGGCTCAGTATGTTACGATGTTTCCAAGACAAGCGTATGTGAACTACCGAGATCTTGATCTTGGAATGAATGACAAAAATGGCGATGACACCAGTTTTGTAAAGGCGAGTTATTGGGGAACAAAGTACTTCAAAGACAACTTCAATAGATTGGTGAAGATCAAGACTGAGTTTGATCCAGATAACTTCTTCAAGCATGAACAAAGCATCCCAGTTTTACCCGTAAAGAGTAAAAAGGGCAAAAAGGTTATTCAAAGATTCAAGCATAAAAAGGGTAAAAAGGTTATTCACCACTAAGAGTTATTTCTTATTTACATTTTCTGTTGTTGGTATATGACAAAGAAGCATGGGAAGTATGGTAGAACAAGTTATAATGGAGTATAAGTCATAATCAAGAATGTATTAATTGTATGCGTTTGTGATGATTATATATCTTAGGATAAGACTTTGGGAAAGAATAATATATGTGAAATTCGACGTGTGAGATTGTTATTGGTTTATGGTCAAATTATGTGTTCATAGTGTTGATACAAATTTGCATAATCACTTCATAGGCGTGGTGGAAAATGGAAATGGAAGTATACATTTGATCACCATTGATGGTTGTAATACCACAAAGGTCTTCTTCCCCTTATGATTTAAGATTCTCATTATAATACGATAGTGGAATCAGAAAATCCAGTTTGTATTATTTTGAAAAGTGATTATAAATTTTTTTAAGGTGATTTTTTTTAGTTTATAATTTTATATTAAAACTTTTGAACAACTATGTTAACTATGAAGATTTGGAGCCGGGAACGACGGTCGCATATGATAGCCTTGGGCCCGGATTGGTTTCAATCATTTTGTTTTTGGTCAAAATTCAATCTTAATTTATCCATTTGTTGATGAACAATTATTGTTTTATTAATCCATCAATTATTATATTTTATTTTTCTTCAAATGATGTTTTAGATGTTTGATCGCTAGTTAACTTTGTAAGTTAAAAAATAGCAATGTGTATTGAAAAAGATCGTTATACTTATATTTTAAGGTACTTAACTACCTATATTTTCAAGTATAAGTCTACTTGCGTGAGAAAAAAAACGTAGAGGCGAAAAGTGCATAGAAAGTGTAACATCAAATCAGAAAGTTGTATGTTCATGAGAATGTGAACTTGCTGGTCATATTAAAAAATGAAAACGGGTATATATGATCAATTAATTATACGTTCTATACACGTTATTGTAAAAAAAATTATCTTGCTGTTAATCTGATCTTCATACAAAGCTTAAACAGTATTTTCTGGATGGCTCAATCCAAATTTGACCCAGGCCCCACACCAATACTATTTTGTGTGTGTGACGTTTTGAACTGTAGACTTTTTTTTTTTTTTTGGAATTTAGCATTTTAACATGATTCTAGTAACCTTTTACATATATTTTGGTTATTATTATCGTTCCGAAAAAGTGAAACTAGAGATTAATATGTTTAATGTTTCACCTAATTACACTCTGTACGTGATTACACTTTGTACGTGATTTTTTTTTTTTTTTTTTTTTTTTTTTTTTTTTTGAACGGCACTTTGTACGTGAATGACTCCGTTATCCGTCAGCTTCAAGTTCTCCCAAAACAAGGAGCAATCAATCAACTTCCAACATCTTTCAGTCTTGCCCTTTTCAGCTTTTACTCTCGTACACTTCACCCAACGAAATAAAAAAATGTATAACAAGCAAGTGCTGAATTATATGTAACTTCGAGATTAAGAGGAGTAAAAATACATATAATTATTTAATATATGTAACAATTATAAGATTGTGTAATATATCTTTAGATATTAATGAGTATCAACAGTACGTCTTGATTAATCCTTACCAATATACCATAATTATAAATTTAATAACAACATTGTCGATCTGAATCCCATTTTGATGGAAAAATAGGTTACCTTAAATTTAAAGAGGATAACAAGAAAACATCATGATTCATAATCCCGAATAAAAAGAAATTGTTATTTAGCAATAAAAAATAAAAAATATATATATTCAATAAATTAAAATTTGTTGTAAATTGTTATGACATAAAGATGTATCGTCTCTTCGTACTCGAATATCTGGAAACGACAAACAGAAAGTTCTTGCTTGAATTTCGTTTGGAAAATTTGAGATTTTTACGTGTTGTTTTCTTAAAAGAAAATGAAATATTTATTACCCAACTATGATGTTAGAATGAGCATGGCACATTATCTTGCCCTCATATTCTTGATTTGTTTGATGTGATTAAAGTATTAAACTATGAATTGAATTCAATCAATCATGCATTTGTTAAGTAGAATGTGGGGCATGGTGTCTGAAAACAGCAAGAAATATATTTTAATGGGATGTTCATCCAAAAGACCAGATGTTTGCAAGTTTAAGAAGCTAATAATTACTTTTCTCTTAGCATTTTTGTAGATGACTTCATATTTTAAAAGTCATAATTTAAATTATTTTTAAAATAAAAAATAAGGCCAAAAATTGCTTTTCGTGAGAAAGTAGTTCGAAATTCCAAAATACTGTTTGTTTTTAAAAACCTAGATTCAAAAATCTATACATAGTATGAAATACATGCATAGTTCGAAAATTCGAACTTAATTTTGTGTGTTGTTTTGTTAAGATTTTGAACTTCTTCATGATTTGGATTATGCTTAAAAGTTAAAACTTCTTTATGATTTTCTAACTAAATTTTTGTTTTAGATATCTACTAAAATGGTATAATAGAAATAAGAGAGAGAGAGAGGGGTTTAAAAATTGATAAAGTAATTGGAAAATCCTTATTTTAAAATACGTATTTCTTAGCGCCTCAATCTTTCAAACTCTTAGGCCACATAAGTTTTTAAGGTCATCTTAATTAAACTTCATTTATATGTGTGGGTTTGTGTTTTGTGAGTGTTGATCTTCATACAAGTTTTCATCTTTTATTTTTCATGGGGAGTTTTTTTACCAATACCCAAGTTTTTATTTCTCCTCTTATTTTCATCTTTTATTAACTCATAACACTTGAAACGCATATTTCTCAACCTCAATGTCACATCAATTTTTCTAAATTAAAAGTAATTAAGTAAAACCAAAACTAAAAAATAACATTTAAAATTAAAATTAAAAATAACATTAGATTAAAAATGAACTCAACTACAAACAAAAAATAAAATAAAAAACCCCTAAAATGATAAATAAAATCTTAAAATGAAAATCTACATCTCACAACCATAAATTTGGGCCAGTTCCCGCTTGCAAGCAAGAATTGCATTTAGTGGTCCTCATATCAAATGATCATGTGGGCGAAAAAAAAAAGCATATCCTTTTCAAAACATCTGGCTTTGAGTTTTTCTAACTTCTACTCAAGGATCAGTGTTTTCCTCTTCGCCTCCTCCTCTAGCAATCCTTTATTCCAAGCTCGGTAGTCCTGCTTCTCTTGCACTTCTTGTTGATTATTGTCAGCAAGAATAGATATTTTTTCAACAATAGTCCTCATTCCCTCCTGCCTGAGGATGCACCAACCACTTTCTTCCCTTTTCTTTGTCGTGGTAGTGATACATCATCATTGATGTCATCTTCATCAATATCGTGAGTAGGAAAGTGTGCATCGGAAAAGGTTGTGGTATAGGTGTTGAACTACGATGTCTTGCTCCATTTATAGGATTGATTAGGGAATTTATACTCATTTCTTTGAGTCTGAGCCATTTCGGATGCTCTCTCAGAATTTCGCATTCCCCTATATGTGCAAATCCGCCATGGACAATTTTCCTAAACTCACTTTGTGTCGCCTTTAAAACATTATAATCAATTAAAAATCCTTTTCAACACAGCACAAAACTGCATGGGTAAAAGGGAAGCCTAGTTTGCTAAAACAGGATAGAACATTTTCAACTACGGGATGTGCAAACTGTATGAAATCCATTGACGCAGATATCACGTGGATTGTAACCTATCCATCTTGCAAAATCAAATCAGAAGTGTAACTGATGTAAGCACCCTCCCTACATAAATATCAACAACCACCATACAACTTATTTACAAACTTCAACTTGCATATATAGATCAAGAGCAACAGTCGAAGTAGACGACGGAACTGCAATGATTCGCGGAGTGCTTTCAAGTCCGAACATAGACAACTTCATTTCTTTATCGCCCAAGCAAGTAACAGACATTGAAGAATATGTAAGTAATTCTCCTCTCAAAACAATGAACTCATAAACTCAACCACCAAGCACCTCATCAACTAATCATATTGATTGTAACATCAATCAAATATTCACGATAGCATAGTAATGCGTCTTCACTCGGCATCCGCTGTCTTCTTCATACGCTCATATGAAACCACGTACAACCAGCAAAAGACTACAAGAATCGTAATTGTGAAAGCTTATAAAGAAAAAGCAAACACACCTACAAAACTAACACTCCAGCCACAACCAAATGAAATGAATGAAGAAATGATCCACCCTCAACCAGGAACTGATACGAAAACACACAACACAGAGGGAAAAACAGAAACCTTGGAACCAAGGGTGGCAACAAAGAAACAGAAAACAGAACACACTTAGAACCGAAACACTGAAAAAGAAAACATATCCTTGCAACCAACCCTTCCCCCCACACTATGCAAAATCAAAGAAGAGAACGCAACAGCCCAATCAATGCATGTCTCAGAAACACGTAGACGAAAACTATCATAAAACCCATCATCCGAAAAAGCAGGCATTGCACAGAATGATGAAGAACAGCCTGCCAAGAAAGCAAGATGAATCCCTAGAAAAGAAGCCCATCAAACATCTTTTGCATTTTGAATTACTCATGGACATGAAGAAGGCAATATGAACTGGGATATGTATTTTTGTTGCTTGAACAATCCAAATTGGTTCTGACAATTATGTCTTTTGGTAGATACATATGAAGCATAACTATCTCTAAAAATATGACTTTTGTAAATCATTTATGCAATAAAAATCAAACTATGAAATATCAGCATCAAATGTAAATGATCTGAAACTATGGAATATGACAATCTTTATGCTTAGTAGTTTACATCTCAAATGTCTTCAGAGCCTACTATAATAGTACGGAGAATTAACAGCCAGCATCACATTACAATAGGCCACAAACATCACTCCCAAACTTTGGTATAAGTGACTGGGTCGAGTAACTGATCAAAATGGGGTTGGTATGATTGTTAATGATTGACTCTATTTTTTAATTTAGAAAATAAATATGATTGCAAAATTGTATTGTCAACGTATTAATCTAATTTTTACAAAAGTAAGCAAATGTTTGCCAAAAGTCTGAAAACATCTGTTCGCCCATAGAATTGTTAAAAACCCACCCAAGTTTCAAATTCAAACTATTTATACCAAAGTGCCTAAAAAATTTGGACAACACTTGTAACTTAAATTGTTTAATGGGTAGATATTAAATTAGAACTTGGTGGTCATTGCAGCCTTACAAGTCCATCTCTATAAATTCACATAAGGGATAACTACAATAAGTTAAATTACTCAAGTTGTCAAATTAAAATTTACCAATCACTCGCATATGTGAGGTATGGACAATTTTCCTAAACTCACTTTGTGTCGCCTTTAAAACATTGTCGGTTTTGCCCGCCCTTAGCAAAACTTAAGAGACTATAGGTATTGGCTTCTAAGATTTAATTGAAATATTCTAGAAATTCGTTTCATGTCGAAATCTAAACATATGATTTTGTAAATAGTAATCAAGTTGACTTTTATGAAATGTTTTACCTGATATCATGTTACTTTCAGAATATATATAATAACCGTTTAATATTTAACATTTTTAATGGTCTGAATTAATCTGATGTTTCTTTGTAAAAATATTTTGTAGGATTTTACCTGATAGTTACGGTTCACAAGTTATTATAACTTTGTTTTATTAATGAGTCGCCTACAAGCCGTCATGGTTCCTATCACAGAATAAAAGCCATCGAAGCTTGTAAGGAAGTCCAACACAAGTTGATTACATTTCAAAGATCTTCGAATTAATATGCCATTTTTTTTTGAAAGGCAGCATATCTCTTATTATATCACTGACCAAAAATTACACATACACCAAAAGGAAACCTGCAAGATGCAAGAATTAATTTCAAGGGCAAAATGGTCCTACTTCTAGCCCCTTTTAAAACACATAGTACAACTATTTTTTTCTAAACATGGCAGTAGGATCTGTACACCAAATTAGCCAATTCCACCTAACCAGGTTACATCTCGCTTTCAACCAAAGGAAAGCTCTCCATTGAAACTCCACAAATAGTACCGATGGATGCGATTTCTTAATTTCAAATAGAGTTTTGTTTCTATGCGACCACAATAGATATACGAATACCCAAACAGTTGCTGTCCATATCTCTTTTATTTCTTTCCTCCAAGACTTTTTTCCTTTGAATTCCAATAATTCTCTAACCTCCACCAAACATTGATCAGCTATTCCCCACCAAGAAAAGACCTTTGACCACATTGACTTTGCGTTTCGACATCTCAGCAACGCATAGTCTATAGTTTCTAAGCAGTCATTACACATCGGACACAGAAGAGAGGGAAGGTCTATACCTCTTCTGTCCAGTTGAACACAAGTCGGAATGCTACCATTATTAATTCTCCAAATTAGGACACAAACTTTCTTAGGCACAAAATTTAACCAGATCGTAGGCGTAATTTCACCCCCCACCAGATCCTGCAATCTTGACTCCACCAAGTGTCTAAGCGTCCCGACCTCAAAATCTCTGTTCTCCGCTAGCAGCCACCTCCAACTGTCCTTTCGATCCTGATTCGCTGAGAATAAAACAAGAAGCGTGTTAAGGTTATTTAGTTCGTCCAAGGTTCTCCCCTCGGATTGTGAGCCCAATCCCAAACCCAAACCCAATTTCCTTCCCCGGTATGGATCCTTCTATGGCTAACTAATGCCGTCTCATTCTTCTCCAATCTATATAATCTTGGAAACTTGAAGCACAATTGGGAATCTCCTATCCAATGATCTAGCCAGAATGACGTGTCCTCCCCGTTTCCCACGCTCTTTCCAAAGGATCCCGACCACTTGATCCCTAACTTCTCGATATCCAAGCCAGCCTTGATGATATTTACCCAAGTACTGTACCCTTTGGGACACCTATCTCTTACCTCGTTAAGACCACCATCCTTCTCGTACAAGCTCTTGATGATGTTGACCCACAGTGCCTCTCGATCTACACGAAACCGCCACCACCATTTACGAGCCAAGTTTTGAGCCCGTAAGGACCCGATGTTTAACCCACCATTATTAAAACCAGAAATTGTTTTTGACCATTTGACCCAAGCTATTTTTCTCTCTTTAACCCCCCCTCCCCAGAAAAAAGAACTCCTCACACTCTCTAATTTTTTGACCACACTCACGGGTGCACGGAACAAGGAAAAGAAGTACGAAGGGAGACTACCGAGTACTGACTTAACCAGGGTTAATCTACCACCATATGACAACGACTTTGCTTTCCAACTCGAGAGCCTGGCTTTTACCTTTTCGGTCACCGTGTTCCAATTTTCGCATTTGCTCATGTTTGCTCCAATCGGGAGAACCAAGTACTGTAGGGGGAAGGATCCCGCCATACATCCCATACGCCTCGCCAGCTTCTCTACTTCCACTTGCTTCACTCCTAATCCAAAAACATTACTTTTACTTAAATTTACCTTTAACCCAGAAGCCAAGTGAAAACACTTAAATAGCTTCAAAATGTTGCCAAAATTCCTTTTATCCCAGTCACCAAAAATGATCATATCATCTGCATATTGAAGGTGAAAAATTTTTACTCTGTTTTTTCCCACCTCCACGCCCTCCACCAAACCTTTATCACGAGCGTTTCTACAGACTTGGTTGAGCCCTTCAGCAGCCAAGATAAACAGAAACGGAACCATCAGGTCGCCTTGCCTGATTCCTCTACCCATAGATGTCTCCTTCGTGGGGGACCCATTAACTAAAACCGAAACTGACGCCGATTCCAAACAAGCTTTAGTCCACTGTATCCATCTAGATCCAAAGCCCATTTGGTCTAGAGTACAATAAATGAAATCCCATTCCAACTTGTCGTACGCTTTTTCAATATCTATCTTAATCACCACACTTTTCTTTTTTTCTTTTTTTAGATAGCTTATTGTTTCATCAGCCACTAATACCCCATCCATAATATATCTTTCTTTGATAAACGCGTTTTGCTCCAACCCCACCAGTTTACTAATTACCGACTTGAGTCTATTTGCCAACAGCTTGGACAGTATTTTGTAGTACACCCCGATCAAGCTTATAGGACGAAAATCTTTCATCTGCAGCGGGTCCAGTTTTTTAGGGATAAGAGTCATGAAGGAAGCATTACAGCCGCGACTAATTTGCCCTGAACCCCAAAACCATTGCAGCGCCTTCAACAGATCATATTTTATAACATCCCAGAACGTTTTTACGAACTTGAAATTGAAGCCGTCTGGCCCGGGAGCCTTTGCGCTGTCACATGATTGTACCGCTGACCACACCTCTCCCTCATCAAATTCTTTTTCGAGCAGTCCCGCTTCTTCTGTAGACAGTTTATTATATTTTTTGCTGACAAATTGAGGCTTATTCTCCTTGTTTTCTTTTTTAATCGAGTATAGATCCTTGAAGTATTCCAGCGCCTCTTGTTTAATTCTGTCTGGATCCGTATTCCAGCAACCATCTATCATTAAACCTGCTATATTGTTCTTTTTCATACGCCGCTTTATAGAATTATGGAAAAAACGGGAGTTGTCATCCCCCTCTAGATCCCACCTGGCACGAGCTTTTTGTTTTGCGATGTTATTGTTAATCTTCTCTTTTTCGATCCACTTTCTCCGCACCTCCATCCAAGTTCCTCGTTCTTTTTCTGTTAAAATTCCAGATTCTGCCTTAATCTCCCATTGTCGTTCTTCCAATTTTAGCTTCTCAATCTCTTTGTTGATGTCACCGAACTTTTTCCCCGCCCAAGCCTTAAGATCATTCTTGACGTTTTTTAGCTTATCTCTAAATACACTATCCGGATTTTTTGATTTGATTGGTCTGCTCCAAGCCGACTGTACAATTGAAAGACACTCTTCCTGTTCTAACCAGTGATCAAATACTCTGAACGGCTTATTACCAAAATCCGTCCGATTAATATGCCATTATTGGTTTCGATTAATGTAAAAAAGACATAAGATTGAAAAAGACGGAAGCATGCATCCGGAGGTTTTTTAAATGTATGAATATGTTGACGGGAATTAATTACCAGCATATTTGCTACTTTATCGAGCCTACTAATTAATACAATATATATATATATATATATATATATATATATATATATATATATATATATATATATATATATATATATATATATATATATATATATATATATATATATATATATATATATATATATATATATATATATATAGGGGTGGGATCAACATAGAACCAAAATTAGACATAGAACCATAGAACCACTATGTTCAGTACTGAACATGCATATGTTCAGCACCGAACATACATATGTTCAGAGCTGAACATACGTATATGTTCATTAGTGAACATATATAATATATGTTCACTAATGAACATATACGTATGTTCAGCTCTGAACATATGTATATTCGGTACTGAACATATGCATGTTCAGTACTGAACATAGTGGTTCTATGGTTCTATAGATAAAAAGTGGTTCTATGTTGATCCTGCCCCTATATATATATATATATATATATATATATATATATATATATATATATATATATATATATATATATATATATATATATATATATATATATATATATATATATATATATATATATATATATATATATATATATATATATATTCTAATAAAGCAAAGCAAAAATGCCACATGTTTTATTTTTAGATATATGTTTTGCCACGCGGCACGTTTTAGACAATGCGTTTCTTATTTTCCCGCCCAACCCTAACTCTATCGGTTCATCCCTCTCCTCTAATTTCGCATTAACTGTGATGTTGATTCAATTTTCAAAATACCTAAATCCCTAAATCGCCGCTCACTCCTCGCTGATCTTCTAACTCCCCTACAATCCCACTTCTCTCTCCATATATCTGGATTGTTCTTCTTCAACATCTAAACTCTGGTCGTCGTCCTCCACCACACACACCACTGCTCTATGGAGCGCATCTCGACTTCTTCCCAAATTAGTCGCCGTTGATTGTGGTACCCAGTTTCCTCTTATACAAAACTCTATTCATCGCCGTGAATTAACTCCTTTCTCTCTCTCTTTCTCTCTCTCTTGATCAAACCCTATTCTGTCTCTCTCAATCTCGTGCTCTCCTTCGATTTCTGTTGCTCGGACTCGTCAAAACGCATACCACAGGGAGCTAATCGGGATTCTTTCCCGTGTCTTCTCCTCCCGTCTCCTTTTCCCGATTCCCTTTTCTCGATCCTTCCTTTTTCTTCCATAAAGAAATAGTTTTCTTGATTTTTGTTTTCATATGAATGATCATGTATTAGTTAAATGGATTGAAGCACTGCAATACAGATGAAGACGAGCAATGACTAGCACCATCGCGAGTGGAAAATGGCGGCAAGTACAGACGACTTTACCGTAAACAGCTGATACTACTTCCTCTAAAATCAGGTAAGAACCCTAATTCGCCATACGATTGTTGCAGAAAGTTTGATAATTTTTGTTTGATGAATTTGTGCAGAAAGTCTGGTTACATAAGGGCACAGGAAGACCTTCTCTTTCTATATCCTTTAACGGCTTATAAATCATCGCGCATTCATGAGTACTTTCTCACCTGTCGTTTTCCATAGCCTGATGTTATTTATAATTTATGGTTCATCTGATGGCACTCTCAAGGCTTGGGATACTCGCTCTTACCAACAGGTCTCCGTCTTTTTTGTTTCTAACAATCTCATTAGTGATTTTAGTATTTTTCGAATTCCAATTTTGCGATTTGGTAGCATTTTCAAAAATACATTTGAATCTAAAGTGCAAATAAAGGCATTAGTTTTTGGATGAAGTTATGTTGTTCACTAATGTGTATAATTTGTACATGAATTACAGGTGTCGTGTCTAAATGTTGGCCATTCTCAAGAAATATTTAGCTTTTCATTTGGTGGATCAAGTGATAATCTTCTTACTCCAGGTTGTAAATCTCAAGTAACATTATCATGAAGCATATGTGTTATATTTTCACTATTTTTAAAGGTATATCAATGCTTGCAACTAAAGTGGCTTAGAATTCTGCTTTTAGCTGGATCAAATAAGAAGAAACTGATCTTCTTTTCTACCTAACTCTATTTGTTCATAGGTTCTATCTGATCATTGGTTACCGCCAGTTACGACTCTATCTCCCCTAATTCCGTGCTTTAATTTTGGAAACTGATTCAAATTTCAAAATACTTAATCCCCTAGGTTTAATCCTCCTAATAGAAGGATCAACCCTAAATCTATCTCCAATGTTGTATTCTCCACATATTAACAATAACTAAATGTCTTCTGAATTTCTCCATTAAGTAAATGGATTCCATAAGTAATCTTCATTCTATGATGAAAATGCATCTACAACACCGTTGTGAGCCTTACATATTAACGTTTCCCTTTTTTCTTTTCCTGCAAATTCTTCAGTTTAATCTTTTATGGTGTTGTTTTCCGCAGGTGTTGGGTACAAATGGAATCTGGGAACTTATGAATCTCGATTATACTTTGGTGCAATTAGATTTTACTTTGATGTCTCTTACCTTCTTGCTGTAGACCGATTATTAAGATCATATTTATTTTAATATCTTACCGACTCATAGTTTCCTTTAAATTTTCTGTGATTATGTTTGATAAGTTTGATTATCTACAGGTTACATGTGGGAACCGAAGCTGCAAGGAAATTGTTAAAGGGGTTGTTGTAATTCAGAACGTCACTATGAATTTTTCAAGAAGTGAGTCATAGTAACCGACCATCTCTCTCAACTTTATAAGTGGTAATTTACAACAATCATTCATCATTCACAAGTAACCGACCCTCTCTCTCTCTCTCTCTCTCTCTCAACTTTCTTGAACCAGATAACTTAGAAAGTTTAAAGTCCACTTTTGAATTTAGAGTGTCAAATATGTCGTTTTTTACGTTTGATTAAACCGCCGAAGAAAGACAAGGATAATCGATCTTCGATTTCACGATCTTCATGTAAATGTTCTGGACGATTAATTGATAAGAGTAATACAGGTAACGTGTTTTGTCATAATGTTTTAAGCCTTTCATCGTGTTCTTAGTTGATATTTATTGCTATTTAGAACATTTTTCTTTGCTTTTGGTTTTAATATATACATCCACCTTATAAAACAAGAGTTCTTTTTTGATTTTGATGTGAGGCCAGGCACCAAGATCTTTCTATTTGAAGCTGTCAGGTTTCTAGGATTAAGAAAACGATATGCAGGTGCATTTTTTCTTCAAAACTCCATTTTCTGGAAATATCAACTTACTTTCTTTTTTAATGAGATTAATACTATTTTATAAATTTTTATACCGTGATTTATAGTCCACGATTGATGTTGGAACAAACAGATGATATAATGATTCTTACAAACTGCCCAATTATAGCATATTTGCATGTTTTTTTATTTCAAGTTGGAGAGATAGCCAAAGAGGCTCATGAAGCAATATATACAGAAGAAAAGGTGCTTTCTTTACCTTTTGTGGTACTCCTGGATGTTTGAATATTATTTTAATGAACATGAAATAATGGATTTTTATTTAATGCAATCATTCTGGACGTAATCTTCAGGGGTGGCTCAATTCTAAAGATAATTGGACATTCTCGAGGCGTCTTTGAATTTTGAGGGTATTTTTGTCATTTAAAAAAGTTCGTATGCTAAAGACGAGGTGGCAAAATGGTAATAAGGGTATTTTTGTCATTAATATTTTGAGGGTATTTTTGAACATATATGATAATGAAATACAAAAATCCTCTATGCTTGACATGAACCAAGATGAACACAAAAATACAAATGGTTTGTAAAATGGGCTCTTTCTAATGAGGAGTCTGAAGGAGCATATAAAGATGATAGGTCTGATTAGGATGGGAAACCTGCCAAACTCATAAAAAAAGATGTACACAATGATACTTCTCAGCATATATGGATTTTTTATCAAATTGTTTCTAATTTAAGTATTTTTGCAGGATGGTGATGTAGAAACGGTCAACGCACCATCAAAAAATAGAGCAATAAGTTATCTTTTATTTCTTTATATCTAATGGCTTAAGTGGCTTTATTTTCAGGAAAATGGGAAACTTTTGATCAGAATAGCAATGTATTTTGGTGTAAGTGCCCAAAATAGTAATGTACTTTAGTGTTAGTGTCGACAACAATTATTTCTATGTGTGTCTGTGTGTGTGTATTGTATGTTTAATTGTGTCTATGTATTTGTGTGTGGCTACGTGTTTGTTTGTGTGTGGCTGTGTGTCTGGGCAGTTTTGTATGCATCTTTAGGGTGAAAATTTTCTTTTAAGATTTTGTATACATAACTAACTTACATGTAAAATTTACAGGTTGTGTAAGAAGATAATGTTGATTTTGAAAACATAAGATGGTGTTATTTTAATTCAGGCTTTACAGATACATTACATGAGCTACCCAGTTAGGTGAGACCATCAGAATTCAAATACTGATTATTTTTTGCATTGCCCTTATATTGTAAAGCATGGTGGTGGAATATTTTGACAAATTAATTATCTCCTTCCTCTTAAATACATCAGAAATTATGAAATTCTATGAGAAGACTATAAGTGCAGGAAAGTCTTTTGTTTAGTCTGGTTTGCATATCGGAACTCACAATGCAAATTTATAGCATATTGCTATATGTAGTGTTTTTTATTTATGTTTGCGTTTAATTTCACCACCAGTTTTAGACATATGTTCGTTCCATATCAATTGAATGTGTATTCTTTTGTTTCTCAACTTTGCATTTGATTGCAAAAATTGTTCAATGCTCAGCAAATGCCAATGAAGCAAATTACCCATTTGCATTTCATTTGTATAACATATAAATGAAAGTAGGTTGCTATTTTTAAATATTATAATTTATCAACCCGTGTAGTACACGGGTTATAACCTAGTATATATATATATATATATATATATATATATATATATATATATATATATATATATATATATATATATATATATATATATATATATATATATATATATATATATATATATAGGGTTGGGTTCTTGTGAGAACTCAAAAAACCATGAGATCTTGAGAACTCTTTCTGATTGGTCAGATCACAAAAGGGCACGATTGTCATTTTATCAATTAACATTTAATTTTGATTTTTTTTATTTTTGGCAACAACATTAACAACTCCTATAATTAAGACTATTAGATTTGAATTTTGAAATTTAAAAATCAACTTTTTGTTTTCATAAAAATTTTATAAAATTTTCGTTTTTTATTTTTTAATATTTTTTCCGGATTTAGAGAAACATAAAAATTTTGAATTTAAAAAAAACAAATTTTCAAAATTAAAAAAACATATTAGTGTATTTGCATGTGTATATATATGCATACTCGCAGATGCATATATGCATATTTTCACAATTTATATATACATATTCGAATTTTAATATCTAAATGTAAAAAATGAACAACGTATTTTATTATAAACAATTATATACAACTTTTTTGAACAATACATACATAGAATTTAAAAAGTACAACAATATACAACTGTTTTGAATGCTACATACAAATTTATTAGAAATAACGAACGTTACATATAAAAAATATAAATATACAACGAAAATTCATGATATCTTCGTTTTTCAAATTTTCAATTTTCCTTTCTTCAATTTGCTCGAAAAATTCTCCAAAATCTGCAATAACATTAACAAAAATTAATATACATGTATATTCAAAAACATTAAAATAAATGCATACATGCATATATGCATATGAACAAATGCACATCTATTTTTGCATATATAGACATATATGCATATGTGCACATACGCTTTTATACACATAGACACATATATGCACATTTGCATTTATATAACTACATATTAAAAAACAACCACCCAAAAATACTTACATGCATATATACAAATATGCACATAGGCACATATATGTATGCATATATGCATATATGCACACATGTGTACACAAACATGAATATAAAAAAATTATCACATTTGCACATACGCACATACGTATATATATCCACATACGTATATGCACATATGCACATACGTGTATGCATATATGCACATACGTATATATACATATACACATACGTGTATGCACATATGCACATACGTGTATGCATATATGCAAATGTGTGTTCTTAAAATGGGTTTTTGATGCATATATACACAAACATACATACGTGTATGCACATATGCACATACGTGTATGCATATATGCACATACGTATACACATACGTGTATGCATATATGCACATACGTATATGCACATATACACCGTCAATTTTAATGCAAGGTAAAATAATAAATTACCTTAAACATAGATTGCCTACCATCAATTCAATTGCAACACGAAAGCTTTCCGATTGGTGTACAGAGATTATCATTGAAATCCAAACCAAAACTTGAATATTTAACCGTCCTAAAATGGAAGAAGATGCAAGATCAATACAGAAGGAACGCAAAGTAAACGGATGTAAAAGAGGCAAAAAAGTGTGGATAAATGTATGTATACATGTGTATATATATAAGTGAACAGAAATAAACAAACATAAATGAAGGTTATGAATGTAAATAAATTGATAAATCCGTTGCTCGTATTCGTTCGTTTAGAAAAATCTTGTTGATTTTTGCTCCTTTATTAAATAAATGAGCTTCCCGCCGAATGACTTACAAATAGCTTACTGAATGTTTGATTCGTTTATAGTTCTAATAGTATTTGAATCATTATTCCACATGTAAAAACTAGAATTGTAAATTCCATATCTTCACACTCAATATTTGGTCATTGGTGTCACTATTCATTAATTAATTGTGTGTAAACAAGAGGTGAGCAAGAACCCTGGTGCAGATAATCTGTGTGGGTATTCTGAAAAAAGCCTGGTCCAATTTGAACATATCTGTGAGTTTGAAAAAAAGGATCAGGATCTCCATTTGGTCCCGTTTTGATTTTGTTTTTGCTTTTTAAATGTACGTTATATTAAGTATTATCAAATTTCACTTATAAAAAATACACTGGCACATAATTTACTGGATTAAGTCATACACTTACTTGTTTTCAACTTTTGACTTTTCATTTTCTTCCCAGGCTTTGATGAAAGACAATTTCTTCTCTTTATCAACCCCAGCCAAAGCAATATCTAAATTTTAACAAAAAAAAAATACAGACTCAACACAAAATAAAGCATAAAAAAGACAAGATCTGTACAGAAACCATTTTTTTTAAAATAGAGTTTGAATGGTATTTGATAATGAACACACTTACCTCTATCGAGGGAGTTATTTGAACTTTTCTTCACCTCAGGAACTGGAGTCTCTGTTCATGGCAGATTCAAGATAACAATTAAAACTTCAAAATTAATCAAAATCAAGTTTGTAACAAGAATCTCGATACACAAACACAAAAAACATGTTTAGTCTTTCTAGCTTTCTTCACTAGAGCCATGACAGATTGAGCGGGGCGGAAGTCGAGGCTGGTCGGGATTTTTGGTTCAAAATTCTTGAAACACAAGCAAGATTAGGGTTGGTATTATCGATAATCAACAACGATGCTTTCCAAGCACCAGTGGAAGCACGTAGAGATGTTTGTCCTTTATGATCAAACGAGGAGTCGAAAGGCGGTCTAGGGTTTTGGAAGTAGGCCTTAGTGGAGGACGGCGTCGGTGATGCAGTAGGGGAGGACGGCGCCGATGATGCAGTAGGCCTCAGTGGAGGGCGATGGCGGCGAGGGAGGACTGGAAGTGGTTCACGGGATCAACTCACTGGTTCTTGCCGATCTGAATCTCTGAGAACGTGGTGGGGAAGACGAAGAGAGAGAGTACCGATGTTGAAGGGTGAAACGGCGAGGATATAGACGGGATTGAAAGGTTACCTATTTTAGTTAAACTTAATTAAAGGAATGTAATTTTCAGTACCTGATTTGCCCTTGTGAAGGGTAATTAAAAACCTAAAATATCCTTAAAAATATCGATAATTACAAAACTGCCATCTTTCATCTTGGCCTTTCATTTTTTCAATCTAATGGTCCAGATTTAGTTCTAAAAAAAAAACATATATATATATATATATATATATATATATATATATATATATATATATATATATATATATATATATATATATATATATATATATATATATATATATATATATATATATATATATATATATATATATATATATATATATATATATATATATATATATATATATATATATATATATATATATATATATATAGCGATCGGGTAAAGACTCTCCTTAAAGTGAGGACTCGTGAGGACACCTTAAAAAAATTGAAAAAAAATAAAATATAAATATAAATAATAAAATGGATCATAGTACTATATTAGAGAAAAAAATTCGATTTGGATCATTATTTTTTTTATAATGAAACAATGATCCACAAAATAAAATTTTTTGTGGATCATTACTGTTTCTCAATGATCCAAAAAAAATTTTCCAATTTGTTTTGGATCATGATATAGTACTATTATTGATTTTATGATTTGTATTTTTTTTATATTTTTTATCAATTTTTTTAAGGTGTCCTTACGAGTCCTCACCGGAATGGGACCCTATATATATATATATATATATATATATATATATATATATATATATATATATATATATATATATATATATATATATATATATATATATATATATATATATATATATATATATATATATATATATATATATATATATATATATATATATATATATATAAGGTCCCGTTCCAGTGAGGACTCTTTTTTCGGTGAGGACTTGTAAGGACACCTTAAAAAAAATACAAATAATAAAATCGAGAATAGTACTATATCATTATCAAAAAAAAAATTAGAAAAAAGAATTTGGATAATTGAGAAACAGTAATGATACACAAAAAACTTTATTTTGTGGATCATTGTTTCATTATAAAAAAATAATGATCCAAAAGTTTTTTCTCGAATTTTTTTCTCCAATATAGTACTATGATACATTTTATTATTTTTATTATTATTTTATTTTTTTTCAATTTTGTAAGGTGTCCTCACGAGTCCCCCACTTTAAGAAGAGTCATCACCCGATCGCTTATATATATATATATATATATATATATATATATATATATATATATATATATATATATATATATATATATATATATATATATATATATATATATATATATATATATATATATATAATTGGGATCCAGTAAGAAGTAATATTTTGGTAAGAAGGTAGGAAGGAATTTCATCACTCATCAAATCATAATAATGTCTTTTAAGATGCAAACATATATTTGGTGTATATATATGTAAGATTAAATGATCTGAAATCAGTTACAAAAATATATCATTCTTACCTTAATTATAACCATTCATACCTTAATTACTGATTTCTTACCTTCTTACCAAAATATTACTTCTTACTGGATCCCAAATCTATATATATATATATATATATATATATATATATATATATATATATATATATATATATATATATATATATATATATATATATATATATATATATATATATATATATATATATATATATATATATATATATATATATATATATATATATATATATATATATATATATATATATACATACTAGCTGTGTATCCGCGCAATGCAGCCGACACTAAAGGGGGGGGGGGGGAGTGAGGCTGTTGAAGAGTTTCTTTCGTGGTACCTAGCTTTGGATAAGAAATTGGTTCGTAACTGATGGTTCCAAAACTGGAAACATATGGTGGGGATCGGTTCCGATTCCTAAATTTCAGAATGAGATTCGTAGCGTATGTAGCTTAGTCGCTTTGTTTTTGTTGTTAGTTTCGTTGGTCTAAGTGGCATGATCTTCCAAATATTAACGTTTTTAATAATTTGCATAGAAATCAGCTCATAATCTACATGTTGCACCCTTTTAAAACCTAATAAAGCTTAAAATTAACATGAAACTTATATCAAGCTACATATAAATAAATACGAACAAAATATACTTGTAGCTCTGTTACAGATGAAACAAAATTAATATTTGATTTATATATTCTAATATTTTCATCTTTAATGTCTAAAAGCACCAGGAGCAATGCTAACTTTTGAGTCTTAAACTGCACCTATATATCAATAATCAAATTAAGTAGAAAACTGTAATAAATCAAATTTTGGAAAGTGAACTACTAATGTGAGCTCACTAGGCATTTCAATTGCCTAACTTATTTTGATGTGTACTCAGGTTGATGCGTTTAAATGACTTAGGAGAGCTGGATGTTTAGAAGGTCACGGATTATGTGGTTTCATTTAAGCTGTGTAATGGTATTTGAATTGTAACAACCTCGCTACTTTATAACTAAAATGTTTTATCTAAAGTGGGACCAAATGATGTTTCCGAAAGTTAAACCCTGGATTATTTCTCAATAAATCTCATGTGTTTTAAAACGGTTTTGAACGAAAAATGACTTGTTTGAAGATGTTGAAATTAAAGTTTTCACTTGAGGATGATTTTTGAATAATGATGATAAACCATGGGTTAAAATGATGTTTTTATGAAAAGCCTTAAGCGATGGTGTTTCAAATGGGTTCATAGTGTTTGGGTGCGGTCTACTCATAGCGCATCAGAACCGCATAAACATGGACGAAAGCATTAGGTTGGTCTATTGTTCAATCAATATGACTTGGTTGTCAGTTGTTCATGGATTCACGATCCTGTGTAGAGAGTCGGTCAAGATGGTCACGACTTCCCAACATGCGTCGATCTCACAGTTCACATCAAACAAACATATACGAATCGATGGTATTTTGAATCAGTTCCTTTCCTCCTTCTTCTTAGGTGATTTTAAAGATATTTTTTATTTGGATTATTCTTTATACATTTCGATAAGTTGTAACCCTGTTTTAACTAGTGTAATACACAAGTAGTCATTTATCCTCGTAGATGTACACGATCTCTCAAGTATGGAACCATGTTAAATCTTGTGTCTATATGTTGGTTAATTGTTTTATATTGTTTGTCTAGATTTCTCATCTGTAGTAGGGTTAACTCTTAAATTTTGGGATCAATGGTTTTGGATATTTCAGGTGGTAATTTGTTAATGCTTGAAATCCTAAATTGCAACGCTTTTGGCATTAAACATCCTTATTCATGTAGCAATTGAATCTTGACCTATTACCTTATTTCTTATTACCTTATTTCTTAACTTGGAACAAATATTTCCAAATTTCTTATTGTTAAAACTTTTCAAAAAACTATTTTAAAATTTAGCGTTAATGTTATAAAAAAACCTTATATTTTTGGATTTTTTCTGTTCAAACCTTTTTTATTTTCAAAAAAGCTCTCACATTGCTCCATTGTATTTGTTCATGCTATCGTTTGCTAACATTGAGACTGAAGATTTTGTGTCTGTTAACTTGGATGGACTCGTATCACAAATGATTTGACATATGCTAATTTGCATACTAAATATTTTGTATCAGCTAACTTGGATGGAATCGTCTATTTTTTTAGTTAACAAACGTAGAACAACTAGCAGATGCAAAACAATTTATAATACGATTACATCCAATTTAGCATATACAGAACATTCATGTTTTAAATTAGCATATACATAATTATTTGTTATACAATTATATCCAAGACAGCAAACACAAAACATTTATTATCCAAATTAGAAGTCATAGACACATCAACATTTCTTCTTGTTCTAAAACAATCTATTATTTAGTGTTAAAAACTACCAAAAAAATCGTAAACAACAGTCGGAATAATATTATGTTTTTTTTTAGAAAATAAAAAAGTTTAGTTTCTAACAAAAAAATCTGAAAATATAAAGTCTTATACAACATCAACCTCAATCAAAGGGCTAGAATGGAAATTTTGAAAAGATCTAAGGATCTTTTCCAAATAATAAAAATATAAGTTTAAACTAAAAAAATCCAAATTACAAGATCTTTTATAACATTTATCCTAAAACTTAACAAAACCCAATAAGATATCATCATAGTTACACTTCTCGTTTGTCTATATAATAAAAAACAAGAGTTGTACATGTTCAAATAAATTCTTCATAAATTTCAATCGTATATTCGCTTAGGGCTGTTTGGTAGCATCTAAATGATTCAAATGTCTGAACCATTACGAGGTTCTGAATAAAAAGATGTTTTTAGGTTAAAAAAGACATGTGTAAGTTTTTTGAAAAAAGAATAATTCAATAGTACATTACAATAATGGTCCCTGTGGTAGGCAGGAACTTGTAAGAATGATCCAACTTTTTAAAAAGTCACCATAGTGGTCCTCATGGTAAGATTTTACTTTCAATAATGGTCCAAAGACCAGTAAAAAGACTAAAATAACCTTTATATTTTCTTTTTCATTTTTCTTTAATTGTTTTATTTATTTGATGATTAAAAAAAGAAAAATTACACCCCCTCCCCTACCCATCTCCTGTTTCTTCGCCCAGCAGCTCTTTCCCAATCTGCTCCTGCTCCAACCCCAACCCCAACCCCAACCGAAGATTCACCAAAATTTTGGTGTCTTTTGTTGATGTAAAATCTTGTATTTCTTATAAGGTTCACATCAGTATGATTCCGGCTCAAATGGCGGGGAAAAGTTTGGATGAAAGTTTCAGAAAAACATCGTCAGGTTTGCACAATTTACTCCATAAATCTTGTATTCAACTCGAATTATAACTTCGATAACTCATAAATGCATCTATACACAGTTATCTCCTCCCGTAGTGAATCAAGCATTTCAACCTCAAAACGAGCATTAAAAGCAGCAAAAGAATGTGCAAAAAACCTCACAGATATCGATTTATTCAGTCAACATATAGAAGGATGGGTCAACTAGAATTCACACAGTTTCACATCGCCATTTCTACTCGAAGACTTACAAACCCTAGATTTCGCTTTAGAATCCGTATTATTTCAACAATTACACTGAATGCCATTCTCACATAACTCAAAAGAACTCGAGTTTTTAGCCTTAGAGGATTTCTCCCAGCAGCTCTTTCCCAATCTGCTCCTGCTCCAGGAGGTGGGTAGGGGAGGGGGTGTAAAATTTTTTAATCATCAAATAAATAAAACAATTAAAGAAAAATGAAAAAGAAAATATAAAAGGTATTTTAGTCTTTTTAGTGGTCTTTGGACCATTATTGAAAGTAAAATCTTACCATGAGGACCACTATGGTGATTTTTTAAAAAGTTGGATCATTCTTGCAAGTTCCTGCCAACCACAGGGACCCTTATTATAATTTACTCATGATTCAAATATATATTTCAGCTTAATGGTTCAGATACTCGTTGTTATTTGTTAAGAGGCTATGACCAATTAAGAGGTAAAAATTTTACGAAACAAACGTTCTGAATGGTCAGAACCTCTGAATCATTCAGATTAAGAGGCTATCAAACACATCATTAATTACATGTTTAAACACTTACGCTTTTCAAATGCCACTTTGACGTTGGTGGCTGATTTGTGTTAATCTCACCTTTTGGGTTCTGATATGCGATATCTCAAGCCTTTACTTAATAACCTATTTTAATAGGTTAGAGTTATTCATCATCTTATTATAGGGACATTTTGATTTACCACGTCTTTTTGTATCCAAAAATGGGAATCGAAGATTTGGTACGCACCTGTTAGTTTATGCTCACAAAAACATTTATAAATAATTATTGCTATATAATACATAAAGCACCATCTCCAAAAAAAGTAAGGGCTTTACTTAGAAACTTCGATAGGTCTAACAGATGATGCCAAATCTTCGTAATATTGATGACAAATACGTTTAAAAGGACACTAGTATAAGACGTGTGTTTTTGTTTGGTGTGGGTATGCATTTAAAATGTTAAAAGTCTTTAATGGTTGGTATGCATATTCAAGACCTAACCTAACTCAACATACAACTTTAAACGCACAAGATACAAGTCATTACAGCATAACACATTGGATTTTATAGGCCTTCATCGATTTCAAGTCCATAGAAACTAAGGGGGTGTTTGGGAGTGCTTATGAAATCAGCTTATCAGCTTGTTAGCTTTTTAGAAAGTCAATAAGATTATTGATTTTTTTAAAAAGCTAAAAAATCAATAAGGTGATTTTATAAACACTCCCAAGCACCCCTAAATCCAAATGCACTAAAAACCCTAATTCAATTTTTCGTATCCAAAATCTTTCAAATCTAAATTCTTTTTTCACATATTCCAATTTCTTCAAGAACTTTCTTTTTTACTTAATGAACTTAACGATAACATGACTTAATCCAGTAAGGTGTATATATAAAGTCTATGCGTGTGTTTTCAATCACCGACACCAAGTGTGAGAATTAGCTCAAAGTTACTCAAGTAAAGTCAAGTCAACATTCAAAATGCATGGAAAGTCAACATCCCAAAAGACACTAACCTAAACAGAATCCAAGTCATATGTGAAATAGGAAAAAAACAACCAACATGAAGAAAAAAAAAAGCCAAGAAAATGACTAATACCAACCCCACAATCCTTTTTAACTGCATGTTTCCACTCCCAAAACACACGCATACACATTGTCAAACACAATACTCAAAATACCAAAAACATTTCTAGTGATCTTGATATACATCTTCCAGGTGCCTTTCCACTTTGGAGCAGTGTACAACTTTGAATGCACATGGTACAAGCACTAATAACATTCGGTACCCATTATAGTAAAGGGTGTCAAAAGCGATACAACAGTAATCTTGTGAAATGGTTTAATCGATTTTATGCATACTTAAGAAGGAAAGAGAAAAAAAAAAGCCAAAACTTGACTTTTTATAAAACTTTTTGGTCAAGTTTGACAGTTAACAAAACAATAGTGTAAAACAGACATCAAAACATGGAGTAACCACCAAATCTTTATTTTTCAAATAGAAGAAAATAGTGTTCTCCAAATTTAATGGGGCATAGATTTCACGTTCACCTACACCACAAAATAACGCACATAGTGGTTTATTTCTTATGTTTAATAAATAATATCGCGAACATTTTTCGCCAATTTAACTGAAAAAAATACATACCTTTGTAATATGATCTCAAAGATTAAAAAAAAAAAAAAAAAAAAAAATTCAAAACATCAATTTCAAGAAGTTGCAAGTGGGAAAAATCCAGTGCATCATCCATGCGTTGCTAATTTTTGTCTATGATGACTCTGGAATCAAAGATTCCGTTCCCATTCCATTCCATTCTCTATCTCTCTCACTCCTCTTTCCTTTTGCACCAGAATTAGGGTCCCAACAACTCTGTAGAGCATTAAGTTAGTCATAAAAGAATAATTAATATATGGTAGATTTAGTAAATTAAAAAGAAACTGGAATCAAAACCATTGATGGGAGTTACAAGTGTGTTTGGTTTGTGGATTCTGATGGAATTGGAATTTGGGATTCCATTCCATGGCATGTTTGGTTGCCAAACGCATGGAATTCAATCCCGTCGGATTCCATCAAATTCCATGTTTGATGGATTTTAGCATTCCTAAAGGAATTCAATTCCATTCTTTATTTTCTTATTAGAGAACCAACATAGCTTCATAATATATACAGAAATAAGTAAAAATAAAAAATTTAATTATAAGAGAAATGTTATTCAACTTTTATTATTGAATTCCATTCCATTTCCTATCAACTAAACACATGAGGGACTACAATTGCTTCAGATTCTAATTCCTATGACAGATCCCATTCCTTCCAACAACAAACCGAACACCTCCGGCAACCGGCGGTCGATGGTGACTTAGGAGGTGTTTCCGGCAGCTGGGCGGCGATGCAGGTGGCCAGTATGTGTGGTGATGGTGGAAGAGGAGATGGTGCGAGTTAAAAAAAAAAGAGTTAGGGACCAAGTGGGCAAATTATCCTAAACCACAGGGACCATTTGTGTAATTGACTCTTTATTGTATTAGATTTTCAATTTATACATAACAAACAACATGGTTGTTAGATTCATTTCATTCCTTTGAGCCAACCAAACATGGCAATGGAATGTAATGATCCATTCCATACCTTTCTCATTCCATTCCTTCATAAACGTCATCAATCAAGTCTATACAAGTATTTAAGAGTAACAAAACCTATATTAATCATCTAAACTAAAAAATGAGGTTTCAAAACATATCAATATTTGCTAAATCAGATATTTATACCTGTTAATCGTGTTTTCTTTCCAAATTATTGATATCCCCACTAATGTCTTCATCATCATGCTGGAAAAAGAAAGGGCAAATTTCATAAAAGACACTAACTTTTCAGAAAATTTCGATTTTGACACTGTGTTATTTTTTTTTTCAATTAAGTCACTAAGTTTTCAATTTTTTTCAATTAAGTCACTATGTTTTCCATTTTGTTTCAATTTTGACCATTTGACCGGTCAACCCGGTAGCCAGCTGACGTGGCATGATGACGTGTCAGTCTTTGATGATGCGACGCTGATGTGGCATGCTAACGTGGCACCCGAGTGTCAAAATTGAAACAAAATTGAAAACATAGTGACTTAATTAGAAAAAATTGAAAACTTAGTGTCTTAATTGAAAAAAAATAACAGTGTCAAAATCGAAATTTTTTTAAAAAGTTAGTGTCTTTTTTGGAACTTTTTCTACATTTTTTAAAAGTATAAATACGTATTTTTATGTTTTTAGAAGTATAAATATATTTTTTATAAATATAAATACGTATTTTTATAAAGATCAAAGAACGATGACTTTATTTTCAAATTAAATTCTCTTTCATTATTCATTAACACCTTTGCCGAAATAGAACTCATGGGTTCATGTCGAATTTCTTTTGTTGACAAACTTGTTGATGTTGAAGATATCAAGTATCAACTGGTGTAAGTACATAATCGTCTGTCTTGAGATAATCAAGTCGATATTGAGACCAAATGAAAAAAGTATTATTTCCAATGTCCTCTAGCATTGCTAATGAAAATATCAATACATTTATAAATTATTATTTAGAAAATGACAAATTATTATTAAGATTATCATATATACCATTATAAATTTCATTTGCAGGTTGCTTATGATGATCAAGTAGTTTGTGAGAAATTGAATGGTCTAAAACATGTTTGACCAATTCTGAAATTCAGATGATTTAAGAGCACTAGAAGACTATGAGATAGCAAAATGAAATTTTGGGACGTTGGATATGATGTTAGTTGAATACATAAATAAAAAAAGAACTATCAAGATGAATACATAAATGATGACGAAACAAAAGCATGTATGGTAAATATAAAATACGAACAAATATTTTTTTTTTGTAAATATACTTCTAAAGACATAAAAATATATATTTATACTTCTAAATTAACGAACAAATATTTATTTTTTTGTTTTTAGAAATATAAAATACATTTTTTTTTTTTTTTTGCATATAATCACGTATGGTATAAATCAAAATCATGTTTATAGTGGAAAATAGTGAAAACGAAACCAACATAAACGAGCAAACATAAACAAACAAATATAAATTAACGAACAAAAATACTTATTTTTATGTTTTTAGAAATATAAAATACGTTTTTTTTTTTTTGCATATAATCACGTATGGTATCCATCAAAACCATGTTTTTAGCAGAAAAATAGTGAAAATGAACTTAAACCAACATAAACGAACAAACATAACACAAACAAACATAAATTAACGAACAAATACTCATTTTTAAGTTTTTAGAAATATAACATACATTTTGTTTTGCATATAATCACATATTATATAAATCAAAAGTATGTTTATAGTGGAAAAATAGTGAAAACAAACTTAAACCAACATAAAAGAAAAAACACAAACAAACAAATATAAATTAATGAACAAATATTTATTTTGATGTTTTTAGAAATATAAAATACGTTTGTTTCCATATAATCACATAACGTATCAATCAAAAGCATGTTTATAATGGAAAAATATCGAGAAAAAGTTTTAAAATCGTTTTATAATACGTATTTTATTGATATATACATGTTTATATGCAGAAAAACGTATTTATATTTTTAAAAGCATAAAAATACATTTATATATACTTATGACAATGTATCTATGTTTCTAAAAATATAAAAATACGTATTTATACTTATAAAAAATATATTTATACTTCTAAAAACATAAAAATACGTATTTATACTTTTAAAAAATGTAGAAAAAGTTCCAAAAAAGACACTAACTTTTTAAAAAAATTTCGATTTTGACACTGTGTTATTTTTTTTCAATTAAGACACTAAGTTTTCAATTTTTTCTAATTAAGTCATTATGTTTTCAATTTTGTTTCAATTTTGACACTCGGGTGCCACGTCAGCATGCCACGTCAGCGTCGCATCATCAAAGACTGACACGTCATCATGCCACGTCAGCTGGCTACCGGGTTGACCGGTTAAATGGTCAAAATTGAAACAAAATGGAAAACATAGTGACTTAATTGAAAAAAACTGAAAACTTAGTGACTTAATTGAAAAAAAAATAACACAGTGTCAAAATCGAAATTTTCTGAAAAGTTAGTGTCTTTTCAGAGGGATTAACGAATATAACATTTTGAGTAGGGGTATAAAGGGCATTAACACAAGTTCAGGGTAGGGTCCATTGTCCAATACTTTGAATATCAACCAGAAGTCTTTTATTCATATCTTTGTTTATTATAGAATCCTACTTTCATTTCGTTCTTTTATAGCATTTAACTTTAAAACACATACCCAATTATAGATATATCATTCAAATACAAAGCAGTTTCCATAGATGTAATTGGGCAGATTTTTCAAAGTATAATACCTTGATAAGAAAAAAAAACGAAAATACAACGATGTAATAGAAAAATATGAAAAAAAGAATATGCTATAATAAACTAATAAATGGAAGTACATTGCTATTTCTTGCATTTAACACTACAGGAAATCTTAAACCGATGAGAAGCAAAACCCCATCCGGTTCTTCCTTGTCTACCAACACCACTGACATCATGGTCAACCCCATTGACCAATTTCTTATTTCTTATCAAGAGGACTAAAGTTGACAACTTTTGAAAATTGGTCCTAATATCAAGATAGAGCATTATGTGCACAAAGGATTCTTAAGGGGCTGTTTCTTTTTTACTTAATGGGTTAAGCACTTCATCTCGATAGCTATACATGATTGTTTCTTTTTGACTTAACCTAGACAGAATAACTTAATGGGTTAAAGCCAAAAAAAACCCGGCTTAATGTATTAAGACACTACCCATTTACCTAATTTCCCCTTTTTCCGCTTATGTTAAAATTGATGAATGTTGTAAAATTTATCTTTAGAATGTAAGGGTAAAATTGTCATTTAGTCTCATTCTGTCGGTTTATTTAGTCTAGAAAAGAAATAAGCCTTGTGTATACAACACTTTTTCCATAGACATCTACCTATCCAGCCACTTTACCCATACAGAGCTTAATGAGGAAAAAAAAAAAAAGAAACAACCCTAAAATGAAGATCCCATGATTAATATTTAAAGACAAAAGAATAGAAAGTTATAAATTAATTACATACTTGCTAACACCTCTAATATTTGTTTTTTCATTTTCTGAAGTATCAATTCCTTTTTTCTTTATCATGAAGTATGGACGCATTTTGTCAAACCATTAATTCAATCTCTTTTATCTAATCTTTATGCTTTTGTTGAGCAAAATCAGCCTTTATTACAGACTGTTTCTTCTTCATTTTTCCCTTTTCCCATCTATCACGTACAATAAGTCTTACCACTTCTTTATCCCTTTGATACACCATGGAAGTTCTCATTCTTTTATAAATCATGATAAAAACGAAGGTAAAAATGAAATTTGTGAGCAGAAACAATCACAAACTTACCTGGACTTAATGGTGGATTCACGTAAACCAGATGATGTCATTGCATCAGTTTATAAACAGTCTGTGTTACAAACCCTGTCAATCACTACATGACAAGACTGCAGTACCAAGAACATTAAAGCCAGGCTCAAATTTTGCGACAACAAAAGAAGAATCAACCTAAAATTTCATACTTTTTATACTATATATCGTAAATATACTTCCCCGAAACTGGGAAGAGCAACTTAATTAAGTAGTTTAATAAAGATGATACCGAATACATGCAAACAATTAATTGAAAAACTATATACACCAAATCCTCAGAAATCCGCACCTTTTGAAACCCAAAGTTTAACGATTGCATCGACTTTTTGCCATTCAGGATCAGTGGGTTTCGGCATGGACGCATCAATGTGATCAATCACATCAACCGCCTTGCAGTGTGTGGAGAATAGCTCACTCCATGCATCGTAATTAAGACGATCAAAATCCAGAATTAATGGGACATAGGTTTTTATATTGGTGATACAGTAAACCTTGTTTGGAGTTGCCGGAGTATCACCCGCCATTGCCGGAGTTCTTCTAGCCGGGAACACCGGAAATAACTCCGGGAATACGGGAAATAATAGACGCCGGAATCGCCGACAGGACCGTCGGCCGACCACTGCTGCCCATCCCCCACCTGCTGCCGGAAGCCGTCCACCCCCATGGGTGGGTCTATTACCCACCGCCGCCTCACTTTTCTCCTCGGCAATTTCACGCTGCAACAGCGATTTGGCAAACCAACGCTGCTGGGCTGCTTGGTCCATTCCCATGGCCCACAATAAGTCCGCGACACACTTCAAAAATTCAGCCTCAAGCCCACTACACAAATCCCCACGTGAAGCAGCCCCTTCCGCCCATGTTGTGCAGCCTTATCGTATATCACATTCTAAAAGGGACTAATAACATAAAAAAAATAGCTAATAACATAAAAATCATTATAATTTAGTCAAATTCTGACTTAAGCATTATATTTTTTTTATTCAAAAAATCACTTTTGTTTTCAAAAAAAATTCGTAAAAATCACTCATATTTTAAAAAAGATACATTACGACCATTATAACAAATAAAAATCATGATTGTATGTCGTCAACTCGGAACACTTTTTACCCCCCATCGCATTCAAAATTTAGGGATTCACTTGAAAACCCTATGCATTCACAACGTGGACAAAGAGTTGCACTTACGAAGACCAAAATCACATGTTGATAACTTTATGTATCATCTTCACTGCAATAGAGTTCCAATATTTGCTTCAAATGTCGATTGAAACTTTTCAAATAACATTTCCATGAAAATAATCATTAAAAAGTTATAAAATCAAATGAATAGTGGTCAATATGGAATTTCTTGAAAGTATAGGTGGTTTTTATGTAACAAAAATAAATATAGTGGTTAAACTGTAATTTTGGCCAAAGTGACTTTTATGTTATTAACCCTTCTTAAAAATCAAAATATAATATTTGTTTAGTCTAATTTTTAAATATCGTATTTATATTTTATAAACATTCAAAAAAATCATATTTGTTTGGTCTAATTTCTAAATGTCTTTTTACCATTCATAAAAGTTTCAAATATCATATTTGCTCAAATCCTTATTTTTGATATTTTATAATCACTTTAAATATTAATATTATTAATTGAATATTATATCCCTCTTATAAAATTAAGTTTAGAATATTAAAATCAATTTATTAAATCCTCATTGTTGGTCTCCCCTAATCTATATCGTCTCTTATTTGGCACCTGGATTCATCATGTCGTCTCTAACATATTGTTCATCGATCTCATCGTCGGTCATAACTTTCTCCATTGCTCTCCTAAAGCAAGGTTAATGACGATGTCGATAAACAAGGTGTCTGATACGACAAGATAAACTCAGGTGGCGAAGAAGAGACGATATAGATTGGATGGACCAACAATCATGGTTTGATAAATTTATTTTAAATATTTTAAACTTAGATTTATACTAGGAATATAATAGTAAATGATAAAATAAAGATTTAAAATGATTATAAAATGTTAAAAATAATGATTTGGGCAAATATAGTATTTTGAAAGTTTATGAAAAGTAATATGATATTTAAAAGTTAGTTGGACAAATTTGAAAATTTAAAAGCTTATGAAAGGTAAATATGACGTTTAGAAATTAGGCTAAGCAAACATTATATATTGATGTTTAAAAATGACTTATATGAATTTCCTCCATGAAATAAAATCATGAAGGAATAGAATGTACAAAGTAATAGAATAAATAATTGCATTTCATTGTCATGTTTGGTTGGCTCGAAGAAATAGAATAAATCTTTCAAATATGTTGTTTTTTAATAAATAGTAAATTAATAAAATAAATTTTATAAAAATAAGAAATAAGGTTATTTTATGAAAATAATATTTAATTAAATAAAGATAAGTTACTAAATAAATTACATATAATCATATTTAATTGCATTCAAATACATATGAAATGTTTTACAAATAGTTAAAAAAATATTTATCATGTTCTAAAAAATGTACAAAATAAGAAATATTAGATACCATTAAAATTTAAAATATAATTCCAAAAAAAAATATTTTATTCATTTTAATATGAATAAACGTAACATATAAAAAACATTTATTCATTTTAAAGAAATTAATATTTATTGAAGATTATATGAATAAAAGTGATTCATAATTACCATATATATCATTCAATTTCACTGAACGATTGAAAAATACAATTTTCTTCCATTGGATAGAAATCTGTCTAGGATAAAGATTCACTTTCCATAAAGAATGTTTCATTCAATTCATTTATGATAACCAAACATGATTTTTTTTATTCCACTATAATACTTTATTCCATTCCCTCTTCAATTTCCTCATATCAAACGCTACATTAAGGTGTTGGTAATTGTTTATTGGAATGGTTTGCCATCGGTAATAAAGAGGTATATTTGGACAAGTATACTAAGGAGGTGTATTTTGATAGAAATATTAATGAGGTGTGTTTGAATAGGAAGATTTTATAAGCATTTATCTATTAAATAATAAGTTTTTATAAGTTACTTCTTTTTTACTAATTGATTTATTTAAAAGAATTTTGATAAGTTATTTTTCGTAACATGCATAAATAAAACCGAGGATTTTGTAAAACGAAGAACTATAAAATATAGAGCACAAAAAATTAACATGGTTCACATGATCAGTCTTTTTGGCTAATCCACAGGCAAACGATAGATGATGGAATTTTATTATCACAAAAAACATACAAATCATATAAGGCTAAAACTGCAATTGTAATATGATTCACTCACATTAATGTTACGCTAACTTAAACTAGCCACAGAGAATGATTTTTATCTGTGGAATCCACTTCAAAGTTGATTGTGTTCTCAACCTCAAATAAATGTTCTTGATTTTAGCTCATAAGAGTCACGAAAACTATGTTTTGGGTATGGGTAGTGTTTTGTGCGTATTTTGATATTGCAACACACTCTATACATATATCCATGAGATGGAGACATCCCCGAAAACAATCATTGCTTTATGAAGCATGTTGGAAAGCTTTACCATTTAATAATATCATTTCCAATCCACCTCTATTTTTTACTCTATTTTTGAAGTAAAAAATGGTGTAAAAAGTTTACCATCTCCAACCCACCTTCATTTTTCACACTATTTTTACTTTAAAATATATATTCGTAGCATATTTTTTCTTCATTTACAAAAATTGTCAAAATTTCCCCTTCTATTTATTAACTTTTAACATATAATTACTCTATCTTTTTATTGTAGTAATATTCTAAATTATGTTATCAAAAACTTAATAACAAAATAATTTATTCGTATATAATTAATTTCAAGAAATTATGATTTTATTAGTACAAAATTTATTAAATAATAAAAGTACATTTATAATACACCCTTAAATGAATATTATACATACATTTATAAAAATATCACACATACATTTGAAAAAGTTAAAATATATTTATGCGGTCGAATAAATTTCTCATAAATGGTGGACTAACACATTTCGAAGATTGAAGTGAACTTCTTTATTTTTTTATACATGTATTAATACATTAATACATTTGTGTGTGTGTGTGTATATATATATATATATATATATATATATATATATATATATATATATATATATATATATATATATATATATATATATATATATATATATATATATATATATATATTACATTTTTTTTATAAAATATGTTATCGTGCTTTAAATTTTTTTAAATATACGTAAATTTTTATATGAATTCGATATATAAATATTCAATTATGATAAATATTCAATTTTAATATATAACATGATTCTAAATATTTGTTATTATATTTAAATAAACTAGAAATGTACAGAAATAAAAGTAGAGGACTAAAAATGACAAGTGAAACATTAACTCTATTTTTGGTGTAAACGAATACTATCACTCTATATTTAGAGTAATACTATTCAAATACTCAAAAATAAAGTTGGTTATAGAGTTAGGTTGGAGGAATATAGAGTTAAGAATAGAATAACTCTAAAAATAGAGATGAGTTGGAGATGCCCTAAGCATGTAAATGGAATACATCTCATTTATTGTTTATTTATGGTAATAGAATTCCCTGCTTCTTTCCCATTTTAAGCCTTCATCTGACATACCTAATAATAAATAAACTAAAAAACAGGATTTTTCAACTTCACGGGGATTGGTACGAGTTGTATGGGTTTTATACAAACTGTACCATCATTATGTATACTAAAATAGATGAAAAAGCATAAGGAGTCGTAGGATGAGTATATAGGGAGAAACTGACTAAAACAATCTAATCACATAAGGGGTTTTCTTAAAATAGCACAAATTTAGTCTTATACCTCAAAATAGCCAACCAAATCACCTCATGCCACTTGGGATTTGGTGGCCAACTCATACTCTCACCTGCAATTTGGCCCCTATGGGCTGTGATTTCCTTACCTGGCTTGGCCCATCAGCCCAAGGTATATAAAACTAAAAAAACTCTTTTTTTTCATTCTCGAAGAAAAAAAACGCATTCTAATAGCTGGCGAGAAATTTGCATATTGCAATTTTGTAAGTATATCATATTTTATGTTGTTTTTATGTATTAACTGTCCCTAGTTAAAAATTTCACGTATTAAGTCTTAGATTAGCGTATGTACCAGTTTGTATGCTTATTGTACAACCATTTAATGCACAAAATCGTAGGGTTTCATAAACTGGAGAGGAAATTGCAGATGACAGAGAGGAAATCGCAGGCAAGGGGAAAATGAGGCTTTGAATTTTTTTTTTATAACCCTCAAGTCACTAAATCGCAGGTGGGAAGAGGAAATCGCAAATAAGAATAGCCCCACCTACGATTTGATTGACTAGTTTGAGAATCATACTAATTTTATACTATTTAAAAAAAACTTATTATATATTTATGCTATTTTAATCATTTTCTAGTATATAGATTCTATACAGGTCGTGCCATCATTGGGTATACTAAAATAGATTAAAAATGCCTATGATTAATATTCAACTTTCTTAAATTAAAATTATTTCCTTTAGGATATGCATCATGATATACGGTTTCGATAGGATACCTCCGTTTTGAATATTTGATATTATTTTTATGATTTATCGAATTTTACGCTATTGTAGTCTATTATTCGAAATTATAGCGTTTACTCGATAATTGATTCGAAATAGCGTGTTGTAGTATTATAATTTCCAATATTACCTTTGGAAAGTTATGAAAATTACATTTCAACGTATTATCCTAATTTGTGCTCTGGTTGACCTTTGTTGACTTTTGTTGACCAAATTTGACGGATGTCGCAGACGGGGTCGTAAGAAAGTGACGACGTGACACTTATGTGGTTGGAGTTTGAACGGTACAATTTAAACCTTCACGAGCGGATGAAATTTGAAAAGGAAAAACTTACGAAGACAAACAATGAGCCCGCCATGATCAACCACGAGCCCGTGAATAAAAACAACGTTATATGAAAGATATGCCAAAGTTATAGTATTAATTACGACATTTCCAGAGATATAAAGTTGGTAGAATTTTGACATCTTATATGAAAGATATGCCAACTACAAAAACTAAGAAAAATATTTTTCTTTGTGAAAAAGTCATTGAAAAATCGTTTAACTTGCGGATAAACTCGTAAATGACCTAAATTAAAAAGTTTTCTGAAAAAGAAAAAATTGAGGGGTTTTTCGTAAAAAAGAAAAAAAAATTGAGGTCTTTTAGTCGACGACAAAAACTTTATGTCTTTCAGTCGTTTTTTCGTAAAAAAGAAAAAAAAATCGAATAATAGACTACAGTGGCGTAAAATTCGATAAATCATACAAATAATATTTTCGTTTAAATAATATTTATTACACAATGTATTCGTGTTTACGAATCTGTAACGACTGTTTTAAAAAAAAATTGTGAATAGTAACTCCGGCGTGAATAGTACTCCGGCATGAATAGTACCGAGAAATGAAGTAAGCGCTTACCTCGTGATGACATCAACGATGATGTCGTGATGACATCGTGATGACGTCGTGAATAGTGACGATGATGTCATGATGACGTCGTGCTGACGTCGTGAATAGTGTTTTCAAGCCCTATAAATAGGGGTCCAACCCCTTCATTTCAAACCACAATAAACACCAAACAACCTTACAATATCGGGGAGTGTTCTGGTGAGAAAAATAGGTCGGGAAAGGTAAGGAACGAGCGATAGCTTGTAGCGAAGTGCTCGAGAGTTGTCGGAAGAGTTGAACGGGGAACGAGCCAGCGACAATACTAAGTGAGTAATCGCTACTTTATTTTGCTAATAGTTTATAAAGTGTTAAACTATTATATGTGGAAGTTATATACTATTCGTAATTCCAAGAATAATGCCCAATGATTTACTTACGAGAACGGTGCCTAGGCCGATTACATGGGATCTGGTTGTTGGATTTTCCGAAAGGCTAAAATGCTGAAAGGATCCTGCCACCCCATCTGATCTTCTACCTAGCCGTTCTTTATTTGATAAATCACGAGGTATCATATTGAAATTATAGAGAATATAAAGCAGAGTGATGGTGTGATCCGTAGTAATGCTGGTTGAAATAGTAGTTCACCTATAAACAAATATATATAGGTACAAACCAAGCAGTTATAGTGGGTGTAAGAAGGCAGGAATAACCAGATACCGTATACCAAAAATCAATGTGAGTAATCTATCCCTAAGTGTTACTTTTACTGTGGGGCCACATTATCGGTTATTGTGATTGGGACCATCTTTCCGTGGGGTCACATACTCGGTAATTGTGGTTGAGACCACATATATGCTGTGACGATCGAATTAGTAGTAATTGTGGTAGGACCACATACAAATGTTGTGATGGCCTACTTGGCTGGCAGTTTTATCACACATTCAACAGGTGTACATTGAGTCCTTGAGACTCGGTATCACAGGGGGCTGTGATATGATGTGGAAGCTGAAAATTTAATGTTGTTATAACACTTATCGATTATTCACTGAGCTTGTAAACCTCATCCTTGTTGATACTAACTGTGCAGGTGCTGTAGACCCTACTAAAGGGAAGGATCTAATTCGGGGTTAGAACTGATGACCGTAGCACCCCGGCTTTGGGGAGATACCACCTGTACCTTTTTCTTGTAATATATACCCTGTATAATATTTTGTTGAATAAAATATGTTTTAAAGTGTGGAAAATAAATGGGTATATTTATATTGAAAGCCGGGTGTTACAAGTTGGTATCAGAGCCGAGGTTTAAGTGAATTAGGTCTCTATAGAGTAGATACCTAGACTTGAACCTTAGGATATAGTAGAGTTTGGAAGTTAAAAAAAAAAAAGATAATTCATGTTATCGGATTAAATGACTAACCGTTATGTTAAACTTTGAAGATGGCAAATACCAAGAATGGTCAAAGCCAAAGGGGTGCTGGGCAAGGAGCCTCCAGAGGAGGCAGAACACGAAGTCAAAACCAAGGAGGTGGTAGAGGAGGCAAAACACGAACACAAGGTTCAGTACACAGAGAAATGGGAGAAGCAGCAGGGAATCCGCAAGAATTACGAACTATGATTGCGGATGTGGTACAAGAGATATTACCTACTCTAATAGGAAAGCAGAAGGAGGGTACTTCTAAGCAGGTGAACGATGGAGATCTCAGAGACGATGAACACGCTGAAAGTGGGGTAAACATGGCAGATAAGGGTAAAGGCGTGGAGGGAACTTCGGAAGTGAAAAACAAATGTACGTATAAGAATTTCCTTAGTTGCAAGCCTAAGGAATTTTCGGGAACTGATAGTCCCGTACAAGCAATGGAATGGTTGATACATACGGAGAAAGTTTTCCGGATTAGCAAGTGTGATGAGGCAGACAAGGTGGAGTTTGCTACCAACCTTTTCGCTGGGAATGCCCAGTATTGGTGGCAAGTTTTCAGTAGAGCTTTGGGTTCAGATTTGCTTGGAATGTTGACCTGGGAACAGTTTAAAGCAAAATTCACTGAAGAATACTGTTCCGAAGTAGCAGTGAAGAAGCTGACAGAAGAGTTCTTACATTTGGAACAAGGGACTCGTTCTGTGCAAGAATATACTATGGATTTCTTGGAGAAAGCTAGATTCTGTGAACTTGAGGTTGATACTGAGAAAAGAAAGATAGACAAGTACGTATGGGGATTGAAAACCCGGATTCGAGAGGTTGTACAGCCACTCAAGTTGACTACGTTTCGGCAAGTAGTTGATCGGGCGGTGGAACGTGAGGCGGAGCTGCAACGCCAACAAGGTGAAAGGAGGGCCGCAGAAGCAAAAAGAAAGGCTGAGGAACGTCCGTGGATTTCTCATAAAAAGTCCCAACAATCAGAATCTGGGTCGCGGGGTCAGACTCGGAAGGATGAAGGCAAATGGTGCGACAAATGCCGGAGGAAGCATACGGGAGATTGTCCTACTAGTCCCTCACCATTGTATTGTTTTAAGTGTGGGAAGACAGGACACTATGCTCGAGATTGCAACCAAACAACTCGAGTATGTTTCCAGTGTGGAGCCAAAGATCATATCCGATCAGAATGTCCACAGCTGAAGACAGGAGGATCCCGAGACAGGACACGGGAGGAGCAGGGAAGAGAAAGGAAGGATACACGAGGTGGACCAGTAGTCTCCCGAGCATTCCAGATGATGACCGTTGAGGAGGCCCGGGAAAAGACTGATGTTATCACAGGTATTTTTAAACTAAACTCGATCCCTGCATATGTATTCTTTGATCCCGGAGCCACAGACTCTTTTATTCCCACATCATTCATGCCCCAAATTTCGATACCCTTAACCCCGTTGAATGAAGAACTGGAGGTAGAAGTAGGAGGTGGTAGGCATGTATATGTCTCTGAACAAATGCCAGGGTGTCAGCTTGAGATTAACGGAACCATTTTCCCTATTGATCTGAAGCCGATCACCACCAGAGAATTTGAAGTAATTGTAGGAATGGACTGGTTAGCATCCAATGATACTCAAGTCGATTGTAAAAGAAAAATAATTGTAGTTTTGGCACCAGACGGGTCGCAAATAATAATTCAAGGTGAACGGCCACGTACAAGGATGCCTGTCATGTCTTTTGCCAAAGTACGACGTCATAACAACAAAGAAGGAATATTTTACATGGCATGTGTGGTCTCGACAGAGCCTACCAAACGATCCGTTGAAGATGTCGCCGTTGTAAAGGAGTTTGCTGATGTTTTCCCCGATGAGCTTCCGGGATTACCTCCGGATCGGCAGCTAGAGTTTACTATCGATTTGGTTCCAGGAGCAACCCCTATTGCTCGTGCTCCTTTTCGATTGGCACCATCAGAAATGGCAGAGTTGAGGAAGCAGTTGCAGGAATTACTCGATCGGGGATTCATTCGACCGAGTACTTCACCTTGGGGAGCACCTATCCTGTTTGTGAAGAAGAAGGACGGGTCTATGCGAATGTGTATAGACTATAGAGAACTGAACAAGATCACCATAAAGAATAAATATCCATTGCCCAGGATTGATGATTTATTCGATCAACTTTAGGGAGCATCCTATTTCTCTAAGATTGATCTAAGATCGGGATATCATCAGCTGAAGATTCGGGAGTCGGATATCCCGAAGACTGCCTTCCGTACCCGTTACGGACATTATGAGTTCCTGGTGATGCCGTTTGGGTTAACCAATGCCCCTGCAGCTTTCATGGACTTGATGAACAGAGTGTGTCGTCCATTTCTTGATACCTCTGTTATCGTGTTCATTGATGATATACTGATCTATTCCCGGAGTCAGGAAGAGCACGAGACGCATCTACGTCAAGTTTTGGAGTTACTCCGTCAAGAGAAGTTGTATGCCAAGTTCTCAAAGTGTGAATTTTGGCTTCGTGAAGTTCAGTTTTTGGGACATGTTATTAGCAGCGAAGGTGTTAAAGTTGATCCTGCAAAGATCGAGGCTGTAATGAAGTGGGAGCCGCCGCGGAATCCATCAGAAATACGTAGTTTTCTTGGGCTAGCTGGATATTACAGGAGATTTGTAGAGAACTTCTCCTCTATTGCAGCTCCTTTGACTAAATTAACTAAGAAGGGCGAGAAGTTTGAATGGACTGAGGAGCAGCAAGCTGCATTTCAGAAGCTGAAGCAAGCTCTGTGTGAAGCCCCAGTACTTGTATTACCACAAGGTGGGGAAGACTTTGTGATCTACAGTGACGCTTCTAGGATGGGCCTGGGATGCGTTTTAATGCAGAGGGGCCGAGTGATTGCATACGCATCCAGACAATTGAAAGAAGCTGAGAAAAGATACCCGGTACATGATCTTGAACTAGCTGCCGTAGTATTAACATTAAAGTTGTGGAGGCACTACCTATACGGGGTAAAGTTCAAGATCTATACAGACCATAAGAGTCTCAAATATTTGTTCGATCAGAAGGAGTTGAACATGAGGCAGCAGAGATGGATGGACTTACTCAAAGACTATGACTGCGAGATTTTGTACCATCCAGGGAAGACGAATGTAGTTGCAGACGCTCTCAGTCGAAAAGAGAGACCCATTAGGGTTGTGTCTGCTTATATGAGCATAGTTAGTCGGCTACCTGAGCTGATTCGAACAGCCCAAGAGGAAGCAGGGAAGGTGGAGCATGTGAAAAGCGAACGCATGGTTAACTATATTAACCAACTCGAAGAAAATTCTCAGCGATTGAAGACCTTTAAAGGTCGAGTATGGGTGCCAAAGCAGGGTGAGGCACGGAAGTTACTCCTCGAGGATGCGCATTGTTCTCGTTATGCTATACACCCGGGTAGCACCAAAATGTATCGGACGCTGAAACCGTTATACTGGTGGCCGGGCATGAAGCGGGATATAGGAAGATATGTGGAACGGTGCCAAACATGCTTGCAAGTGAAGTCCAATCATCAAAAGCCGTATGGAGAAATTCAGCCTCTACCTATTCCGATGAAGAAGTGGGACGCGATCTGTTAGTTCTATATGCCCAAGGATGATCATAAAATGATATTACTAATAATACATGATCTTATAGGGTCACACCAACAACAAGTTTTGACACAAATTGATCATTTAGAACGTTAAATTTGATTTAACATCAAATGATACTAAACTTGCAATTTAATCTTGTAGGTTATTATTATTTGAGGTAAATAATAATAACTACAAAATTAAAGGTTGATTAGTAATTCATATGTGATGAATTAATTAAGTGTAACAATTAAATTGTTTAAATTGTTAAACGATTTAATTGATTTATAAGTAAGCCTTTTATTTAATTTAATTGGTAAATTAAATAAAATATATATATATATATATTGTTATTTATATATATATATATATATATATATATATATATATATATATATATATATATATATATATATATATATATATATATATATATATATATATGTATATATATAATTATACAATTAAGATTGTATATCTAGATGGTTTATTTATGTATATGATTATGGGTTAAATGTTATCCCATTTAAGAAATAAGAAGATGTATTATTTATAAGCTTTTATTATCTAAGTTTTATAAATAATAACAACCCACTAGCACTTCCTTTGTCATCATAAATCAGTCATATTGGAAGGAAAAGAATGCATTAAGAACTTAAAAGAGGTGGAAGATGCTTTGTGTCTTCTAGCTTTTGATTATAGAAATCAAATGGGACTTTCTTTTAAGCTAGTTGCATGTGCTTTTCTTTTCTCTTTGTGGGTGATATAGTGGACGATTTTGAGGGTGTTATTGTGATTATTCTTGCTTCAAAAATCAGCCAAAGAAACTCTCTAAAAGCTCTCTTGATAGTTAGCAAAAATTAGATTTTTGTTTCACAAGAAAAGGAGTTCTAACTTGCAAGTTGTGGAACTAGCATTCAAGGGTGTTCAAGCTTGTGGTGGATCAACTATAGAGGGATTCTAATTTGATTCCTAGCTATCAAAATCATCCAAACCAAATCCAAGAACAAAGGTTATGATCTTGAACTTAATCTATGTTTGTTCTTCATATTATCTCTACATGCATGTAGCATGATCCTCTTGAAAATGGAATTTGTGTTCATGATTTTATGCTTCCGTTGCAAACTCATGTTTTTGAAACTAATTACATGAACTATGATTTCCAACAATTGGTATCAGAGCCATGGCTATATTGCATGTTTAGATAATAAGTTTATTTGGATAAACTTGGTTTTTGGAAGCCATGAATGTTCATCTTCATGAATGAAAGTTTCATGCATGGCTTCTTTGGCAACATGCAAATATATAATCTATGATTTTATGTAACCAACTATATTTTATGTATGCATGCATTTGGTTACATAGATGTTGCCTTAGAAAAACAAAGTGTTGATTTTCTTATGATTTTATGTGATAAAATGGTGCATAAACAAGCCAAGGACCATATGATGCATGTTTTGTGTTTGTATTCGATATGGTTGTAATCTATTCATTTATTCAAATGGTTTGTAATAATAATTAGTTATTTCCTTCTTAATATTCATTTTGTAAATATTAGAATAGTTGTATTTTATTTATTTCACTAAATGTAACAAGAGAAGGAAGTAAAAGACCAAGAGAAGATTGCACCCAACAGCAGCACTTTCTGAAGAGCTGCTGTCCAGATTTCAAAATTGTTTTGGAAGTGTTTTAAAAATTCATATCTTGGTTATTTGGTGATATACTTGTTGGTAACTTTAATATCTAGTATATACATTAAGTTTCAACAAGTATTAGCATCAATAAGGCCAAGAATGAATTGAAAAAATGCAACAAAAAACACAAAAATCTTCTTCCTGCTGCCCTGAATTTCGCAAGTTTCATGGGGGCCAAAGAAAATTCATAACTCACTCCATGATGTCAAGAAATGTTGGTTCAAGTGTCATTTGGTGATATAAGAAGCTTGGCAAAATTGTAGCCAAATCGAAGATCATTTGGTTGAGTTTTTGTCACCTTTTTGTCCCTAGGTTTGGACTTGATATTTCATGTATGGCTCACATGAAATATCAAACTAGTTGGCTTGTGTTTATGCACCCATGCATGCTTGTGATGATTGAATGTTTTATTATGTTATGTTGTGGATGAAAATAAGATTTTGCATGCTAGACAACCTAGATAATTAAACATAATCATTAAGGAGTTTGTATTTTCAAAAGTTGACATTTAAAACATAAGATGTGATAAAATTGGTTTTATTAAAATGGGTTTTGTTATAAAACCTACTAAGTCAAGTTTTGAAAATGATTGAAACAAGAAATAAAATGGAGATTTTATGAACTCTTACAAACTCCAACCCTAAGTAATAATGGTAATTATTTAGGATTATAAATTGGTTCTAATATATGTGATCAAACTCAAACTTAATATTGGATATTAATTGTAATCTTGACCACAAACAAAGAATCAATAAAATGGAGATTTTATGATTAAGGAACCAATTAACAAAATAAGATTTAATGGTACCATGTTCATTGGATGCATGCAATCTACATGATACCATATGTTTTTCAAAATTAGAATTGTAAAACATTCAAATCCCTTATGAAATACGAATCAATGCCGTCCCTCTTAAAGACACTCATGTATCACTTGTATTTCCTTGTGGGATAAAGGATACCTAACCACTTAGAGTCTTCTTGTGATACAAGAAGTAGTTTTGCAATATTGATGGGATAAAAGACACCTAACCATCAATAGTTGACAAAACTACACGTTCGTTTAAGTAGGATGATTCGTTTGGAAATCTCTTGTGATAAAGGTCACCTAAGCATTAGAAATCCAAGGCATAGATGGGATCAAACATGCCAAACTTATAAATGTTATAATGGGATCCCATAAATCTAGAAATTATATTTGGATATAATTGGTAAACCGTTACCTACCTTGTTGATTCGAATAGGCGGGATAAAGGATACCTAACCACTTATTCGTCATGCAACTTGGATTCTAGACCTTAATTAATTAAAGTTTATGAAACAAGAAAGGGTATTAATTATTAAGGACTTAATATCATAATTTACTAAATAGAACCTTGTTAAAATTTTGTAGATGGCACCAAACAACACACACTCGGCTCCTAACAAAACCTCATTACGGTCTCTCCTTGAAGGAGAAAAACTTAACCATACCAACTTCTTGGATTGGTACCGTAGTGTGAGAATTGTTCTCAAACAAGAAAAGAAAGAATATGTTCTCAATGAACCACTTCCAGAAGAGCCCCCTGCCATTCCTAAGCCCGCACACGATGCATGGCTTAAAAAGATGGATGATTCCATCGATGCATCATGCCTCATGTTGGCAACCATGATTCCCGACCTTCAGAAGGATTTGGAGAATCATTCAGCCTATGACATGATTCATCAACTAAAGGAAATGTTCCAACAACTTGCAAGAACGGAAAGGTTCGAAACTGTTCGGGCTTTCCATGCTTGCAAGATGGAGGATGGGCAGTCGGTAAGCTCTTATGTGCTCAAAATGAAGAGTCACATTGATCATTTGGCACGTCTTGGAGTTGTGATGCCCGATGAGCTAGCAACGGATATGATCCTTAACTCCTTAACGAAGTCCTTTGATCCTGTCGTCATGAATTATAACATGAATGGTTTAAACAAGACAATCCCGGAATTACATGGGATGCTAATTACCGGTGAAAAGAATCTGCCTAAGAAAACCACTCAAGTTCTCATGATCAAGGAAGGTGGCACAAAGAGAACTAAACCCGAACACTCCAACAACTCCAAGGGAAAGGGAAAGGCAAAGGTTGTCAAAGGAAAGGGCAAGAAAGTTGTCCAATCATCCCGTCCGCCCAAGAAGAAGGCAAAAGTTGCCAAAGAAGACACATGCTTTGAATGTGGCAAAGCTGGGCATTGGAAGAGAAATTGCCCTACGTATCTTGCGAAGTTGAAGAAGAAGAATGCCGGTGAAGGCACTTCAGGTATCTATGTGATAGACCTAGAACTTTATAATTTATCTCCTAACACATGGGTATTTGATACTGGTTGTGGAACTCACATATGTAATATGTTGCAGGGGTTCAAAAGGAGTAGGCGACTGAAGGCAAATGAGGTAGTACTTCGGGTTGGAAACAATGCAAGGGTTGCGGTGGATTCAATTGGAAGTTTTAATTTATTACTAGCTAATGGCTTGTGTATGACATTGTTGAATGTTTATTATGTTCCTAGCTTGACTAGGAATATTATTTCGGTTGCTAAATTAAGACAATGTGGATTTGATCTTTCCTTTAATAATGATGATATTTGCGTTTATAAAAATAATGTATTCTATTTTGAGGCTAGGCCTTTAAATGGAATTTATGAAGTAAACCTTGATGAAAAGACTAACCATGGCTCTTTATACCACACTTTCACCAAGAAACCCAAATTTGATTTGAGTCAAACCTATCTATGGCATTGTCGCCTTGGGCATATAAACAAGAATCGCATATCCCAACTTCAAAAGAGTGGACTTTTGAAGGCAAATGAGAATGACTCATTTGATATATGTGAATCTTGTTTACATGGCAAGATGACTAAAGCTCCTTTCTCCGGAACCAATGAGAGAGCAAAGGACTTGTTAGGAATCATACATACGGATGTATGTGGTCCTTTCAAGCCAATGACTAGATATGGTGAAAGATATTTCATCACCTTCACTGACGACTTTAGTCGTTTTGGATATGTTTATTTGATTAAACATAAACATGAGGCATTTGAAATGTTCAAAACGTTTCAAAGTGAAGTGGAAAATCAACTCAACAAAACAATTAAAGTTCTTCGTTCTGATAGAGGAGGTGAGTACTTAAGTACAAACTTTATGGATCATCTTAAGACTTGTGGAATTGTTTCACAACTTACTCCACCTGGAACACCACAACATAATGGTGTGTCTGAGAGGTGGAACCGAACACTATTGGATATGGTTCGATCCATGATGAGTAGAAGTACTCTACCTTTATCATATTGGGGTTATGCTTTACAAACAGCTGCTCGTCTCCTAAATATGGCACCTACTAAAAAGGTAGATAAAACGCCTTATGAGATATGGCATGGAAGGGTTCCATCTTTATCCTATCTCAAGGTATGGGGTTGTGAAGCTTATGTTAGACAAGAAGCTTCAAACAAATTAGAACCCCGTTCAACTAAATGTATCTTTGTAGGGTATCCGAAAGATTGTCTTGGATACTATTTCTACAATCCCATCGAGAATAAAATATTTATTTCTCGAAAAGCTGAATTCCTAGAAAACAAGTTTCTAACGGAAGAGGCTAGTGGGAGGTTTGTGGAACTTGAGGAACTTCAGGAACCACAACCTGATACACAAGAAGTTGAATCTAGCATTCAACAAGAAATTATTGAACCTGAACAAACGGTTGATCAGGAACAAATTGTAACACAAAGTGTTCGCAAATCTGGTAGGGTTCGAATTGAACCAGAAAGGTATGGTTACCTTTTGATGGAAGAGGAATGTTATACGATAGATTCTGATGAACCCGTCAGCTATCAGAGTGCAATATCAGATCCTGAATCTGATAAATGGCTTGAGGCCATGAACACTGAGATGCAATCCATGCACGATAATCAAGTTTGGAACTTGGTTAATCTTCCCACCAATTGTAAGACTGTTGGGAACAAATGGGTTTTCAAGAAGAAAATCGACGTGGATGGAAATGTTCACACTTTTAAGGCTAGACTTGTCGCTAAAGGATACTCACAAACTCATGGTATTGACTATGATGAGACCTTTTCTCCAGTGGCAATGATCAAGTCGATTAGGATACTTTTTGCCATAGCCGCGTATTATGATTATGAGATATGGCAAATGGATGTCAAGACCGCTTTCCTTAATGGACACTTATTGGAAGATGTCTATATGGATCAACCTGAAGGTTTTGTCGATCCCAAGCATCCAAACAAAGTGTGCAAGCTTAAAAGATCTATCTATGGATTAAAGCAAGCGTCTCGAACATGGAACATCCGTTTTGATGAAAAGATTACGAGTTTTGGATTCATCAAAAATGAGGATGACTCCTGTGTTTACAAGAAATCTAGTGGGAGCATTGTCATAATCCTAGTATTGTATGTAGATGATATACTTTTATTTGGAAATGACATCCCAACCTTAAAAGGTGTCAAAGCGTTCCTTGAGAGTTGTTTCTCAATGAAGGATCTAGGGGAAGCTGCTTATGTATTAGGCATAAAGATATATAGAGATAGATCTAAGAGACTTATTGGTCTTAGCCAAAGTGTATATATTGATAAAATCTTGAAAAGGTTCAAGATGCAAGACTCCAAAAGAGGATTCTTGCCAATGCCGCATGGCACCATCCTAAGCAAGTCTCAGTGCCCAAACACTAGGACTGAACTTGAAAGGATGAAACATGTCCCATATGCTTCGGCAATTGGGTCCATCATGTATGCCATGTTATGCACTAGGCCCGACGTCTCATGTGCCTTAAGTATGACTAGTAGGTATCAACAGAACCCAGGTGAAGCCCACTGGACTGCTGTAAAGAACATTCTTAAGTACTTGAGAAGAACTAAAGATATGTTCTTAGTTTACGGCGGTTTGGAAGAAAGCTTAAAGGTAAAGGGTTACACTGACGCAAGCTTCCAAACAGATAGGGATGATTCGAAATCTCAATCTGGGTATGTCTTTATTTTAAATGGAGGAGCCGTATCTTGGAAGAGTTCCAAACAAGAAGTGATTGCACAATCCACTACAGAATCAGAATATGTTGCTGCTTCAGAAGCTGCTCAAGAAGCTGTCTGGATGAGAAAGTTCATAGAAGATCTAGGGGTTGTTCCTTCCATTCGGGACCCTATAGAAATCTTCTGTGACAATCTAGGTGCTATAGCTCAAGCAAAGGAACCTAGATTGCATCAAAAAACCAAACACATTCACCGAAGGTATAACTACATTAGATATGAAGTTAAGAATGGTGAAATTAGTATTCACAAGGTTCATACAGATCAAAATTTGGCAGACCCATTCACGAAACCTTTACCCCAAACTAAGCATGAAAGTCATGCTAAGGGTATAGGACTCCGTTTTTCTAATGAATGGATTTGATTTGTGTTTAATGTTTTATGAATATGAACTTATGTAAACGACAATAATTATGTAATATATGTGACGTGATGTTTCATTCATACTTTTGTGTTTTATTAGCATGTTTAATCCTTGAATAATTTAGTTATTCTAAACGTCCATAGTCGATCATAGTTGTGGGAGCAATTATGAAGTAAGACTAATATGAATTGGATTGGTTGACTTTTATGGGTAAAAGTAGAAAAAGGTTGCAACCAAATTCATAGGTACTTGTCAGTAAACAAGTATTGGACTTGACCCGTTTCAAGATCACTCCATGGATCATCATCATAAGTGATTCTTGAATAAAGGTATTATCATTGTATCCTTTGACCTGAGATACATATTTGGGACTCAAGTGTAGAGTGTACTATGCTTTGATATGGTTTACTGTTGTTCTTGAAATACAGACAACCATAAAGGCCATACTCATGCATAGTACTAACTATATGAGGGGCGTATGTAGTCAAGACGGGATTTGTTCCTCTTATGTGTTGAGAGTTAGAAATCTAAGGCGCCTGATTGAAAGTTGAACATAAAATGAGAATGATTAAGATCCATGTCTCATGTTCAACAAGATGTCTGTGACAAAGGGATAATTGATAGATAACCTTATACATCAATTAGAGCCTCGTGTTTTCTGAAGAATTGAATGTTGTTGAATGGCACAATGTCATGTGTTATTGGGGGCAGTGAAATGTTGCTAGACGTTTACCACTGTCGATATCATTCTATGATGCAACCTTGTGCAAGTGGGAGATTGTTAGTTCTATATGCCCAAGGATGATCATAAAATGATATTACTAATAATACATGATCCTATAGGGTCACACCAACAACAAGTTTTGACACAAATTGATCATTTAGAACGTTAAATTTGATTTAACATCAAATGATACTAAACTTGCAATTTAATCTTGTAGGTTATTATTATTTGAGGTAAATAATAATAACTACAAAATTAAAGGTTGATTAGTAATTCATATGTGATGAATTAATTAAGTGTAACAATTAAATTGTTTAAATTGTTAAACGATTTAATTGATTTATAAGTAAGCCTTTTATTTAATTTAATTGGTAAATTAAATAAAAAATATATATATTGTTATATATATATATATATATATATATATATATATATATATATATATATATATATATATATATGTATATATATAATTATACAATTAAGATTGTATATCTAGATGGTTTATTTATGTATATGATTATGGGTTAAATGTTATCCCATTTAAGAAATAAGAAGATGTATTATTTATAAGCTTTTATTATCTAAGTTTTATAAATAATAACAACCCACTAGCACTTCCTTTTGAAGGGTTTTCTAGCAAACAATGAACACAAATAATCCTATGGTTCACATGCAACCCTAGAAAAATCTATGTTTTCTTCTATGAAGATAATAAACTATAACCTAAAGGCCAACAATAAATTCTAAAGATTAAAACAAGAATTACCAACCTTTGAATCTTGTTCTTGAAGCTAGCAGCACAAGTGTCCTGCCTCAGATGCAAGTCATACCCACAGCAATGGAGAAGACAGTTCAGCAGAGTTTATCTTGATGTAAATGGCGCAGGTTTTAGGGTGGCCAGGTGCCTCCTTTTATAGCCTCCAAGGGTTACAGCTGAAACCCTAAGGAGCCTCCAAATGGGCAAGCCTGCTGACCATTTGGACAAGGCTTTCCTTAACCCTAATTAGGGTTTCGAGATCCTTGTGGTGACACCACAAATCTCGCCACCTTTAACCCCTATCCACTGGCCAGCCTTTTATTCAACTATTGAATAATTACAAAACCAGTCCCTGCACTTTTAATTAATTAATTTAATCACTAAATTAAATCCAATTAATTCTTGATTAAATCTCAATTAATTATTATAGTTTCTAATTAATATATTAACACTTAAATATATTAATAAACCATTTAATTAATTCTATTGATTTATTACACAATTAATAAATCAACCTTTTACTCTACTGAACTCTATCCTGACCTCCAGCTATGAGGGCAACCCAAATGGACTTTGCTTCAATCAATAAGATAAATATAGTTGTAAAGTCATGGCTTAGACACCTAATCCAACAGTCTCCCACTTGGATAAGTCTATGACTTTAATTTATCTTCTGATTAATAAACAACCTGCAGCTTCCTAGAAACTGCTGCCGAACTCTGACCTAGTCAGTTCCGTCCAAAGATAAGTGATCAGATGATCCTCCGTCCAACAAGATATTTTCAGACATGAGACATGGATTGAGATCAATCTCTGTCTGACACACTGTTTCCCGATTTCCGATTTTGCTTATGACTTTTAGACTTCTAATTGAACGAATCAATTCAGTCCTGGCTGGCCAGCGCTTCAGTCAACTTCAAAATCATCGAGTGGCCAACAGATATCTGTTTCCCGTCTGGGTCAAGGGACGAATAAGCTTTGACTAATATGTTATATCTTTTACCCGACAAATCACTCACAACAGCACGTTTTATAACATCGAGTTACCGATGCGTTTTCGTACTATCAATGAACAACCGCCTTGCAAATTATAACTCATATCTCTCCACTTTAAGACCAAAAGATATTATCGTCTCAACATTGCTCGTGATATAATCCATGAAGCAATCCATTGAGCGCGGGTTTATCCAATACTCAAATCTCCATTTCCAAGTACTCATGAACGTTGCAGCAATCTTATTGCTATGTCTACCTCCTTAGACAATCTACAAACCAATTCATGACAGTCTTCCTTCATACTTACTCCCTAAGAGTATGAACGACTGTGGATGTTTGAATAATCCAATTATTCAGGAAGTAAACATGCAAAAGCGAAACATAAAATCTGACTGGCAGCTACTCCTGCTAATTTCCAAGTCTCCACGAGGTAATCACCAAGTCGGATTTATCATAACTATTATCGGTTTCTTATTCTCTTTTAAACTCTCAATTCAAGCCTTTTATATCTATGTCTATGACCTTTTCACTCTTTCTATGTATCCAAGTGTCTAACACTTATACACTTTATTGCAGATGATCCTATCGGATACTCTTCCGATGATATCTCAATTTGTCATTTTGTCATTCTGTCATTTTCTCTCACAACTCCATTCCGGTGATGTGTACTGTGACTGCCCATGGTTCTCGGGTCTTTAGTCTACATGACTACACCCTAAGACGATTTCGAGGTGTCATGATGTGCCGGTGAACCACACGCCCTCCATCAGAAACCAACGAAATTCTTTAACCATGAAGTCCTATAGCACCACGTTTTGGTGTAAACAATTACCGATTTGAAAACCCTTTCAAATCAATCACCCTAATCATTTCCCAATGATTTCTCACGTCTGTTCAAAAATCCATTCAGTATTTTCAGCCAGGCAATATCCTGAATCCAACATACAATGCTCTAAGCATTAAGTCATCAGGATATGTTCATAACACTTCTGATTTGTCCAAGAGGCTCGAGGAACCTGATGTAATCTTATTCCAAGCCCTTTCGGAATCCTAAGATTACCAATAATCCTTGTGTCATGATTTCCGGAAACCATTTCCTTTCGGTGACTCTTTCTTATGCATCTTGAATCCCATCAAGATCATATTCTCAACGGCTAAGTCAATACTGTCAGTCTCATCTATCTGATAGATGTCTATGAACTACGTGAGCATGCTGCACCTTCTTTGTTTCCTTCATGCCAATTCATTACACTTTGCAATGACAGGAAACTCCATTCCTGGGGTTATGCATCTTGAATCTCATCAAGATCATATTGGCAGAATTCTGATCTATCTAATAGATGTTCACAACCACCTGAGTATGTTGTATCTCTTAAAGTCTTTCATAGCGAACCGTTTCTTAACACCAAGTCATTACACTTTGTAATGATAAGAGACGTTTCCTAGAACCAGTATGTAACCCTCATACAATGATAGCAGATAACAACGATACTCCCACTGGCTTTGACACCGTTATATGACTCTTTCGGACTATTCACAAAATCCAAAACTTATGGCACATTTTGCGAAACCGAAATCCAAACCTTTCCGACATATTAAAGGAAATCTTTCAGGCTATTCACAAAATCCAAACCTTTTGGCCTATTTTGAGAATCCGAATATCCTTTCTTGCGAGATGCCCATGGGACGAATCTCGGGGCCATGTACCTTTCGTAATGGCATGCTCTATGTGAGTCCATATTAGTGTGCCGGTAAACCACACACGCTCCACTAACGACTCACACTATGCCACGCAGAATCCTCTCGGATTACATCTTCTATTGAGAGTGCTTCTCTCAGAATCAGTTGCTTGACTCCAAGTGATGACTCATTCAACCAGATGTTCTGTAAGTACATTTCTATGTTCCCTTCTTTTGATGATTCAATTACTCCCACTGGTTCCTAGACCAGTTGTAAAGATCAATCAAACTGTCACATAGACTGTGTCTCGCGGTAAGGTTCTCTTATTTGGCAGCAACTGGGCTCACCAATGCTTCTAGCAGTCGGATTACTTATCCGTACCATCTTTAGTGTTTTACCACTACTCGGTATATCACCCGGATCATAACTCCTTATGATGGTGACAACAACTACTGGTCAAGCGAAGAGAGGGTATGTCAGGTTTAACAGGAATCCAATTCCTGGTCAAGTCCCAGTGGTGACTAAAGGTTGTTTCACTTGGCTAATTCCTGAACTCGTTCAGAATTATTCTTACTCCCACTGTTTCCTTAGAACTTGAGTTCTTTCTAAAAGTACTCTTCTTTCAAAGGATAACTGGAGTGGCCAATGAAAAACGACATTGCTGATCAGTTTCAGGCTTGTCATGAGATTCAGACGAATGCTACATGACCCTGGACTTTCTATGTACTAGTGGGATGATCCCAGCTTTACATTTCAGACAGTGTCGACATAACCTACTTAGTCTAAGATGTGGTCGGAATATGGCTTCTGCGGTCTGACTGGTTGAATGTTCAATTCATTGAAAAATTAGTCGGAAATGTATCCAGTGTATCTTATACACCGAGGATCAAAACTATTTCGATCAATGCTCCATCATCTTCCCTTAGACACATTATAACCATTAGTGTTCTTGGAAGAGGATAAACTGTGAAACATTTTCTCAGTCTATGTTGTTACTCAGGTTCTGTTGATTTTATGCTTCCTTTGAAATCTTTGAACACTTCAAGGTTCCAATCAATCGCTTATTCCGATAAGCGAAGCCATATTTGTCAAACCATTTGGCAAATATCATGAAGCATAACTAATCGTGTTCTGTTCAAATATTCGAGCAATACACAGTAACTTATGTGTTTGTTGCTCAAAATCTTAATACCTTTACATCTCTATGTAACTTTATGACTTTGTTAATATTGTTCAAGACATACAATCATCACCTGACTCCAAGTCAGCTGATTCCAAAATCCTATCCATTGGATCTTTGGGCGATTCCTTTCTTGCCACAATTAATTTTATTAAGCACTCAATTCATCATGTGACTCTAAGTCAAATGATTCCAAAGTCCTGTCCAACTGGACCTTTGGTTGAAGTGATTCTCATAAAATTCACTTTAACAATCATAAAGAACACAATTTACAAATCCAATCCCATTGGATGTATCAACATTCAAGTTATTACCATTTACGTCATCAACACATTCACACAACATTTCGAGGACAATTAAAACAATCATGTTTCAAAAAAAAAATATATATATATATATATATTTCATTAAACCAGAATTATCCTCAGAACAATGTACTATGTGAATCCATGTCGTATGTATCTATAAACTAATAACAAGAACAAATATCTAGCTTAACTCAAAAACCGCACGAGCTCCAGATCCAATCCGAATATGCTCCTGTGCGACATCATCCCGCATCCTCCAGAGTCCGTGCATACAGAGCAAATGTGTGAAACACATCCTGTATCAAGGAAAAATGAGGATCAGGTGTTCTGAATTCTAAGATATTTATGAGTTTACCAAACGGTTTGGCTTTGGAGCATTTTTCCAATCTTTCCGTGACTGTGTCCCACCTTGTGGATTCCCAGTTTGAAACATCGAACAATCGGTCTGGATCATTTCTTGGTGCAGCTGAATTTAGGGGTGAGTATGGGGCGGTTTGGGGCGGTTACGAGATAAAACCGAACCATAACCAAACCAATCGGTTAATTAAATTTCGTAACCATTGGGTATCGGTTATTAATGGTTTCGGTTAGCGGTTTAGGCGGTTAATTCGGTTTGGTTATCAGTTATTATTGGTTAACCATAATGGTTCGCATTTTGAGAAAATCATATCGTACATCGTTATAAGAAGTGAAGATTAGAACTTATATTGTTATAACTATTAAAAATTAAAACTATATTGCTATAAAATCAAAAGCCATTTTTCTGTAATGTGCATATGTGCACATTTGAATATGCATATTTGTACATTCGGATATGTATATATGCATATTAATAATTTTCAATTATTTTAGTTTTTTGGTGATTGGGGACCTACGATTGGCCTAGACGGGTGTTTAGGTGCTTGTGGTGGTGTTTTGAGTAAAACAATTTAGCCAAAAGATTGGTTCTTAAGTTCTCACGCAAATATTCGTTCTAAAAAAACTTTATATATATATATATATATATATATATATATATATATATATATATATATATATATATATATATATATATATATATATATATATATATATATATATATATTGGATCGATTCGGTTATTAGTGGTTCGGTTTTACATGATAACCATAACCGAACCATATGCATTTGGTTAATATAAATTAGAAACCGCATCGTTTTTTTAGTAACGGTTCGGTTATAATGGTTCGGTTATGTCGGTTAATTTGGTTTCGGTTCGGTTTTTTGGTTAATATGCTCACCCCTAGCTGAATTAATGGAACTATGCTTCTCCATGAACGATTCATACAGAGTCGACATTGAATGCACTTCCACGATTGTCTTATCCGGTTACCCTTTCTGTTCATCTGGATGAACATATCAGCGAGTCGAGCTAATGCTTAACTCCTGATCATAAGGGGAAACCAGTTTTATACTGTTCGCCTATGTATCCCTCAAACTTGGGAACACGCAAACTGGTGCTACTTCCTTCTAGCTTGCAACTTCAAGCTCTTTGAAGATCCTAGTTCGTTCCCTTTATTCAACCAGTTCACGGAACCTTTCCTGAACTAGCTGTGCTAACTTATCAGACCCCAGGAATTCTAAATCCCTGCGGAACTCGGGGTTAATGATCAATAGCATAAGGCAACGAACTTCCTTGGACTCAATAGTCAAGGAGTCATGCTCATCACAAGCTGCTGTGTGATGCCATGTTTGGGAGCGGACACTCAGTCGGATATGGTTCGCCAGCAAAACTAAGAACTATTCTCTAATTGCAAAAACATATCACATAGTTCAGACCAGTCAGCCTTACCATACTAAACAGGTGCTTTCTGAAGCTCTCAGAAATGGGTGAAGGAGGAGAAGGAGGAGAATGACATTTTCTTCAGACATATATAAAATTTGAATTTATTCGTTTAATTAATCCTTTTAAATAATTACCCAATATATATTATTTAACAAGGCTAGGATCCAAAATATCCCAACTATGCTGTGAAGAGGGATGCCGTAGTCACAACACAGTGGTCATTAAGGTAGATAACTTTTATCAATTTCAGTCTAATGAAATTCCTAGATCTGTGAGATTCATTGAACTGTTCAATGGCATGTTTAATCTCGGATATGCCCCACCGTTTGTGACTGGGATGCCGAGGATCACAAACCGGGTGTGAATAACCATGCAAATTAGCTTGGTACTCTCGGGGTCCATTATCATCTCAAATTGATGTGCCGGTTAACCACACACGCTCCATCAACAATGATAACACCCGAGAAACCCATTGCCACTCTTTATGAACCCCCATTGGTGTGCCGGTAACCCACACACGCTCCACCAACGTTTCATAAAGTGCAATGTGCAATTTCATGGGTTAGCATCAAATTCACATTTTTTTATCCTAAAGTAACTAGATTGGGTTTTGTTCAAGGTTCTAGTACTTTCAATTATAGCATTATACTTTTAAGAGGCTTAACGGTTCTATCAAACCCGTTCGGCTAACGACACTCGACTGGCCAGGAGAGCGGTGGGTAAGAGTGGATACCCATTAGACTAACATTTTATAGTCAGTCGCCTTATACCCTCTTTATAGGACAGTTTTGTGAATGAGGCCTACTTGCGGTAAGACTAACCAATTTTCTTATATATAAATAATTAACTTTTAATCATAAATATATAAGATATATTTTAATCTTATTAAAATATTTTAGAATTAATTTATTCAGAATTTTCGCTAATTTATTCTAATTTTTCGAAAATTTTAAATTAATCCTTTGAGCTGATTTAATTTATCTTTTAATTAACAATTAATTAAATTAATTAAATCTAAGATAGATATTATAAATTAATCAAATTAATTTTCTATCTAATAACCCTAGTTGGTCGAGATTTGCATGCAAGGCAATTAGGGTTCCAGTTATTCAATTTAGTAAACTACCAAAAATAACAACCAACTAAACAAGGCAAGCAAATCAAAGGGGAAACAAAGGGTGGCGGCTAGGGTTAGGAAACCCTAGCCTAGATTTCGACCAAAAACCATTCCAAGGAGTGTTTTTCGCAAAAACACTCATGACACAAACAATTTATGCAGTTTATATCAATCACAAGAAAACAGCCTACGCTCTGATACCACTGAAGGGTTTTCTAGCAAACAATGAACACAAATAATCCTATGGTTCACATGCAACCCTAGAAAAATCTATGTTTTCTTCTATGAAGATAATAAACTATAACCTAAAGGCCAACAATAAATTCTAAAGATTAAAACAAGAATTACCAACCTTTGAATCTTGTTCTTGAAGCTAGCAGCACAAGTGTCCTGCCTCAGATGCAAGTCATACCCACAGCAATGGAGAAGACAGTTCAGCAGAGTTTATCTTGATGTAAATGGCGCAGGTTTTAGGGTGGCCAGGTGCCTCCTTTTATAGCCTCCAAGGGTTACAGCTGAAACCCTAAGGAGCCTCCAAATGGGCAAGCCTGCTGACCATTTGGACAAGGCTTTCCTTAACCCTAATTAGGGTTTCGAGATCCTTGTGGTGACACCACAAATCTCGCCACCTTTAACCCCTATCCACTGGCCAGCCTTTTATTCAACTATTGAATAATTACAAAACCAGTCCCTGCACTTTTAATTAATTAATTTAATCACTAAATTAAATCCAATTAATTCTTGATTAAATCTCAATTAATTATTATAGTTTCTAATTAATATATTAACACTTAAATATATTAATAAACCATTTAATTAATTCTATTGATTTATTACACAATTAATAAATCAACCTTTTACTCTACTGAACTCTATCCTGACCTCCAGCTATGAGGGCAACCCAAATGGACTTTGCTTCAATCAATAAGATAAATATAGTTGTAAAGTCATGGCTTAGACACCTAATCCAACACCTTTGTCATCATAAATCAGCCATATTGGAAGGAAAAGAATGCATTAAGAACTTAAAAGAGGTGGAAGATGCTTTGTGTCTTCTAGCTTTTGATTATAGAAATCAAATGGGACTTTCTTTTAAGCTAGTTGCATGTGCTTTTCTTTTCTCTTTGTGGGTGATATAGTGGACGATTTTGAGGGTGTTATTGTGATTATTCTTGCTTCAAAAATCAGCCAAAGAAACTCTCTAAAAGCTCTCTTGATAGTTAGCAAAAATTAGATTTTTGTTTCACAAGAAAAGGAGTTCTAACTTGCAAGTTGTGGAACTAGCATTCAAGGGTGTTCAAGCTTGTGGTGGATCAACTATAGAGGGATTCTAATTTGATTCCTAGCTATCAAAATCATCCAAACCAAACCCAAGAACAAAGGTTATGATCTTGAACTTAATCTATGTTTGTTCTTCATATTATCTCTACATGCATGTAGCATGATCCTCTTGAAAATGGAATTTGTGTTCATGATTTTATGCTTCCGTTGCAAACTCATGTTTTTGAAACTAATTACATGAACTATGATTTCCAACACGATCACCATGGACTTTGTGACAAAACTTCATCGGACGCCACGAGGACACGATGCAATATGGGTGATCGTGGATCGACTGACCAAATCCGCTCAGTTCATACCCATACGTAAAGATTATAAAGTTAGCAAATTAGCCAGAATCTATATTGATGAAGTAGTCTGTATACACGGAGTACCATCCTCCATTATATCCGACCGAGATAGTCGATTTATTTCTCGGTTTTGGCAGAGCCTTCAGGAGCAGTTTGGGTCGAAGATTTTGATAAGTACTGCCTATCATCCTCAGACTGATGGGCAATGTGAAAGGACTATACAAACATTGGAGGATATGCTTCGTGCGTGTGTTATAGATTTTGGTGGAAGCTGGGAGGATCACTTGCCTCTGGTAGAATTCGCATACAATAATAGCTATCACTCCAGCATTCAGATGGCGTCATACGAGGCATTGTATGGAGCACCATGCCGTACTCTGACCTGTTGGACAGAGTTAGGAGAAAAACCGTTAGCCGGACCTGAGATTGTCGCTCAAACCGAGGAGAAAATTCGTGAGATTCGAGAACATTTGGAGGTTGCTCAAAACCGCCAAAAGCAGTATGCTGATCGTCGGGTGAAACCTATAGAATTTCAGGTTGGTGATATGGTAATGCTCAAGGTCTCTCCGTGGAAGGGTCTGATTCGTTTTGGAAAGAAAGGAAAGCTGAGTCCTCGTTTTATCGGACCTTTTCGCATATCTCAAAGAGTAGGAGCTGTAGCCTACCGGTTAGAGCTACCTGAGGAGCTAAGAGGCATTCACAACGTCTTCCATGTGTCGCATTTGAGAAAGACTCTGTTTGACGAGTCCTAACGAGTGCCTTTACCTAAAATTGAAATAGATGAAAAGCTGAGGTACCCGGAGCAGCCAGAAAAGATTTTAGACCGCAAGGTGAGACAGCTACGGAACAAGAAGATTAATATGGTAAAAGTACAGTGGCGATATCACAAGGGCTCGGATGTAACTTGGGAAGCCGAAGAGGAAATGAAGGCGAAGAACCCCCAATTGTTTGCTTGATTCCGGGGACGAAATCTTATAAAGGGGGGAGAACTTGTAACGACTGTTTTTTAAAAAAAAAATTGTGAATAGTAAATCCGGCGTGAATAGTAACTCCGGCGTGAATAGTACTCCGGCATGAATAGTATCGAGAAATGAAGTAAGCGCTTACCTCGTGATGACATCAACGATGATGTCGTGATGACGTCGTGAATAGTGACGATGATGTCATGATGACGTCGTGAATAGTGTTTTCAAGCCCTATAAATAGGGGCTCAACCCCTTCATTTCAAACCACAACAAACACCAAACAACCTTACGATATCGGGGAGTGTTCTGGTGAGAAAAATAGGTCGGGAAAGGTAAGGAACGAGCGATAGCTTGTAGCGAAGTGCTCGAGAGTTGTCGGAAGAGTTGAACGGGGAACGAGCCAGCGACAATACTAAGTGAGTAATCGCTACTTTATTTTGCTAATAGTTTATAAAGTGTTAAAATATTATATGTGGAAGTTATATACTATTCGTAATTCCAAGAATAATGCCCAATGATTTACTTACGAGAACGGTGCCTAGGCCGATTACATGGGATCTGGTTGTTGGATTTTCCGAAAGGCTAAAATGCTGAAAGGATCCTGCCACCCCATCTGATCTTCTACCTGACCGTTCTTTATTTGATAAATCACGAGGTATCATATTGGAATTATAGAGAATATAAAGCAGAGTGATGGTGTGATCCGTAGTAATGCTGGTTGAAATAGTAGTTCACCTATAAACAAATATATATAGGTACAAACCAAGCAGTTATAGTGGGTGTAAGAAGGCAGGAATAACCAGATACCGTATACCAAAAATCAATGTGAGTAATCTATCCCTAAGTGTTACTTTTACTGTGGGGCCACATTATCAGTTATTGTGATTGGGACCATCTTTCCGTGGGGTCACATACTCGGTAATTGTGGTTGAGACCACATATATGCTGTGACGATCGAATTAGTAGTAATTGTGGTAGGACCACATACAAATGTTGTGATGGCCTACTTGGCTGGCAGTTTTATCACACATTCAACAGGTGTACATTGAGTCCTTGAGACTCGGTATCACAGGGGGCTGTGATATGATGTGGAAGCTGAAAATTTAATGTTGTTATAACACTTATCGATTATTCACTGAGCTTGTAAAGCTCATCCTTGTTGATACTAACTGTGCAGGTGCTGTAGACCCTACTAAAGGGAAGGATCTAATTCGGGGTTAGAACTGATGACCGTAGCAGCCCGGCTTTGGGGAGATACCACTTGTACATTTTTCTTGTAATATATACCCTGTATAATATTTTGTTGAATAAAATATGTTTTAAAGTGTGGAAAATAACTGGGTATATTTATATTGAAAGCCGGGTGTTACAGAATCCATCGACTTATGAAACGTTGAAAACGGAGCTCGTATACAAAAGATACAACTATTATAAAAAAGCAAACCAGTGTAACACTGGTTTTCTTTAATTACATAAACCATTTAGATCCGTGGAGGCACTTTCACACCTCAGATATGAAGGTTAGAAAATCGCAAAAAATTATCTAAATAGGTTTATGCTCATGTTTATGTGACCGTAGCGAAATATCTGAAGATATTCAAGCAAAAGTCAGTAAAACAAAGTTGTAGTATTAGTTACGACCTTTTCAGGGATATAAATTTTGTAGAATTTCGACATCGTTTATGAAAGTTATGTCAATTACAAAAACGAAGAAAAAATTTTCTTTGTGAAAAAATAACTGAAATTGAGGGTTTTTTTAGAAAAAAAAAAGAAATTAGGGTTTTTTTTGAAAAAAAAAAGTATGTATAACCTGTAAAACCAGGTAAAGGGTCTAAATTAAAAAGTTTTTCCAAAATTTAGGTATTTTTTGAAAAAAAATAAAATTTTAGGTTTAAACAGAAAAAAATAAAAAATGTAAAGTCTTTTATGAAATAAACCCTATTTTATTTAAAAGAAATACACTCTCCCACCCAAAACTCGACGTTCTCTCAAGACTGCTGTCGCGGTTCTGCTGCCGTGAGCCATCTCTAATCGTCGGCACTTCCCTTCTCCCAGAAATCAAAAAGCCCATTCTTGAACTATTTCGTTCACTCCGGTCTGTTCTTCCATCTACATTGTTAACGGTTCACAACAGTGAGAAGGTGTGAAGATTCTGTTTCAATCAGTGGAAGAAGTTCTAACGTAAGGTCTATAATTTTCCTTAACTTTAGTTTATTCAGTCTATTTTATTCAAACGTATTGATCTTTTGGGGTTTTTTATATCGTCAACTGTTACTTGTTATAGGTTGTTGAAAATCAATTTGTTTATTGTTAATAGTTTACTGAAGATTGATTTGTTATCGTTAATTGTTTCTTCTTAGTATAATAATCTTATAATCCGTCAGAATTGGTTGATATTTTGTTAGGGTTTATCGAAAATATAAATTTAATTGCTAGCATTCTTTAATTAAAGATCTTAATGTAAGTTTGTTGAAAAACAATAGTTACTTCGCTTGATGATACTTACTAGCTAATTGTTCTATTATTTTATTAGGAAAAAAATGGAAAGATTACTGGAAATATTACTATCAACATCCGGATCTGATAATGATGATTTTGATGATGAATCATCAAGTGAAAATGCTTCTAACAATATCCCTGAACAAGAGCAATCTGATGCAAATATTTCAAATGATGAGTATCCAATTCTATTAAAAGTTTCAGTTGATGCTGCTAGATGTTTGTTGAAATGCTCAATACCTTTTAATGAACCTGATGAAATGTCTTTTCAAAAAGAACAAAGAGAACATTTCTTGGAAATGGTAAAGTTCATTCGAGATCAATGTGAAAGTGTTCGTAATGCAGCACTGCAAAATCCTGAAGAATTTAATCAAATGGTGACTCCAACTATTCAAAAAGATATCGTCACTTGTTTTACACAAGAAGTACTAAAATCCATGTTTGAAGAAATCGGTGATGATGTGTTTGCATTAATGGTTGATGAGTATACCGACATGGATAAAGAAAAATTAATGTCTGTGGTTTTGCGATATGTTACATCTGGAATTGTTAAGGAAAGATTCGTTGGTCTTATTCATGTACCGGAGATATCCGCTGTATCTCTCAAATCCGCCGTTGAACAATTATTTGCCCAATATCGATTAAGTTTGAAAAATGTCAGAGGTCTAGGTTATGACGGAACATGCGATATGCGAAATAAGTTTAATGGTTTGAAAGATTTAATCGTGAAGGAAAACAACTCGGCATATTATGTTCACTGTTTTGCTTACCAACTTCAGTTAGTTGTTGTGGCGGTTGCACAAGAACACTATGATGTTGGAATTTTATTTGACAAGATAGCGGTTTTGAAGGACGTGGTTGGTGCTTCTTGTTACCAAAAAAATATGACTCGAGAAAGTCAAAAGAAAATAGTGCAAGAAGCCATTGGTAAATATGAAGTTGAAACCGAAAGTGGGTTTTTAAAAATTGTTGATACATGTGGGGGTTCTCATTACACAACACTTTCGCGTTTGGTTGATTTGTTTTCGTCTGTTGTTGATGTGCTTGAATATATCGAAGAGGAAGGGAATAATCATTGGCGACATGAGGCATATAATCTTCTAATATATTTCGATTCGTTTGATTTTGTGTTTTATTTGCACTTGATGTTGCATATTTTGGGGTTCACGGATTTACTGTCACAAGCTCTTGAAAGAAAAGATGAAGATATCTCGAATACTATTTCATCGGTGAAATCAACCATGATAAAATTGCAAGAGTTCAAAGTTGATGGGTTTGATTTACTTTTGAAGAACGTCACGTCTTTTTGCGAAAAACATAATATTGAAATGTTGAATTTGGACGAAGAGTACGTTACACGAAGAAACTCAAGACAAAGACAAAAGTCGAATATCACCTATCGACATTATTACGAGTTCGATTGTTTTAACAAAATCGTGGACATGCAAATTCGAGAGTTTCATGATCGTTTCAGTGAAGTAAGTTCCGAATTGCTTACTTGTACGTCAGCATTGAATCCACATGATTCATTTTGTGACTTTGATGTATCAAAGTTAACGAGGTTAGCCGAATTTTATCCGGAAGATTTTAGTTGCGAGGAAAAGACGGCTCTTAAGTCACAACTTGACTTGTACATTGATATTGTGCAAGAAGATGAAAGTTTTGCTGACTTGGATGATATATCTGAGCTTGCTAGAGTGATGGTGGAAACAGGAAAACATCTTACGTTTCCTTTGGTCTATCGATTATTGAAGTTAGCATTGGTTTTGCCTGTTGCAACTGCGACAGTTGAGAGATGTTTTTCCGCGAAAGAGACTTTGAAGTCATATTTGTGTAATCAAAATTTTGATGATTTTGTGAGCGCTTGTGTAATTCCTGTCGTGGAAAAAGAAGCACTTGCGAAAGTTACGAATGACGATGTTATAAATCGAATGACGAATGTCGTGGACTGAGTCGGGGGTTTTTTTTTTTTTTTGTTAGAGCTGCTGATTTTTGAGGAGAAGAATGGATCTGTTGGTGCTGCAACGAGTTATTTTATTTTATATTATTTTGTGTAGAACTATAAGTAGGTTTGGGGTTATTATTATATTTGGTGGTATTTTCAAGCTTTTGAACTATATTTTCCTTTCGAGACTCACTGTGGAATGAATAGAATTCATATCAACGTGTGTGCTGATTATAATTGATAGGGAAAATTGGAGAATTGAATGGGGAAATATGATTCATATTAACGTCTAACGTCAATGCTTGGGATTTGCAAAAAAAAATAGATAAATCGCCTTGGGGTTAAGTTTGTTTTGGGAAAAATGCTATGATAATGAATTATATGTTAAACATCAAAATGGGTTATTATTGACATTGTAGTTTTTCTAATAACCAATCAATATAAATGCGAGTAGCGAAAAACTAGCCAAAACATACTGAATTATATATAGGTTTTTAATCGACTCTGGTTCTACCTATTTTACAGTTCGACTATCAACTAGAAATCTAAGAAAAAAAAATTTGCTTACAATCGAATATGGACATAATATATTTCAATTGGCATCGCCAAACAAGATACTATTTTTAAGCATCCATATGATCCAAATTCCAAACGGGCCCAAGGTTGTAATCCGTGAGAAGTGAAACATTCCACCAACTACACACTTTATGCCAAAGAGCTTTCACAACAAGACACTCAATAAGTAACTCTGTACCCATCTTGACATGCAACTCACGATTCGGATAGTGTCGAGTGCAAGTCTACCATTCTGTTGTCTAAATTATGCGGTGTAAGTAGTCGGTCTAAAGTGATCCTCCATGCATGAATATTAAGTTAGATTGTAGCAAACTTGTTTCAACGAGTTTGACTATCTGCTGCATCCGAAGTATTATGATCAAGTGTATGTCGTATCTAAGCAACATAAAGAGAATTTGTATGTGCCAATTCCCAATAATACTCGTCAACATTATCCGTTAGTATAAGGTCAACAAGAATGTCTGCCAATTCCTAAAATTCTGTAAGTTCGTTCCCTTGCCTCAATTGTCTCCTCCAATCTCATAGTCTTGATGAAGTCGTACACTCCTTGTCTAGCTCAAACACAAACAATCTTCAGAATCATCGACATACAAGAATATCTCTCTTCTATATATCATACCAAAATATTGTGTTTCCCCATTCCGTACAAACTTCATCATATAATTTCCCATGTTAAATTGATGCTCCTCCACATCCTTTATAGAGTTTGTAAACTTCGACCATGGGCTAGGAAACTATGTAGTTTGAATGGAATTCTCAAATTGGCTGCATTCTCCATGCACATCCGTTATAACTTTAACCTGCAGTGTATTCAATTTATTAATAAATCTCCAACGCTACTTCAACAAAAGGGTTATATTTCTGAATACAAGTTGCGAATACCCAAATTACCGGTCTCACTTGAAACTAAAACCTTGGAACACCCCTTGTATGAGCTATTTGAAAGAGTCGTTAAACTCATGTTTTTAAAGTACATTATATGAAATAAGAATCATTTATGAAAAACACTTTGCAGATAAGGTCCCAAACGTCAAGTCCTCATCATATAAAATTTTTTAAGTGTCAAAGCATGTGAGGTTGTAACAAAACAATGAAAAGCCAATAGTTTAAAGTAAAACTAATATATACATCTTAGATAAGGGGTAGAACATGAGCTTAGAAGTTGAAAGAACGCATCACATAGGTGAAAGCGATGCGACACCCGATGATGGTGATGTGTTGGCTGTATAGAGTTAGAACTGGTGCGATTTTAATCAATCCACCTATCCATTTAATGAAATTACCAAGGTTGACCATCGATTATTAGTAGATAAGGGGTAGAATATGAGTTTAGAAGGCCATTTACTGCTAAAACACTTCCTTTTCTCTCTTAAAACTTTAAGTGTGTGTGTGTGTGTTCTTGGTGGAAATAGTGTGTGTGGTGCTTTCTTGATTATTCTTGGATGTTTCAAAGGGCTTTCTGTTGCAAGGAATTAAGATCAAGGTATAAACTAATTTCCGCACCTTTTGTTTGGTCGAATTCATTCTACTTATAAGAATCTCAAGAATCCTAAATTCTAGAGATTGAGCAAAATGATGAAATTGTTGTTGGATGGATATTTCTTGATTATGTTTAAGCTTATTGAAATTGTTAGATGAGATCAACAAGAAGTAGTTAATGGTATGAACCTCTTATGTATGTCATAAGGATTTAAAGATTTCTAATGAAATATGGAACTTAAAAGCATGTTAGAAGGTGATTAACATGTCATTAGCTTCAATGTTACCACTTAATGGACCACATGGAAAATTGTATATAGCTGGTATATGTGATCAAGTTAATTAAAATATATGGAATGTTATAACATAGATTGAGGTATATGATTCACATGGGAAATAATGGATAGATACTATGTGATGAATTACTATAGGATTTTGAGACATAAAATGATTCATAAGGATTTATGAATCATACAACATAAGTATGGATTATGTATATGATTGTACATATTGAATAAAGACAATGAAGATGTTTGGAATTATATATATAGGCTGTGAAGACAAAAGAATCGAGAAGAAGTAAAAGAGATCAAAGGTTTGTAGTTAGCCATCCTAATTACCTAATGTGAGTTATATGGAAAATTTTCCCAATATGGGATACATGGCAATAATACTTAAAATGATTGTTATGTTTTGGATTTGAAATGAAATTCAAGTATGATGAATTATTGTTTTTTTACTATTATTTGAAAGGTATGAATAAGAATTGCAATATTTGGGGCAAAAGTATAAAACTTAATACTTACTAAATAACTAGTCAATTTGATAATATTATGCTTGGTTGAATGAACTTTAGGGACCCTTCTAACCGATTATTGAAAGATGAAAGGTTTAAGATAGCCTTTCTTCCCCTTTCAGCCATAGGAGACGATTTTTGAGATAAGAGAGCCTCCTTGGAGGCGATTCTAGGGTTTTGGTGAAGACCAAGTGCTAGTGTTTGAAGATTTAGCAGGTTCTTGATTAGTAATTAAAGGTATAATCTCTTTTCTTTCTAACGTGAAAACCCATTTTTGAGTGGGTTGGGTCTCAAATCCGAAATTATGAATTGGGGGAGGAAAATCTTAGGATCCCAAGTGCTAATTTATGATTTTAGACCTTTGTGTTATCATTACTAGTTAATGGATGACTTAGTATCACCTAATGATGGTAGATGTGTTATGAACCTTAGAAATTGGGTTTTGATGATGTTTTGGTTCATATTAGTGTTAAATGGATTCTTTGACGAGTTTTTGGATGAATGAAATAATCTCTAATGGTTTCATTATGATTCCCAATCAATTTACATTTAGAAACAACTCTAGCATCACTAGATCAATGATGGAATCGGGTGTTTGAGATTCTAGAACCAAGAAGGTGTTGTACCTTGGCATTGACTAGTTTTACCTTATGTTCTTGATGCATTGGTTTGAGTTAGATTGATTCTAAACTTGGTTGGATTGATATTAAGCTAATGGTAGATCTTGACCCTTTGAAAAGTTATGAATCAATGATTGGAATCGGACATTCCATGAGTTTTTCACCGTTGGAATCAATGATTTGAATTGGTTATTCCATGAGTTTATCTTCATTAGAATCATAATTATGGAGTGGGAATGACTCCATTGAGTATGACTCATTGGAATAAGTCCTTAAGGGATGAATGAGGAATTGCTAGTGTAGTGAATGACTTAGGTTAATGGTTGATTCCATATCTTGATGGGAAAGAGACATGACTAGTGACATTAAGTGCTTAATAATTAAGTCATGAACATTATGAGGATACGATGTGTTTGTGAGTGGAAAAACCTTGGAATTAATCATTCTTTAGTTGTCTAAGAGTTTGGATAACTTTGGAAATCGTTGGGGATTGTTTTGGACAAAAATTAGACATTTTGGAAATGGGTGCATAGTGTTTGCGCGGCCCGAGTTGCACTAGTTTTTTGCAACCTGCACATTTTACAAATTCGAATTTGCGCTTCCTAATGTCTCACGTGGCCCGCATGACATTTTGGTCATCATTTGCGCGGCCCACGTAGATGCTATGCAATGCTTCTAAGCACTTTTGTTTAATGCAACATTTTCCGTAGGCTTTGATCTTTGGTGTTTGTTTCCCCAACCTAGGGAAATATTGATTTAGAGTTGCTTAACATGTTAGCCCCATCTATAATGGATGTTTAACCTAATGATATATCGTTGATAAATTTGGGACGTTTGTCCCTAAAATTTTGGGTAAAGTGGAAGTAAGACTTCTTTACGTGACTTGTAGAAAATGAGTAAAGTTGTAGCAAACCTAGAAGAGGTTGGGGACTTGTTTAATACTTCACTAAGATGAGTTTATCGGAGTACGTGTCCTTAAACTACTTTACGGTGTGAGTTGTTTATTTTAAAAGATTTGTATACATCCATTACTATATGTTATGTGTTATACTCGAAGTATGTTGTGCATTCATGAAAATCTATTTTTAAATGATGATTTCAAGATGTTGAAAAGAGGATTTTAAAACTATGATTTACATCCTACATGTGCATTACATTTAGGGTGGAAAGACGGTGGTTGTCGCTCATGATGATTGGATGTTAATAGTTGCCAGATTTCTAGATAATCGTCACTATGCACATGTCGACTACCTATCCTAGGTGTGGTACTTGTTTGGTGGTTCACAAGTACCTAGTTTGATGTAAGGGTATGTTGCACCTTCAAAACCATCTGAAGGGCATGACGTACCTTCATGATGAGATGAAGTTGGCTGTGGGTTAGTTGCATATACATACATCATACATATGACTTACCTTTTTTATGATGAACCAATGTTTTAATATAATTGATGGTGAGTTGACAATATTAATTTTGGAAAATTTCCCTAAACTATATCTATGATGTTTTCGATGTTGCAAACTTGTATTTAAATCTATTGTTGACTAAGATGGTTTTGGGGACAAATTTCTCCTAAAACCATTTTGATGATGTATGAGTGTTTTTAAGATGTTTTTGAGATTTGACTCGAGTATGATGATTGACATCATCTACTCTAAATGAGTTGATCATGGGTATTCTCACTAGGCCATTTCCATCTGCCTAACTTATTTTGACATGTGTTTAAGTTGACGAATAAAGATGACTTATGTAGAGTTTGGGATTTTAGAAGGCCACGAGTTGTATGGTTTCATTTAAACTATGTAATGATATTTGGATTGTAAACATCTCGCTCTTTTAAAAAAAACTAAATTGTTTTGAAATTGGGACCGTATGATTTCCCACAACTTGAAATTCTGAATGATTTTTAAGTAAAACCCAATGGATTTTTGAAACAACATGCATATTTAACTGCATTGAGATGTTTAGTGACGAAAATTCCCGTATGTGATGATTTATAAACTTTGATAAAACATTGTGGGTTTAAAATGATGTTTTTACAATTACCCTTAGCGAGTGATGTTACAGAAAACTTGAAGTCTTTTTAGGGATGTAGACAGTCTCCTACACGACCCATGTAACCTCTTTTAGCATTTTTCAAGGGAAAAACTTCTTCCAAATGGGTTTTTAACCACCCTATCTCATATAACAACCTACTTAATCTTAATTATACTAATATTAACACAATTTCACTGCTAATTAGTAATATGGTATTACATAACAATAGTAAACATTGGCACCAAATCCAGAAAAATGCAAAGAAATCAAATCCCAAAATCCTCATAAATCTAAATACATTCTAGCCGAGAAATCATATACATTCAGACCCATAAATCGTCAAAGTGTGGAAAACAAATGAATGAGTGAAAAAAAAAACTCAAACCTAGAAACCCAGAAATCGTCATCTTCATCTTGCTTCTTCACCTTCCCCAATTTCTCCGTTAATTAATAGCAATTAACGCCATCAAGTCCGCCAGGTGCACCAAAGCTCCAGATCTTCACACATTGCTTGTCATTTTTCACTACACGAAGTGCTCGGGATTCAATCGAAGTCAACATGGTTGAGATCAAGGCAACATACCGGAGATTGTTGAGAGTTTTGCACCCGAATGTCTGGGACGATGATTCGTCAATGGATAAGTTTGTGAATGATTCGTCAGTGGATAAGTTTGTGAATGATTTGTCAGGCGATGATCGAGTTCGTGAGACAGAAAATAGTTGCGGTGAATGATTCGTCAACGTACCGGAGATACAGTAGTAAGATATGGGAGGAAGGAGATGGACTTCACGACCGATTTCTATCTTTGAAAGTTATTAAGATTTAACAATTAACATTGATAGATGAAGCATAGATGGGGATGGGCGTGGGGGTTAATGTAGCTTATTTCTTTTTTTTTTTTAATTCAAAATAATAAATAAATGACAGAAAATTAAAAAATAGATTATTAAGGGAAAAATAGTCTTTTTATGTCAGCTAGGAACCAAACGCACAACAAAAATAGATTATATGGATCGTCCGAGTTAAAAAGAAAAAGTTAGGGACCGAACGTGTAAATTACCCTAAACCACAGGGACCATCCGTGTAATTTTGAATTGCAATTCATTTGATATATAAATTCACTTAATGGTTAAAAATTTTAGCTCAAAATTTGCAGGTGTTACAAACCTTAATCCACTTAATCCCAACAATTTTTTTTTCATCAATCTTCCCTCCCCACAAAAATGTCATTCACAACCTTCTAACAAATCAAAAACCAATTTGGAGCCTTATAGATAGAATACTAATAATTACATAAACTCCCTAAAAAGTATTTTAACTAGTGTCGACTGACCCCTTTTAATAGAGATTTGACTTTCTAATTCACCAACTCTTAATTGATCCTATCGATAACATTTATTCAATCGTTGATAAAGTATCATAATGCTCACGAGTATACCAATATACATACAATGAAATTTAGGTGGCTGACAATTAACAACATTCAATAATTCTTCAACATCATCATTTGACACTCCTGCCTAAACAAATTACTTTTCATGAATGTTTTTAATTGAAAGCTAGATGAAAGCATCAAAGAAGCTAAACCATTCCCAAAAAGCATTCTATATAGACCACTCCCCAATAAAAATCATATCATCCGCAAAAAATAGATAACACATTTCAACCCCTTCGTTTCCCACCTCCAATCCTCGAATAATGCCTCTATATTTGCCTCCGTAATTGCGAGATGCAACCCTTCCATAAAAAGAATAAAAGAATGAAGATAAAGGATTATCTTGCCTTAAACCTTTTGTAATTTTGAACTCATCCATGTGGGATCCATTTGCAATAATGGATGCATATAGCTGTAAATGAATCAAATATTAAGTGAACTGTTTGTGAACCGTTAAGTGGAAGTTCGTTTATGTTTCTTTATTTAATAAATGATCAAATATAAACAAGATTTTTCGTTCATTTAGTTAAACGAATGAACACGAACAATAGGCTCGTTTGTTCATTTTACGTTCATTTATGCTCATTCGTTTATGTAAGTTTATGTTCGTTCATTTACCTTAGTTTATGTTTGTTTGTTTATGTTCTATTATTATATTACATTATACATAATATCGTAAATCGCTAAGAGTGAAAGTGGAACTTCTAAGAGTGATTTTAATTTTACAACTTCTAGATTTTATAAAAAATATCAAAAGTTGCATTACGAAGTACAATCAACATATCTTATGTATTGATGATCAACTTTCCATTGTTCTTTATTTGAATGTTTATGATCATTTATATTTATATATTTACGTTCGTTTACGTTCATATATGTTTATTTGTGTCTGTTAAGTTTGTTCGTTTATGTTTGTTTAACACTTTAACGAACATGAATGAATGAACATAAACACGAACGCATATAGAAAGTGAAAACAACATATCACCCACCGTCTCTAATTCATAGAAAACCCCATATCAAAAGAAAAAGGAAAAAAATTATGTCGAAATGCTTCTAATTACTAAATCAAAGAATTTTCAAAATCTAATTATGTCGAGATACTTCTAGGTAACTAACTCATAAGAATTTTCAAAGTCTAATTATGTCGAGATACTTCTAACTACCTAATATCATAAGAATTTTCAAAATCTATCTTCAAAAGCATAGTTTATTTCCTAAAAGCTTTTAACCAATCAACGACCTCAGTGATCATTAAAGGTCCATCAAAAATCTAATGACCCCAGCCCCAAAAAGCCATCGGTTACTTTACTAACCACCAAAGAAATAACCTTTTCATTCAATTATCTAAAAGCGTTGCAATAAGTTTATATGGGAAACCAAGACAACTAAAGTAAGCGATAACCATCAACATAAAGAGGGCTAGATACTTTTGGAATGATAGAGAAAAGGATAAATTACACCCCATTGGAATCCAGCCAAATGGTTCAAAAACCTTTATCACGTTGAAAACGTCATTCTCAAAAATCTCCCGGTCCCTTCTAATCAATTTAAAAATAAAACATTTCTATCACCCCCCCCCCCCCCCCCCCCCCCTAGCTCCACACCGATTCCTTAACTTCAGCTATAAACTACAAATTCAACTAAAGGGCTGTTTGATTCTTTACGCTGACCTAGTCAGGTTCATCCTGAAACTGACCGGGTAAAATGTAAATTTTAGTGTTTAGGACCCAGTCAGATGTAGATATAAATTTTCGGGGTTACATCAAGTGATCTGATTTAGATCGAGTCAGACATAAGTACATAACCTCTTACTGGACTCAGTAGAAAGCAAATCAAACAGCCCCTAAATTGTCTAATTGGCATTCGCTTATGTAAATATGGTAAAAAAAACATTTTTACTGTAATATACCATTCTACATCAATCACAATTCCTCTCACTACCAATCGTCTATACTTACAATTCAAACCCCATGGAAGTATCTCAAATTCTCATCACCTTCAATGTTGAATTTAATTTTGGCCTTCTGTTATACATAAGAAATGTTTTGCGTTTTCAATTTGAATCACTAGTGCAATTTTCCACAATCTTTCATCGATTTCTGTATTAAATGCACACCTAGTATTCATCTTTCTATAAACTTCTAAATTCAAGCCTTTATGATAATTAAAGACCAACATACAACTATGTAAATAAATTACATGAAATCAATAAATTATAAAATTTAATTATCAAAAGACTAACATACTACAATGTTAATAATTTATTGACATTGTAAAACTTGTTAATTAATTTTCAGAAGAGGAAATTGTTTTATAACCTTCTGGAAGATCAAGAAAATGTTTACAGGGTAGCTAGGCAAAGTCACAAGAAGAGGCTTGCTATTCATGATTTTTCAAACTTCGATACACAAATTAATCGATGTAATGCGATAACTATTAGAAGATCTACGAGATCTAAGGCGAATCATCACTTTTTAAATTTTAATGTTTCCTTTAGAGGATAAAGTGCTACAGACAGTAAATGGGGGGACGCTTGTGATTTTGAATAAATAGTCAAAAAAAATAAATTTTTATCACGAAATCTGGGTTTAATTAGCTGTGTCCACAGATTAGACAAAATATTCATGCGAAATAAATTAAAAAGGATGATAGTCATCTGCTGATAAAAGATAAAACCAATAGCAAATACAAATATGTCATCAATAAACATGTTGTAAACATTAATCGGTAACAACATACACTACCAGGTGGGAGATTTCTGTATTGAAAATTAATATATTATCCATTTTGTCGGCTGAATAATGGATAGCGTCAAAAACAGACATCCGTTGAAACGTCAGCATACTCTTTTTTGATGATGTCAGTAGAAACTTGCTTACTTGGAAAGTGTAGTTTGAGCCAATTCGATTGAGTTTTGGTTTGGTCATAAATTGACCAACCTTTGGGTTAAAATTCGCACGTGCACATAAAAGGAATTCAGAAAGCAGGTATTTGTGGGATACGTAAAAGTAAAACATGAAATATAAATTAACTTTTTATAGAAAATGTAAGCATGAACATTTTCTGGAACGTTATGGAAGAGATGATATTATTTTTAAAGCTTTTAGTGTTACGTTATTATATTTCAGTAAATGTTATATGATAATTTTGCCAATTTTAACTCGTTTATTTATTAAATATATCATTTATTAGTGAATCAAGTATATTGAAAATATTGGGTCGAAAATCATTCAAATTATAGTTGTAACTAACACAAGCTCAAAAATTGTCTTGTTAAAATATAAATCATTGGCATGGTGATATTATTTTCTAGTAATACTTAAATTGCACAAAAGTCACTAAGTTTACATAAAATTCTGATTTTGACGCTATGTTTATTTTTTTGGCAATTAAGTCAAAAGTTTTTCAAATTGTTGTAGTTTTGACCATTTGACCGGTCAAACCGGCTGTCAGATGATGTAACATGACGACGCGTTAGTCTTTAGTGATGTGATGCTGACTTGACGTTGACATGATTATAGTTTCTTTGAAAAGTAAGATTTAAAACAAGAGAAAACTGCAAAAATGGTCCCTGTGGTTTGTTGTTTTTTGTGGTTTTGGCCCAAACCTTTGCAATTTTGTATGGATGGTCCTTTTTCAAAGGTTTCGTTGTGGATTCGGTCCCTGACCAACTTGAATTGTCTTTTTTACCCTTTTAATTTATTTTCACTTTTTGGTTTAACCCATTATATATTTTAATAATTAGAAAAAAATAAATAAAAACCCATTAACCCTACCTTACCCCACAGCCTTTCTCTCCCGCCTCTCTCTCTCTCCAAAGCACTCGTCTGCACTGTCTCTCTCGTCGACGGCAACCTTTACTTTTCCGATTGCATGCTCGGAGCAACCGAACAAAGCCCTCGTTTGTCACCCAAATCTAATTCAAACCCAGAAACTAACCTGCCCATATGCGATGTTCAAACCCCAAAATCATATCCGGAACAAACCCAAAAATTAAACCAAGAAACCTTGCCCTGATCATCGAACGAATTCTTGTGTGGTGGTTTTCTCAAATTGAATTCTTTCTGTTGTGCAAGTTGAGATGCTACACTATGGTCAAAGTAGTAGAGTACGACGATCATATCCTTGACCACCGTCCAGTTCTGATATGCACCTGGAGACCACGCATTAGGGCTAAATAGACGCCGAGGGATTCCTTTTGGGACACTTGAAGCTGGTGTACAGGAAACACCTATACAAACAAGGACCATAAGGGGAATCCCGTAATCTGTAATTACTAATTAGGCTTCTAATCCAACCTGCAAGAAGGGGAAAAAGATGAAGATAACCTGAAATCAGTCTCGTCTTAGTTATTTCGCATACATACCAGAACCATATCTCCATGATCTGGATTTCCGACATTTTAATCCAGTCAAAGAAGTTAGGGTTTTCGGCGTCGGAGGTCCGGTGATGACCGTAGGTGGCGCAAGCAGTTGGTGGTTCTCATCCTTGTGTATAAATAGACATCGGCCCAGGAGTAGTTCTGGCAGCCTAACCTTCGTCTCTCTACAACTCCGACACCCACATCTTTCTCTCTCTCACTACAACTCCGACTCTCTCAGTCTTCGATTTGGATAGATGAAGCGAGAACGATGGATGGATGGGTACCGTATGGAAAAATTCCGACCGGTGAAGAAAAGGGTTTGAAGGGGGTGAGGCGGTGGTAATGAGAATCGATCCTCCCCCCACCGTTTACATCACTATGGAGAGAGAGAGAGAGAGATAGAATGAGAGAGAGGGAGTGGGGATTTGTTTTTATTTTTTATTTAATAAATCTGTTTGAAAATTAAAATTAATAAGAAAAAGAAATTAAAAGGGTAAAAAAGACAATTCAAGTTGGTCAGGGACCGAATCCACAATGAAATCTTTGAAAAAGGACCATCCATACAAAATTGCAAAGGTTTGGGCCAAAACCACAAAAAACAACAAACCACAGGGACCATTTTTGCAGTTTTCTCTTTAAAACAACAATTATAAGGAATAATGTATTTTATATAATTTTAAGGATACAAATACAATATTTTGATAGTGAGATGATATACGGTGATCGTATATACTATGTGACAACCAACTTTTGTGTCATTGTTAAAACTTAAGTAAGATGATGAATGAAAATGTAACGATTAAGTCATTTGTTAAGTGTTTAATGGAAAATGATAATAAATAGTTCATATATGTGATAATGTATAAATAAGTAGATTAAGTCATATTTTAAGTTCTTAATGATGTATGTATGTATGAAATATGATTTGATAAACTTGAATTGAAAATCAAATTCACTATAAAAGGATAATTGGGTAAATGTAGTTTTGGTTGGAAATTACAAAGACTCACTGTACCCCCTAATGTGTGATAGAACTGCCGGCCACTAGGGCCATCACAACATATAATGGATGATTAAACCCAATCCCTCGGCCACTAAGGCCCAAACGTAAACTCTAAGCCACAAAGGCTCAATAGGTAACACAGAGCCACAAAGGCTCCACAATCACATATCACAAAGGATAAGGCATCGATTACTCAGCTGATTAAATGCTCTGCTATCACTTTAAACGAAGTGGGCTCGTAAACAGCATATTCCCCTTCTGATAGTTCCCAGCTATACCTCCACGGTTCCACATACGACACCAATAAACACTTGGTATTGATTCAGTTACACTTCTCGGGAATAAGGTGTCAAATTCACTGATTCTGCTTGAAAAACACATATATATCACTCAGCTCACAGATAGCGCAGCTATCGGCCTAGATAGTGCCGCTATTAGCCTAGATAGCGTCGCTATTGGGCTGTTCAGCAATTCTTCCATCTTGGTCCGACTTAACCGGTCTAGACCTCATTCTAGGGTCCTAATTCGATGATTAATCATAAATTACACTTAATTAGACTGTTATAGCAACTTATATGCATTAGGGTTTGAGTTTAAACCCTTTTCCAAGTTAATATCATGTTAACTCTTTCTAATTCATCTTAATCACAAGTACTTACTCTACATACTCTATAATCATAACAATCTCAGCAAGCTAACTCGAAATCAGAAGCAACCCATAAGAATCCTTACCTCAATTAATGCAAAGGATGGTGCATTATGCCACTTTATGGATTAAAACCTTTAACTTCTTCCACCAATTGCTCTAGATCCTCCAGGCCTCTCTCCTGCTTTAAAGAACATTTTTCCTCACCTTTAGAACTCAAAGAATGGCCCTAAGTTCGACTTTAACTCTTTTATGTTGGTTTAAAGATAGCGCCACTATCAATTAAAGATAATGCCGTTATCCTTTCCCTTTCGCAATGCTATCATCAAGTCCTCCGAATAGCAACCTACTTTCACTTAGCGCCACTATCCTTCTTAGATAGCGCTGCTAAGTGCTCTGTAACAATTTTTCTACCCATTTTCCTGCTTAAAATCCAAATACACATATACCTAACATCATATATGTTCCAACACGATTTTAACTAGATTTTCAGTCTTATAACCACAATTTCAACTTTCATTCATCACATATTATAATAATGACCAAAATACCCCTCGAAGGTAATTAGTCACCCTAGCTAATCCTAACCACTTTAGGATATAAATTCAGACACTTACCTGTTAGAACATGGTGTTACACACAACCAGAAGGTTTTGTACATGTTAAATATCCAAATAGATTGTGTAATCTTGAGAGATCTATCTATGGACTCAAACAAGCATCACACAACTGGAATCTTTGCTTTCATGAAAATGTCAAAGAGTTTGGATTTTCAAGAAGCCAATATGAGTCCTGTGTTTATGTCAAAGCTAGTAGGAGTGTTTTAGTCTTCCTAGTATTATATATTGATGACATACTACCTATAGAAAACGATATCCCAATATTACAAAGTGTAAAGACTTGGCTTGAGAAATATTTCACTATAAAGGACTTAGGAGATGCAACATATACACTCGGCATAAGGATCTATAGAGATAGATCAAAACGTCTAATAAGACTTAGCCAAAGTATATGCTTGGATAAGATTTTGAAGAAATTCAAATGCATGACTCCAACAAAAGGTTTCTACCCATGCAACATGACATAAAATTGAGTAAAGATCAATGTCCTAGTACTAGTGAAGAACTGGACAGAATGAGTCAACTCCAATATGCTTCTACTATAGGATCGATCATGTATGCCATGACATGTACTTGGCTTGGTGTCTCGTATGCCTTGAGCATGTTAAGTCATTTTCAGGACAATCCTGGTGAAAGTCATTGAATGGCAGTAAAGAACATTGTTAAGTATCTAAGAATAAAAAGAGATATGTTGTTAGTATATGGAGGCAGAGAAGTGCTAAGATTAACAAGTTATAGTGATGCGAGTTTTCAAACGGACATGGATGACTCTTACTCACAATCAAGATGGGTGTTCTTGTTGAATAGAGGAGCGGTAACTTGGAAAAGTTCCAACTAGACATCAGTGGCAGACTCCAATTGTGAGTTCAAGTATATAGCAACTAGTGAAGCTGCGAAAGAGGCTACATGGTTGAAGAATTTCATAGGTGATTTTTGTGTTGTTCCTAGCATCAATGAATCCCTTAAAATATTTTGTGATGACGAGGGTGTAGTCACTTTGAGTAAAGAACCTAAGGACTATGGGAAGTCGAGACATATACTCACGAAGTAGCACTATTTTTAGAACCAAGTTGAGGAGGGAGACATCATAGTGAGCAGAGTATCATCAGAGGAGAATCTGACTGATCCTTTCACGAAGACTTTGACTCGGACCAAGCATGATGATAATACTAGGTCCATAGTCTTTAGATTTGCGAGTAAGATGATGTAAATTTGTTAGTTGTTAGTTTGATGTTTTGAAACTTATACAATATAAATTGTATGTGATTTGGTGATTATTATAATGACTTAATAATATGCCTGATTGCTACCATTTGCATTACTTTATTATTGTGTTTCGGTTTGCATGTTTGGAACCCACTTTCTGGGTATTAATTTAGTCAAACCTCCACAGTTAGTCATACTCTTGGAAGTAAGTAGTGATTTGAGATTGTCATGGAGTATTAGTAGATTGTACATGGTGATTGGACATAACATAGAGAATGCGATTAACACTCATGAGTACTTAATGGATATTTAAGTATTGAAGTAACCCGAACTTAGAGAGTACATCATGGATAAAGTCACAAATAATTCTAAGATGATAATATATCTTATTCTTCAAACAGGAATACATGAGGTTTTTGCTCTACAATTCTATTATGTATTGGTCTACTCCAACGCTGTCCGTGACTGGCAGTAATACAGGGTATGTCCATGTGTGACATGATGAGTAAACGGAAATTATGTAGTCGAAGTTTATTTGTTTCCTTCTGCCCTAATAGGAGAATTGATATCTATGGGGCCCTCGATGATTTGATATTGACATTTAAGTGCTTGGTTGAGCCCTAACTAAATTGATGTGTTCAATTGAGTAGTCTGACGTGGTCATCATAAATCTCTATTAGGGAACATAATCTTGAACACTGAGATTGACCTTATCCATCTCTCGGGTTCATAAAGATATATTGTAAAACAAAGGAATATTTGATCATTTATTTAAGGGATGTCTCTTGATTTTAATAAGAGTATGGCAGTTACATTTGGATGACACACTCTTTGTTGATTATTTGAAAGTATTAGACCATATACAGTTGATGAGTTGTCCAAGTGCGAGACTGTTGGAAATAGTGTCCAATGTCATAACTATTGATAATATTTCTAATAATAGCAGTGTTCTTTTGGGTTTCCTTAAGACCCAATTGAGCAATTAAATGACAAGGAAATTAGGATAAATTAGTTTATTAAATTTTCATCTTATGATAAATTAACTAGAAGGTAATTTGAAATTAATTAGAAGTAACTAAATGCAGGGATTGGATGTTAATTAAATAAAAGAGTTTAATTAATTGTAACGGTCTAGGGGCAAAATCAGCAAAAGGGAGGTCGCTTTGACACCAAGCTATTAGTTTCCTATAAATAGGGAGCTAGGGGTCAAACCCTAATTGCTCATTCCCTCCTTCTTGGTGCCGCCCCTTTTGCCTCTGCCTCTCCCCTTGGTGATGCAAACCAATCCCTAATTAGGGTTTTGGTTTTTGGCTTCTAGCTTCAAAGAGGGGTTGTCATACTTGCTCGTTGGCGTTCTTAGGTATGATTCCATTAGAGGGATTCTGGTTTGGATCATTTACATCCAATCAAGGTGGCAAGAACAACATCACAAGCAAGGAGATATTTGGCTAATAGAGAGGTATGTTTTTTCTATTTCTTGTAGTTGGAATAATAGTATGAACATAAGATCCTTGTAGGTTTTAGTTTAAACATTTGACTAGTATCTTAATAAGCTTTCACTGAGGATTATATTAGTGTGTTCAAAACCTTTCAAGAGGTGTTTCGAATACATCCTATTTGTCATTACGTGACAATGTGCGTTAACATGTGGCGATATTCATCAATTATGTGACGGTTGGTGACAAGCTATAACAACTTGGGGATGGTATTTTCAAACCCATTCCATGGTTCAAGAGTGATGGCCTCTTGATTCGTACATGTTGACCTTTGTGGTCAAGTTGCTGTAAACCAATGGTAACATATTTGGATGTAATACTCCTTTCTTGATAGAGAGCCAATGACTATCAGGACCTTAGCATGTAAGGGACTTTCGGAGAGTTGAGGGCTTGGGTTGGGTTTAGATGCATGTGCATACATCTCAAGGAAATGTATATTGATACATTCTAAGCCTTATCTAAATAATTGTTTTGAAGATTACCAAAAAGGATTTTGGGAAACTTGACATGAATTGGATTATCATATCTATCTAATTATACTAAAGAGTTATATTTCCTGGGTTTACTCACTAGATTCCTTAGTATAACTTAAAAAAATTACATGTATTTACAAATGATTTTTTCGAGGATTAGAGACTATGAGGACATTTTGAAGGCCACAGAGTGTGTGGTTGCTTAAACTTTTGTTGATATGATTGTAGCCCCTTTAAAATTTTAAACTTATGTTTTGGTAAACTAATTGGGCGACCTTTGTAACTTGAAAACACGTAATTTACTAGATGTCCACCATAACACCCTAAATAGCCATTTGATGATGTCTTCTATTAATAATTCCTTAAAAGAACTTAGAATTTCATATCCTTCTATCCCCTGTTGGACTTTTTCTTTTTGCATAAAATCTAAGAATTCCAAGTGTGCCATTGACAACGCAGGGCTCGTTATGCGGTAAAAAATAGGAAAATAAACCTCACACACACTAGTACAGCGGTAGTAAGGGTCGATCCACGGGATTTTGGTGGTCAAGATAAGACGATAGCTTACCAAGTGTAGGGTCACGCTACATCCAAAAGGACTAGTACTACTTTTCCAAAAACACATTAAAATCACAATTCCAAAGCAAGTTCCAAAATCCAATTCAAACATAAACTAAACTAAACCAAATCCAATCCTAGACTATGAATACTTACTGAAATCAGAAGATAAATCCAGAATTCAGAAGCAAACAAGCAAACCAATTGCATTCAAAACACATCCAAACACAATTAAAGCTAAAAGGTTCAATAAAACCACAAACCGAATGATTACTTGTATTAAAACCAAAAACAGAAGATCCAATGTACTGAAATCCGAAAATAAACAACCCTAGACTAAAGCTACTGGTTTGAACAATCCAGAAACACTAGGCTAGAAGCTAATTTAAACTAAAGAACATTAAACTAAAAGTGAAAACATAAAAAATACCAAGAATGGTTGCTGAAATTCCGAAACTTGAGTCAAAGAAGCCTTAAGTCCACATTAGGGGGTCGTTCCTTGCCTGCTGATTTCGACCTATGGCATCTATTTATACTTGCAAAAATTAAGAATCCGCGACACGCAAGGCTTATATCCGTGACGCGCGTATTGCCTTATCCACGTTTTTTCGCTATTTGAATTTCTTTCCATCGCCTCATCGTTGACGTGGCGCGACGCGCGTGCATCCTTTCCCGCGACACGCGTATGACTTCGACTGAATTGGTCTTATCCTCAAACTTCTTCCATTTTGTCCGCATTTGGTCCCTGTTTTAACATATTCTTGCATACAAGCACTAGCACAAAAAGTGAGAAATACCAATATACCATGATATAAATTGTAACACCCGACTTATTAACAAAAACACCCCAAAAATTTTTCATTTTTCAAACCAAATATTTTACAAATAAAACATAAGTAAGGGGTATCAGTTAATACAATGCGAGTACAAGAGTATCACGAAGTACAATACATAAAATATTATACATTCTTAAGCCGGGTCGTCACTTCAACATTAAGTCCTCAGTCACGGACTTTATCTTTTCCTTTGGCAGGGTCACGCTCACCTGCAGGGACATATCAAACAAACTGTGAGCTATAAAGCCCAATGAGTAATCAAGCAATCAAATACACATATACAAGAGAATAACAACAATTAACTCTTAAACAATTTCTGTCCCAAAAGTCATGGTCATCATTGACCGCACCGTAATCATAGCCATAAGGCCGCACCGAATATCATAGCCCGAAGGCCGCACCAAAATCATAGCCCGAAGGCCGCACCAAAATCATAGCCCGAAGGCCGCACCAAAATCATGGTCCTAAGACCGCACCAAAATCATGGTCCTAAGACCGCACCAAAATCATGGTCCTAAGACCGCACCAAAATTATGTCAAAGATGGTAATCTTAGCCAACAAGGCTGCACCAATGTATCATACTAGATATAATCAAGATTACTCACCTGAAGGATTGCTACAACTAGCTTTTGTTGTCCCTTGCTTTCCAATGTGATCCATAGAATTTTGTCCCGTACCTATAATTCCATTTATTATTAAAATGATTATAGGTTAATAACCATTCTAATTGACTCTAATGCAATAGAGTTCAATACAATATCATTATACACAATGCCTAGTTAATAAACTTTCCGTTTACTAACTTTTTATGAATTTTACTATTCACCGAGGCATTCGAATCGATCTACAGGGCCCCCGAGGGGTCGAAAACTCGATATAAAAATTTTCCCAAACTTTTCAGACCATAACGAGCCTACGGTTCAAGTTTGAGCTAAATCGGACAAGCCAAGCAAAAGTTAGCGTTTTTGATTCCCTGCCTGGCCTCTACTCGGAGGCGCACTGCGCCTAGGGGAGGGCGCACTGCGCCTGGGCGCACCCCGCCTGGCTTCTGGGCGCACTGCGCCTAGCGGCAGTGCAGGTCCCCTGGCCAGTCGCGAGTTATGCACTGTAGCTTGCAGTTTTGGTCCATTAAGTCCTTATTTCTGTTCTTAATCACTTGGGGTTTGTTCCTAGGCTAAAACCTTACATTTTAACAAGGTTTTTAACCCCCAAAACACCCTCAATCAATCATATGAAGAATTAGGGTTCTTATTTCTAACAACCCCAAAACTTCAAATTCATCAATTATAACAATCTACTTCCATTTTCTTTAGTTAAGTCCTTATTAGTATGACTTAATGGAAGTATTGCATCAACTTAACAACATAATCGTGACTGCAAATGCAATTTTTGAGTTCTACAAAACTCATCAAGAACAACTAGCAAGAACTTGGAAAACTAACCTTTCAAACTTCCAATTCTACCCTTTGAAGCTATATTCCAATTATGCAACTTCAATCTTCAAGATTTCTTCAAATCCTCTGCAGAAAATTGCACAAGAAACTCCTCCCGTAAGTGCTAAAATTCTGCCCAAATTGGAAGAAGCTTCCAAGCTTTTATACTTCCAGAAATTACAGTTTGGTCCCTAGAGTTGCATATTTAGGACTTTTGCCACAATTTACAAAATAAATGACAAAATCACATTTTTATAACATTTTAAGTCCAAGACTCAAAATATTATTACCAAACAAGTCCTTTTCTGTCCAAAAGACCAAATTACCCTTTTGAGGTAAAATGACCCTTTTGGCCTTTTTATTATAATATTATCCTAATAAATAAGTAACTCAAAGCCACATGTCATCTACTTATTGAATTTGCCACATGTCATTTTCTCATAATTTTAGATTTTTTAAAAAAACTAATAGGTTTGTAACGTTTCTAACTCCTTAATGATCGATTTAATTATCATTCAATTTCAATAATAATTGTGATCATTCAATTTCAAAATTAATTGTTTTTTAATATCATATTGTTTTTTTAATGTGTAGAATGATTTGAGAGACAATAGAGAGACAATTGACGTCATAATATTTTGAAAAACGATTCCACTCATAATAGTGAATTTGATTTTAGTACCGGTGACATTCACATAATCAATTGTATTTATCAAAATACAAAGTCGTAATAGTAAAAATCAAAAGCAAGATGTCATGAGACACAAACAAATTTTTTATGTAAAATTATTAATGTTTAGGTATTCTTAATTAATAATTTTTTGTAGCATCCCGTGTGATACACGGGTCTTACAACTAGTTATATAATAAACATGTTTTGGCGTTACAAATTATCCCCTCCTTTAAGAGATTTCGTCCCCGAAATCATACAAAAAGTTGAGGGTATTTCTCCCTCATTTCACTTTCGGTCTCCCATGTCATGTCGGAACCTTTGTGATGACGCCAAAGTACTTTCACCATGCTGATCTTCTTGTTTCTAAGCTGCCTTATCTTGCAGTCTAGCACCCGCTCGGGTTGTTCCGGGTATCTCAACTTTTCATCCATCTCAATTTCAGCAAGAGGTATATGTTGAGACTTATCGAACAATGTTTTCCTCAAATGGGATACTTGGAATACATCATGTATACCATGAAGTTCGTCAGGTAACTCCAATCGATACGCCACGGCTCCAATTCTTTGGGATATACGGAAAGGTCCAATGAAACGAGGACTCAACTTCCCTTTCTTCCCAAAACGGATTAAGCCTTTCCAAGGGGATACTTTGAGCATTACCATGTCTCCTACTTGGAATTCTATTGGTTTCACCCGTTTGTCCGCGTACTGTTTCTGTCGATTCTGAGCTACTTTCAAATTTTCGCGTATCAGTTTGATCTTTTCTTCGGTCTGTGCTACAATTTCAGGTCCAGCCAACGGCTTTTCCCCAACTTCAGTCCAGCAGGTCGGAGTACGGCACGGTGCTCCATACAAGGCTTCATACGGGGCCATCTGAATGCTGGAATGATAGCTGTTATTGTACGCGAATTCCACTAAAGGCAAATGATCTTCCCAACTTCCACCGAAGTCAATGATACAAGTTCTCAGCATGTCTTCCAAAGTCTGGATAGTTCTTTCACTCTGACCATCGGTCTGCGGGTGATATGCTGTACTCATAAGTACTTTTGTACCCAGTTGCTTTTAAAGACTCTGCCAAAAATGAGAAGTAAATCTACTATCTCGGTCCGATACTATCGATGCTGGAAGTCCATGCCGACAAATCACTTCATCAATGTAAATTTTCGCCAGTTGATCTACTCTGTACTTTTCTTTATATGGTATAAATTGTGCCGATTTGGTCAATCGATCCACAATCACCCATATAGAATCATAACCTCGCGGTGTCCGCGGCAACTTTGTCACAAAATCCATGGTAATATGGTCCCATTTCTTCTCTGGAACCGGCAATGGTTGTATTTCCCCGTACGGTTTCTGATGGTTCGACTTAACTTGCAGACAAGTCAAACATCTTTCCACATATCTTCCAATGTCCCTCTTCATTCCAGGCCACCAATACATCGGTTTTAACGTCCGATACATCTTGGTACTGCCCGGATGAACTGCATATCGACTATAATGGGCATCTTCTAGAAGTAAATTCCGCGCTTCTCCTTGTTTTGGAACCCATATTCGACCTCCGAAGGTCTTCAATTTCTGAGCATTTTCTTCCAGATGCTTCAAATATCCAACCATTCTTTCGCTTTTTACATTCGCCGGCTTACATGCTTCTTCTTGTGCTGAACGAATCAATTCTGGTAACCGGCTTGCTACACCCATGCAAGCGGATGTAACTTTCAAAGGAGCTTCCTTTCTGCTTAGTGCATCTGCCACCACATTCGCCTTGCCAGGGTGGTATTGAATTTCACAATCAAAGTCTTTCAATAGGTCCATCCACCTTTGTTGTCTCATATTAAGCTCTTTTTGATTAAATAAATACTTCAGGCTTTTATGATTAGTGTAAATGACAAACTTCACACCGTATAAATAGTGCCCCCACAGCTTCAATGCTAATACTACCGCAGCTAATTCCAGGTCATGAACTGGATACTTCTTCTCGGCATCTTTTAATTGGCGGGACGCATAGGCTATGACCCGACCTTTCTGCATTAGCACACGCCCAAGACCAATTCTAGAAGCATCGCTGTAGATCACATACTCTTCTCCGCTTTGTGGTAGTGCTAGCACTGGTGCTTCACATAAAGATTGTTTCAGCTTCTGGAATGCTTCTTGCTGTTTTTCGGCCCACATGAACTTTTCACCTTTCTTAGTTAACTTGGTCAACGGAGCAGCTATCGAAGAGAAATTCTCGACAAATCTTCTATAATAGCCTGCTAAACCAAGGAAACTTCGTATTTCAGTTGGACTCCAGGGCGGTTCCCACTTCATCACGGCCTCAATCTTCGCTGGATCAACTTTCACTCCTTCGGCATTGATTACATGGCCAAGAAATTGAACTTCTCTTAGCCAAAATTCACACTTGGAGAATTTAGCATACAACTTTTCTCGGCGAAGCAACTCCAACACTTGTCGTAGATACACTTCATGTTCAGCTTGGCTCCGAGAATACACTAAGATGTCATCAATAAACACTATCACCGAGGTATCAAGGAACGGTCGGCACACCTGGTTCATGAGATCCATGAATACAGCCGGAGCATTGGTTAACCCAAAAGGCATCACTAAAAACTCATAATGACCGTATCGTGTACGAAAAGCTGTCTTTGGAACGTCAGACTCCAGTATCTTTAGCTGATGGTAACCCGACCTCAGATCAATTTTTGAAAAGTAGGATGCCCCTTGTAGCTGGTCAAATAAGTCATCAATTCGTGGGAGTGGATACTTGTTCTTCACCGTGATCTTGTTTAGTTCTCGATAGTCAATACACATGCGCATTGACCCATCTTTCTTCTTGACAAATAGAATAGGGGCTCCCCAAGGTGATGTACTCGGTCTGATGAAACCCCTGTCTAACAGTTCTTCCAGTTGCTTCCGCAGTTCCACCATCTCTGAAGGTGCTAAACGGTATGGAGCTCGAGCAACAAGAGCAGCTCCCGGAATCAGTTCAATCGTGAACTCAACCTGTCGATCTGGTGGCAACCCTGGAAGTTCGTCTGGAAACACATCTGGGAACTCGTTCACCACATTCACATTCGCTACCCCCACTTTAATCGGTTGAGCCACCGATACATAAGCTAGATAGGACATCCCTCCTTTACTGATACTGCTTCGGGCTTGAGCAAAGGAAATGACTGGCATTCTCAACCGAGGTCGTTCACCCTGAATCTTCATCCATTCCCCCTCCGGTGATAATACCGTGATGTTTTTATTTCTACAATCCATGTTGGCATAATTTGTTGCCAACCAATCCATCCCCACAATCACACCAAATTCATTGGTAGTCATCGGCTTCAAATCTATAGGGAAAACGGTCCCGTAGATTTTAAGCTGACAACCTTCCAGATGTTCAGAAACCCAAACATATCGGCCGTCCGCTATAGCCACTTCTAGGCTTTCATCCATAGGTTTTAAGGGTACATTCAAGCGATGCAACAAAGATTCCGATACAAAACAGTGAGTGGCTCCTGGATCAAATATAACATATACAGGTATGGAATCAAGAGTGAAGATACCTGTCACCACATCCGTCTTCTCACGGGCTTCCTCCACAGTCATCTGGAAAGCTCGCGAGGCCACCGGTCGTCCCCTGTTCTTTGGCTCTTCTTTCTTCCCGCCTTGATCTATCCTGGGTTTATCACTGATTGTTCCAGATTTCAACTCGGGACAGTTCAGGCGAAGATGATCCATAGCTCCACATTGGAAACACCTACGTTCCGCCCGACAGTTGTTAGCATCATGTCCCGGTTTTCCACAATTTCGACAACTTGTGGATGTAGTGTTGACTCGGCAACTCCCGGAGTGCCATTTTCTGCATTTTTCACACCACTTTCTATCGTCTCTTTGACCTTTACCCTTAGACCCGGATTGTTGCGAATTTTTCTGAGGCGTCCAAACTTGGTCTTCCGCCTTTCGTTTCGTTTCCAAAACTTTCTTTTCATCTTCCTATCGCTTCAGTTCTGTTTCTCTTTCCGTGGCTCGATCCACCACTTGCCGGAAAGTAGTTAGTTTCAACGGTTGCACAATCTCTCTAATTCGGGTTGTCAACCCCCGGACATACTTGTCGATCTTTCTCTTTTCGGTGTAGATATGGTGTTCCGCAAACCTAGCTTTCTCCAGAAAGCTAAAAGTATATTCCTGAACAGATCGGGAACCCTGTTCCAAATGCAGGAATTCATCCTCCAACTTCTGAATAGCTACTTCCGAGCAGTATTCTTCATTAAACTTTGTCTTGAATTGCTCCTAATGTATCGATTGGGATGAATCAAGATCCAGTGATTTATAGTAGGTTTGCCACCAATGTAATGCACCGCTTGTAAGTTGGTTCGTGGCAAATTCCACTTTATCATCATCCGCACACTTGCTTACTCGGAACACCTTCTCAATATGCATGATCCATTCCATAGCTTTGACTGGATCATCTGTCCCCGAGAATTCCTTTGGTTTACAACCAAGGAAGGATTTATACGTACACCCAACTTTCTTTATCGAGGCTTCCCCACCTTGAGTTTCTTTTATTGCCCGGGCCCGACTTTCTCCCTGGCTTTCATTTTCTGGCTGCCTGTCATGAACACTTTTTGCAGCCTCATCGGTAGGAATTGGATTTGCACTCGGATTAGGATTGCCACTCGGGTTGTGGTTATTCATTAATGCAGGCATCATTTGCCTAACCACTTCTTCCACAATAGCTCGTATATCAGGTGGATTTTCTCCCACCTGTTCCCGTACTGGTGCTCTTCGCCCAACAGAGCCACGTGACCTAGCTGGTCCACTTCTTGCAGTTCCACGTGAATTCGTACGAGTAGGATTGCTTCGTGTATTTCTCATACTTCAAAATTTCAGCAAACCGTTAGATTACATATATAATAACAAACTTATATATATCTAACAGTCCATTTATCTGTTCTTCTCTCAAGGTTTAAGTCCAGAAATCTAATCTAAGACACCTAGTTCACTTAAACCACGGCTCTGATACCAACTTGTAACACCCGACTTATTAACAAAAACACCCCAAAAATTTTTCATTTTTCAAACCAAATATTTTACAAATAAAACATAAGTAAGGGGTATCAGTTAATACAATGCGAGTACAAGAGTATCACGAAGTACAATACATAAAATATTATACATTCTTAAGCCGGGTCGTCACTTCAACATTAAGTCCTCAGTCACGGACTTTATCTTTTCCTTTGGCAGGGTCACGCTCACCTGCAGGGACATATCAAACAAACTGTGAGCTATAAAGCCCAATGAGTAATCAAGCAATCAAATACACATATACAAGAGAATAACAACAATTAACTCTTAAACAATTTCTGTCCCAAAAGTCATGGTCATCATTGACCGCACCGTAATCATAGCCATAAGGCCGCACCGAATATCATAGCCCGAAGGCCGCACCAAAATCATAGCCCGAAGGCCGCACCAAAATCATAGCCCGAAGGCCGCACCAAAATCATAGCCCGAAGGCCGCACCAAAAGCATGGTCCTAAGACCGCACCAAAATCATGGTCCTAAGACCGCACCAAAATCATGGTCCTAAGACCGCACCAAAATCATGTCAAAGATGGTAATCTTAGCCAACAAGGCTGCACCAATATATCATACTAGATATAATCAAGATTACTCACCTGAAGGATTGCTACAACTAGCTTTTGTTGTCCCTTGCTTTCCAATGTGATCCGTAGAATTTTGTCCCGTACCTATAATTCCATTTATTATCAAAATGATTATAGGTTAATAACCATTCTAATTGACTCTAATGCAATAGAGTTCAATACAATATCATTATACACAATGCCTAGTTAATAAACTTTTCGTTTACTAACTTTTTATGAATTTTACTATTCACCGAGGCATTCGAATCAATCTACAGGGCCCCCGAGGGGTCGAAAACTCGATATAAAAATTTTCCCAAACTTTTCAGACCATAACGAGCCTACGGTTCAAGTTTGAGCTAAATCGGACAGGCCAAGCAAAAGTTAGCGTTTTTGATTCCCTGCCTGGCCTCTACTCGGAGGCGCACTGCGCCTAGGGGAGGGCGCATTGTGCCTGGGCGCACCCCGCCTGGCTTCTGGGCGTACTGCGCCTAGCGGCAGTGCAGGTCCCCTGGCCAGTCGCGATTTATGCACTGTAGCTTGCAGTTTTTGTCCATTAAGTCCTTATTTCTGTTCTTAATCACTTGGGGTTTGTTCCTAGGCTAAAACCTTACATTTTAACAAGGTTTTTAACCCCCAAAACACCCTCAATCAATCATATGAAGAATTAGGGTTCTTATTTCTAACAACCCCAAAACTTCAAATTCATCAATTATAACAATCTACTTCCATTTTCTTTAGTTAAGTCCTTATTAGTATGACTTAATGGAAGTATTGCATCAACTTAACAACATAATCGTGACTGCAAATGCAGTATTTGAGTTCTACAAAACTCATCAAGAACAACTAGCAAGAACTTGGAAAACTAACCTTTCAAACTTCCAATTCTACCCTTTGAAGCTATATTCCAATTATGCAACTTCAATCTTCAAGATTTCTTCAAATCCTCTGCAGAAAATCGCACAAGAAACTCCTCCCGTAAGTGCTAAAATTCTGCCCAAATTGGAAGAAGCTTCCAAGCTTTTATACTTCCAGAAATTACAGTTTGGTCCCTAGAGTTGCATATTTAGGACTTTTGCCACAATTTACAAAATAAATGACAAAATCACATTTTTATAACATTTTAAGTCCAAGACTCAAAATATTATTACCAAACAAGTCCTTTTCTGTCCAAAAGACCAAATTACCCTTTTGAGGTAAAATGACCCTTTTGCCCTTTTTATTATAATTATATAATAAACATGTTTTGGCGTTACATAAATTCACCAAGAATGGGGCCTAACAACGACTAAAATACTTGATATTACTAGGCGTTGTGTGCCATATCGACTAACTATTTGGGTAAATTAATATCAAGTGTTTGCTTGATATTAAATGAAAGTTTTTTATTTAATGAAAATTACTTTGTAACATCTTAGATTTTGAATAGTTGTATATCAAGAAATAAGAATAAAATATCTTTGTAAATTTCAGAAATTGTATGAGGATAATATTATTGTATGAAAGACAATATGATCAATTTTACATGAAAATTACTTGAATTAATAGTATGTGTGATTTTTCTGAAATAGTTCTTGGATAAAAAAAGGTAAAGAATACTAACTGGTCTAAAAAATGTTAACTAGTGTAAGAAAAGTTAATAACATAAAGAATATTAACAAGTTTAAGGAATTAGGAATGTTAATAGCATAAGGAATTTAAAAATTGTAAGTAATGCTAACAACATAATGAATATACAAGTGTAAGGAATGTTAACAACATAAAGAATATTAATTATTGTAAGGAACGTTAACAACATAAAGAATATTAAAAAGTGTAAGGAATGTTAAAATCATAAGGAAAATTAATAAGTGTACAAAATATTAACTACTTAAGGAATATTAACATGTGTAAAGAATGTTGATAGATGTATAGAATATTGACAAATGAAAATAATGATAACATTATAAAGGATATTAACAGTGTAAATAACGTTAATGTTGTAAAGAATATTAACAACTGCAAAGAATGTAAATATTGTAAAAAAAATATTAAAAGTGTAAAGAATATTAACAAGTGTACAACACCATAGTTCATGGCCTTATAAATACAGCTATAGAGCTAACATGTAGTATCTTTCTAAATGAAAGTTGTAGTGGACATAACAAGGAATGCATAACAAAAAAAAAACAATCAAATTCGAGTTGTTATGAGGAAGTTATGGATATTTGAAGTTAGGGGAAAAGTTTTCATTGACCAACGAGTTTAATAGATTTTATTATAATTTTATCGTCTAAACTTCCGGAGAATGAAGTATACATGAACCAATGTCTAATAAATGCAAAAAACACAATCAAGGAAAGAATAAAATAGAAATCAAAGGGTTTTCACCATCAAGTTTGAGATTTGAAGTTATTAGCTCAGTAACTTCCGTTCTATGAATAAAATTTGCAAGTTTAGTCATGTTTCATGAACCCTACTTTTAGTAAGTGTCTTGCATGTATGAATTACAGTGTGGTAATGGTAGTTTGAGTACTTTTACCCATGAAACAAGTTGAGATTACATGATCAAAACTTGAACTTGTGATTCTTGTGGGAATTTAGGTGAAGAAAACCCTAGTATTTGAAAATGCTTTACATGAATCAATTGAGAATGAATAATCATTTCATGGGCAAGATTAAGGACTTATGGCTAAGATTAGCATATTAGTTGTCAAGATGAACATGCTTTAAGTAATGTAAAAGTATTTAATAGAACGTATTATAATTGTACAACTAGGATTATGACTTATGGGTAGGTTTGTGGTATGATCATGGATATTGAAACATGCATCTGGTATGGTTTATAATTATGAAAAGGTTATCAACAATATAGTTATTGTCTTGTACATGGATTAATATATTGACTTCGTGAATTCTATTTTTACTCGTAGAATTATGGAAACAGTTTTACATCATTAGTTAAAAGCATTATTGGTTTACAGGTGTTATAGACAAAATAAGAAATGTTGTAAAGTGCTATCATGAGTTGGAATTTGGTTAAGCTAAACAAGTAAAGGCTTTTTAGTAGTATTATACATGTAATGTGAATTGTTATTAATATCCATGGACCAATTCTCTAATAATTGAAGGAAATACAAAGGAGTACAAGAATAAGGGTACAAGTGATCAAGGAAAGAAATAAAGGTACAAGTTAGTCTTACCTAACTACAAATGTGAGTACACGATGATGCTTTTCCACCAAGGACACGTGTCAATTATTTGAAGAGTTATCTTTGCTTATGTGTTCTAAATTGTTGTCAAATGATATGAAAGTTTTTTTGAAAACTTTATTGATGTTTTCACATGGCATATATATTTGGTGTTAATTATTGTTTCTGACACTTGTTATTCGAGGAACTATCGGGATGGTACCTCCCTTAGTGAAGTAGTAGCCTATCCCCGTGTGGGAAACATTTCAGAATAAGGGGTTACCTTGGGAACAAGCTGTATATAATGTAATAACCTTAGAAGTAAGTATCAGATCAATGGATGAAACATATTCTATATTGAGGTACATTATGGTCCTTTGAAAGTCATACAAAAATCCGTGTTGACCGGTTTCATGCTTTTCAAGGGAATTGCAAGTTTATATCAGAACTGTTTTGTATTGGCATTTAATATTCTATTTGATTTATTAGAAATTTTGATTTGGAAAAATATGGTATGTTCTTTGTGTCTTAAAACCCATGTATTCAGGAGACATTATTTGTCTCACATATTATTTTTATTGACATGTCTTCCACGGGTGCAACTGAGAAGTGATTTAGTTGATCCTTAGAGGAGGATGCATATCTTTTGCATAAACTTACAATATCGAGTTTAGCTTTGACAAACATTAGACACTTTTGTTTTTGGTAAGATTACTTTTGGTACATTTATGTTTGTTATGGCTTATTGTTTGATATTGTAAACCCCGAATGGACTTTGATCTATAAATGTATATATCAATGTGGTACTTACTTTCGTTGGACTAGACATCAGTACAACTAATGTCCATATTTTATGTTATTATCGGTATTGAAAGAATGGTGTGTTACATAGTTAGTAGGCTTGTATTAATATTAGATGGACCTTAAAAAAGGTTTTGAAAGCCTTATCCAATAATGCATGTATTTAAGGATGAGATTAGAGTGACTGAGTAAATAAACAACAATTTTAAAACCCTAATCGCAACACCCTAGTGGTTCCCTTTTGTCATCTCTCTCCTTTGAGTTTGATACTAAAAAGAAGAAACATGAAAGAAAACTTGAGCACTTTGATCTGGTTAAAAGTCTAGCAAATATCTAGATTAACTTCTATGTATGCATCATAGATACAATCTGCTTTAATTATGATCTCCTACGCTTTAAGGGTATGAACTCTTAACATCCTATGGTTGAATGTCATTTTATAATCCTTGTTTAAGTGGATCAATCTTTTGAGCTTAAAAATTTTAAAATGTCGTTTCTGTTGTTAATTTGTTTTCTTTAATTAATTTAGCATTCATTATATCCGAACACGATATCCTGGGAAGTATACACATTTATAACGAATACTAAAGAATTGCTATTAATCCAATTACCTTCAACAATAAAATAGTTTTCCGTACACATAACAATTTTCTTAAAGAACATTGATGGGTCCCAAACTTATATTATACCTCCCAAACGACCCATTGCACTATCACATGCAAAGTCAAACTAAAAATTACCACATATCGCCTTTACTTCGAATAGATCCAAACCAATTATCAATGTTTCTTTATCTCCTAAAAAATCACCGCATTCTTAACGTATAAAGTCTTTATCCAACTCCTATACTTTTTCCTTCCTACCCCGGAGCATTACTTGTACATAATATTCATTTATTGACTTCTTCATCACTAATCTTATTGATCAACTTTCACAAATACAATTTACACCCCTTCATTTCGTATCCCATAACCTTACTAATCTTAATCATTTGTAAAAATTCTGCAATAAAAGGAAAACCTTTCTTATCTATTTTGGGGAAGGGTCTCCCCAAGAGAGGGTGTCCAGACTAACTTTCACACACCTCGACTGATCCCCCATGTGAACATGAAGATATGAATCATTCCCCAGATTAACCACAAACGAACCTCCATGGCCATAAGAGCATACGTGTCGATGTTCAAACGTGGGTCAATAGGTTATCGATCACATCTTTCGATGCCTTACCAATTCGCCAACCCTTTTATGGTTTTTCTTCTTTATTTTCTTAAAAGTACTGGGATACTTTGAAACCTTCTTGTTCTTGAACCACCTTAATAAGAAAAAGTAGTACCATGTGGTGAGTAAATCTTGGCAGCCGACCTTGTTCTGGTGGCCGGTTGGAACCCGAGGTAGCCAAACATGGATTTCCAACCATGCTATTTTTATGTAAATGCTCGAACCCAAAATGGCAACTAGCGATTTGGAAGCCTCCCCAACAACATCATATAACCGAGCGTTGCAACCACCTCCAACCCCACACCCATCACTATAACCTACGACTGTTTAGGATGGAACCTTAGTGAGAATTCACTAAAAACCGCCTCGTTATTCTTATTTTCTTTTCACTTAACTCATCAACAATCTTTCCATTAACTTGTTCCTCTTATGAATCGATAATCAGATCATTTTACGAACCTCATATTTATACTTTTGGTTCTTCAATTCCAACAAATATTTCTCCTCTTTATTCAACTATTTTTGAAGATTATCCATATAAGTATCGAGGACCATTTCTCTATAATCATCTTCACCTCCATATCTTCAATATGACCATAAAAACCGTGATAAAAATTTTATTCTTTTTCCTGGTGAACGTCTTCATATACAATCGTTGGAATCCATCCAGATATTTCTTGAATACAGACTTCATATTGCAACCCTCAATAGAAACTGCTCTGAAATATCTGAATTATAAGACGTGTTAATACACACCCTCCGACAACACATGTTTTCATCTTGATCATCATCCATAAACATAACCTTTCCTTATTTAGTCACAACATTTTTTAAAGTAATTGGACTCCAAGCACATAAAAATATTTGACAGTGTCATCACCTCCTTGAATATCAATTTAATTCCATCATGTTGTTTGGATTTCACACAAGTATCACTATTATTCAATTCTAGCTAACTCAAGTACCTAATATATTTCATCTCTAGGCCCATAAAACCTTCAATTATTGCACAATTTGTACAAATTTACAATAGACATAACATCCCTTACATTAACAACACAAGAAGATGCTTGAACAACAAGAAGCTCCTTTACATCAATAGCAATCCTCATCCCACCTTCCTTTTTTCGAATTTTAGATTCACGACTCCATTAGGCTGGACGGAGTAGGCGACGCCAAGGGGGTCGCCAAGCCCCTTGGCGAGTCGCTAACCCCACCGCCGATGCCCTCGCCACTCTGCTCGCCATCTTCATGTTGGAATACGATAGCATAAAAACAACGCAGTGGAAACAAAAATCAAAATCGTATTCAACCAGGATCACAGAATCATGCACACTTTTGTAACTGTAAAATCAAGAGGGTTCAAGAAATACCTTTTAGATCTCAGATCTGATCTTGTTAGGATGACGAGAGCCCAAAGTAGAACTCCTCTAATGTAATCGCACCCAAGACAACGATCCAGCACCCGTTGATGTAGTATATACCTTTGCTTGAAGTTTTAGCACGTAATACTTAGGGTTTTGAAAGAAATCGGCCGTATACCGAGGGGTGGAAGGAGGGTGACGAAAATTAGGGTTTTGGCAGCCCCCACAACTCAGATCTAGGGTTGTATTTATAGTGCTCCTCATCCTTATCCCCTCCCTTGTGGATATTTCACTTTGGTCCTTTATCCTTATTAAGTTTCTAATTAATATACCTTTACTTTGGTATATTAATAAACTTAATCATTAAGTTTCTAATTAATATATCTTTACTTTGATATATTAATAAACTTAACCCCTCAAGTTTATTTTCGATCTCTTTTAGCTAAATCGTCTCTTGCGTGTAACCCAAAAGGACCCTACTATTTATAGTAATATTACCAACTTGTTATAACGATGGGCATATAACCAACAGTCTCCCACTTGCACTTGTTATAACAACTGTATGGTCTAATATTCCCTAACCTAGTAAGGTGTATGTCATCCTAGACAAGTGCCGTGTTCATCTAATGAAACAGCCCTTAGGCAAGTGATCAAATATTCCTTTGTTCTAAAAGATATCCTTATGAACGTCTGACATGGAATCATGTCAATCTCAGACATTCAATATTATGTTTCCCGATAGAGATTTGTGATGACCACAACAAACTGCACTATTGATTCTATATCAATTCAGTCTCGGTACGGCCGTACACTTGCTGTCAGCACCAAATCATCGAGGGGCCCATAGATATCGCTTCTCCTGTTAGGGCAGAAGGAACAAATAAACTTTGACTACACGGATCTCGCCTACTCATCATGTCATACCTGGACATTCCCTGTATGGCTGCCAGTTACGGACAACGTTGGAGAAAACCAAGGCACAACAGACTGCAGGACAAAGAATCAATGCATCTCCGCTTGAAGAATATAAGATATTACCATCTTAGAATTACTCGTGACAGATTCCATGAAGTAATCTCTAAGTGCAGGTTACTCCAATACTTAATCCCTATTAAGTACACATGAGAATTAGTGCATCTCCATGCTATGTCCATCTCTATGGACAATCTACCAATTCCTCATGTCAGTCTTGAATCAATACTTACTCCTAAAAGTATGACCGACTGTGGACAGTTTGAATAATAATTAAATTATTCAGGAAGTCAATAAAACACGCAAAATCGGAACACAATGATAAACTAATGAAATGACTGCCTTTATGCATATATTATGTTCTCCACATAATAATCTTCATATCAGATAGAGTTTTTCATTGCTTAAGTTCCCAATACAAATCAAACTATACTAACTTCACTCAAAGTCAATTCATTTGCATATCTAATGCATATGGACTTAGCATGATCGATCTTGCTTAGTCCGAGACATTGACTTAGTGATCAGATCAGCTATCTTGCCTCATCCGATATAGCTCTATTAACTGAGATGTCTCTTTTGGTAAGAACCCGGATCATGACTGCGTACAAGAACCGTTTCTATTAGTTTTGGAAGCTAGTATCAATGTGCTTCTTTACACTGAGTTCTCCCATACTATAATGGATCAAGAATATCTTAAACATTTAAGATACTTCGTGACGTCCATCCATTTGACTTTTGCCAAGATTAGCCTAATGTCAAATCATCATGCTCAAGGCATATGATACATTAGGTCTTGTACATTATGCGATTGATCCATATGCAAGTGCATACAAGACTCAACTTATCTCATCCAGGATCTTAATGGAACTAGGACTCTGAGTTTTACTCAGTCCTAAACCCTGATATAGAAACTTGAATCCCTTATAGGAGTCTTGTATCTCTAGATCTGACTGCTCATGTACTCTAGCTTATCCTTATAAAGCACTTAGTTCTACCTCCATAGATCATGATGCTTCATATGCAATAGGTCACTCCTATGTCATTTGTAGCATAGCAATTCTCATTTATTTATGATTTCTCGATATAGGGAAGTTTACATGAGAACTTTGCTATCTGCATACAACATAGGTTGGACTTCAGTGCTCCCACTAGCACTGACATTTACATAGTTCACTTTTGTTTCCAAAATCCCTATGAAGCACTTAATTCTATCTCCATAGATCAAAATGCTTCATGCGCATTAAGTCTCTCCTGTGTCATTTATAGCATAGCAATTCTCATTTATTTCATATTTCTCGAGATAGGGACATTTACATGAGAACTTTGCTATCTGTGTACGACATAGGGTAGACTTCAATGCTCCCACTAGCTCTGACATATACACATGACTCATCTTTACTTCTCGAAAATCCAAACTCTTTGATTTTCTCATCGAAGCAGAGATTCCAGCTACGAGATGCTTGTTTGAGTCCATAAATCGACTTCACAAGTTTACACACTCTATTAGGATATTTGGACTGTACAAAACCCTTTGGTTGTGTCATATACACATCCTCTGAAAGTTTTCCGTTAAGGAAAGCGGTTTTTACATCCATTTGCCATATTTCGTAGTCATAGAATGCTGCGATGACAAACAGTATCCTAATAGATTTAATCATTGCCACTGGTGAAAAAGTTTCCTCATAATCAATCCCTTGGGTTTGAGTATAACCCTTTGCCACCAGTCTGGCTTTGTTTGTGTATACCTTTCTATCCACGTCTGTATTCTTCTTGAAGACCCATTTACACCAACTGTTTTAAGGTCAGGTGTTTGATCAACCAGGTTCCAAACTTGGTTATCATACATGGATTTCATCTCGCTCTCCATCATCTCTTTCCTTAAGGCAACCCAAGGGGCCTGCCACGACTTCCGATAATTGGTAGGGTCACAATGATCCACCAGACATTCATCACCTTCGTCAACATGTAATTCATGAAAACCAGGTGTATGACATCCTTTATCAGTTTCTCGAACAGGAGATGGAGTTATGTCAGATTCCTCAGCAAACTCTTACTGAGTCTCAACAGGTTTTACTACCTCTGGTTGAGTGCTAGTGCCAACATCAGGCTCTTTGATCCTTTGAGTCTCATCAAGATCAGTCAGGCTCCCACTGATTTCTTGAATACCAGCTTCCTATCATAGAAGACTGCCATTTATACAACATCATACTGTTGTCAAAATGCTTATTATATCCAAGTACTCTAATGGAATAACACTTCTGTTAATCGGCGTCCTCTGAGCTACACGGTAAACCGTAAGTCTCAAGACCCCAAATTTCTAAATATGCTAGTGAAGAAACATCTACACTCCATATTACTCAGACAGTGTTTATAGAACCTTTTGTGTTGGTGCAAGGGTTAGGACTCTATTGTCTCTAAGGTTTAACCTCAGACATAGATTGGAAGCATAATACAATCCATCATAAGTCGAACCTTTATGTTCGATTATAACTCAGACACACCATACGATGCTCGTAGCGTTCTAAGTGGATTTGACTGTTGAAACAATTTTCACAGTCCATTAGATGATTGTATAATCTTTGACTAATAAACTCTTTATCCGCACTTGGATTTAGAATTCTCATCCTTTGCTCATTTGATTCAATACTCTGTTCTTGAAGTACTGATGACCATATAGGTTTCAAACTCAATAGAGTATTTTAGACGGTTTAGTGGAAAACTGAACGGTCCAAATACATTAGATGTACAAGGTCCAACAGATTCTCAGCCTTTGCCCGCAATAACTTGTGAGCAGTGCATAGTTATCTCTCTATGTAGACAAGAATAGCAGTTATCATAAGACTTTCAGTCAAATGATCTCCAGAATCCTATCCATCTGGAGTTCTGGTAGCTTCTTTCAAGTTTACAAAACCAGACAATTCCACTCATACCATTAATCCAAACATTTGGATTCTCTTGAATCAATCTTTTCGAACTATTGTTGTGAACCAGTTCTCATAGATGTAATGACCATAACTTTGTTCCAAAATAACTTTTAAAATAACTTTTATTTAAAACAACCTTTATTTAAACCAAGTCAAAACCATTTGATGAAACAATGTTCACATCAACAATCTTCAAATTGCAAAACCATAAACTAAAACACTATAGAGAAGTTGGTTCCTAATCCTATGGATGAAAGCAAGCTGCTTGTAGTCCATGATTCGATCCAGCTCTCCATGGTTTGTACCTCTGCTTTATTCCAGTCTCTGCCCATTAAAATGGCAATACTGGTCATAAGCAAAGCACTTATGGAATTACAAATATACCTGAAGTGCCATACTCTTTGGCTTGCAACTACTTCTATTGCGTCAGATATCTTGAGCATTTATGCCTTCCATGTCCTACATCCTTTCAGTGGAAACAAAAATATTCCTTAGGATTTCAGTATTGAGGTTTCTTTAGGAAAATCATTCCCTTGGTAGGGTTTGTCCTTTTCCTTTTGACACCTCCTTTAGGAACTGTGGTGTTGGATTCCCTAGCCATGTAAAGTTCTACTTTCCTCAACATGCTATGTAATCTCTCGAAGGGTCCTTTTAAGTTCTATATAATGAAGTCCATAATGAACTAATCATAAGAACTAGTCAGCGAGTTAAGGACAATGTCCGTGACTAACTCCCGACTTGTTGGAAATCCCAACCTCCACATTTGGTCAACGTACCCTCTTATGCTAAACATATGGGTATTGACTCTCCATCCTAGTAACAGCCTACATCCAAAAAATGCTTTCTTGACTTCGAATCGTTCCCATTTAACCTGCTCTTGGATCATGTCCTTAAGCCGGTTAATCATGTCAAAGCACCAAGACCCCACAATCTTCTTTGAAGCTCGGGAATCATAGTGTCTAACATGAAACGAGCAACCTTATTCGAATCATTTAGACGTCTAAGATGATTGACCGTCTATTTCAGCACTAATGGATCTGGCTGGATAATCCATAGGAACTTGTTCCTTAATCAAATAAAATTTTCCTTCGACATTGAGTACTCTTCTCAAGTTCTGGAACCAACACGCATAATCTATGCCGTTGAACTTACTTTGATCGAGGAAGCCACGCAGTAAAAAAACTTGTAACTTTCAAACTTTCTTTGGTTGACATCTAAAATAGAGTTTTATTTAGTTTGATTATCCCTTAATAAATTAATTACCCATAAAATTATTTTACTTAAGGCTAGAATCCGTATTTCGCTTTTGGTGGTGAAGAGGTATGCCGTAGTCACCCCCAGAAGTTATTTAGGTAGGCAATACTCCTTTGCCAACTTCAATCTCTATGAAGCTTCTAGATCTTTTGGGATTCATTGAATCTGATCAATGGCATGTTTAATCCCATCATGCTCATCCTCTCTCTCGTGACGGGTATGCCGCGGATCACGAGTTTGGATGGTAAATCGACCACGAAGACCCACGTGACACCCGGCCCATGATTCATGAGTTATCGCGAGTATCACATCATTTTGGCCGAGTCCAATCCGATGCGTTGGCTATAGCACTTCCCACGCCGAAAGGGCCCGGTTAAATGTGTGGTTCTTTGTGGGTAGCATGAGATTCACATTTTCATAAAACGGGATTTCGTTTCGTTAAGTTAAAACATTTTAACTTTCTTTTTGGCAAAATGGTCAATTTAAACTTTTAAAATCCGTCTTACAATTGCCAATAATTTTTGAAAAATCTATTAACTTTTAACAAATTTTTCTTACTTGTGTATTTTCAGTAATACTTTTATCTTGAAACACTGTTCCATCAAACCCTTTCGGTAACTCCACTCGATAAAATGTGACAGGCGGTGAGGGTGGTAAGCAATGAATGCTATTTAAAAACCGACCTCATTAGGAATCAAAGAGACCTCCTTCAACCTTCTACACATTTAGAGTAGGTGAGCCTAGTCACGGTCTGACCAATGTTTTTATTTTAAGTTATACATATAGATACAATTCTAATATATATATCATTTAAAATTTTAAGTATTCTTGGAAAATTATGTTTAACTATTAATTCTATTAAACACGCAAGGATGCAGTGTTAATAATTAATTTAAACAATCATCCATTAAATTTTGAAGCATTTTAAACTTTGTGTTTAGCTATTAATCCTATTGAGCATGCAAATATTCTATGTCAATGATTAATCTAAACAATCATACAATACTAAAATCACCATTTTATAACAATAAATCTGATTTCAGAAAAATAAAACATCACGACCGCCGCGACGCGTAACACGAGAAAACGCGACGCGGTAATCAAAAGAAACCGATCATGACAAGAACGACGCGGCGCGGAACACTAGGAAACGCGACGCGGCAAAACCCTAATGATCGTAACTTTATAGAAGACCGCGACGCGACCATTCAAGGACCGCGGCGCGGACGTCGACAGATTCGATAATTCAAAGAAAAAAACGATTGTTAACAAATCTAATCGAATCTAAACAGTACAAAATCATGATAAAGTGGCTCTGATACCACTGTTGGAATACGATAGCATAAAAACAACGCAGCGGAAACAGAAATCAAAATCGTATTCAACCAGGATCACAGAATCATGCACACTTTTGTAACTGTAAAATCAAGAGGGTTCAAGAAATACCTTTTAGATCTCAGATCTGATCTTGTTAGGATGACGAGAGCCCAAAGTAGAACTCCTCTAATGTAATCGCACCCAAGACAACGATCCAGCACCCGTTGATGTAGTATATACCTTTGCTTGAAGTTTTAGCACGTAATACTTAGGGTTTTGAAAGAAATCGGCCGTATACCGAGGGGTGGAAGGAGGGTGACGAAAATTAGGGTTTTGGTAGCCCCCACAACTCAGATCTAGGGTTGTATTTATAGTGCTCCTCATCCTTATCCCCTCCCTTGTGAATATTTCACTTTGGTCCTTTATCCTTATTAAGTTTCTAATTAATATACCTTTACTTTGGTATATTAATAAACTTAATCATTAAGTTTCTAATTAATATATCTTTACTTTGATATATTAATAAACTTAACCCCTCAAGTTTATTTTCGATCTCTTTTAGCTAAATCGTCTCTTGCGTGTAACCCAAAACGACCCTACTATTTATAGTAATATTACCAACTTGTTATAACGATGGGCATATAACCAACACTTCACTCGTCGCCCGGTTGGCGAGATGCCAACCATCGGTTTTGTCTCCAACGGCCAAAAAAAACAGTCTTTTTTTTAATTAAAAAAAAAAACTCATTGGCCATTGGCCACCACTGTCTACAAAATGGCCAAGGCTGCAAACCATGGTATGGCCCACAAAAACTCCTTGGCCATTCATTGGCCATTGGCCACCACTCCGTGTAGCCTTACCGACACAACATCTGCATAAGTCTTTGTATAAGCACCATTATAATCATAGACAAAAGGATTCTCAACACCCGAGTTCATATTGCTTCTTCAATTGGTGGTTGTTTCCTTTCATCTCGATGAAACCTAACCACCAATGAGAATTTTTGATATTTCCCCACCCACAACGAACACAACTTCTTCGCAAGAGCATATTCATCAGTAGCGACCCTCTAAAAATTTGACAAATCCAAATTGTTTACCCAACTTGGATGTTTTTGGGCAATACTATACATCTGCCCGTGTTCCTCACTTCCTTGTTTTTCACACAATGTCCATAATTCACAAGATTCCATATTCGGAGGAGGAAGTTTATAATATAGAGCTTGCAGGAAATTCTTTCCACCACGTTCGTATTAGGGTTTCTATGAGCAACACTCGGCCCACAATCACCATAACCACCTCTGCCATTCATCTTATTTTCATTCTCTAATTCCACAATGTCACTCCCAATCCTTATAGACAGATATAGGTTAGCATTGTATCAATATGACATTTTGACCGATTTATTTATATCTGTAACTATCCAAATTACATAAATTAAAAGTATAGTAAAAAACTAAAAATAGATCAATGGATTGAAAATCGTCAAAGATTTATTCGTATAAATATAATTCATACCACTTTATTGAAAAACTATATATTGTGTATCGCATTAAAGACGTTTGTTATTTTATAATTCAGAAAATATTTGTGAGTAAACGCCAACCAGTTTTTGGTTATGTACTAAATAATCATATATTTTGGCCTGTTATACAACTCTTCTAATTTATTAATTTTCTTACATCTACAATGTAACAACACAATATAATCATTCTTGTATATCAATACCATTTTATAAAAAAATACTATTAAACAAAATGTAATTGTCAATTCAAATTACAATTATTTTTTTTTTCTCGAGTCACAATCGAATAATCATCTAAAGCCACTACCTCCATGGCTATGATGCAATAGATTATGTGCAATACTATCCCTAACTTGCACTGCATTTACCATTATACCCCTACTAGTTTCTCCCGCAACTATCTCATCATCAAACAATTCAAACCCCAAATCAGCATCCATAGTCTCGTTATTCATCTCACAAATGTTGTGTAAAACACAACATGCCCCTAAAACAACCGGCAAGTCTTGAAGCTTTACTTCCGTCCTCTTTTGTAAACATGCCCATCTCCCTTTCAGCCTCATAAATGCATCTTTAGCCACTTTTTGTACCTCCCCAATCTTCTCATTGAACGAGTGTTGACTCCATGTCTGGTTTTGTTGCGTATAGGGCACCAAAAACCAGTCTAGTAGTGGGTAACTTGTATTACCCACTACCCATATGTCTTTCAAATGACCCATGTTGAATCTTTGAGAAAGTGCCGACTTTTCCAAGATTTTATCGTCAGACATTGAGCCGGGGTAGCCAATGCAGATATCTGTGAAAACGCCTCGTGAGTCGACCACACCTTGGACGGTGGTTGAGTACGATGGTTTTTGGTTTCGTTCGGTGTGTTTTTTGTTGAAGTAGGCGGCCGGGCTAACTTTTGGCGCGATTATTGAAATGTGGGTGGTGTAGATTGACCCGGAGATATTGGGTATGCCCGAGATTGAGTCGAATTCAGTTTTGATTTGTTCGAGGCGGGCCTCGTCGGGCCATTGGAGGTATTTAGGCATTAATACAGTACGGATGGCAGCACAAACTTCTAGGACTAGTTTATGGCACGTGGAAATGCCAAGTCCAAATAAGCCTGAAACAGTTCGCAGCGGGTCGCCAGTTGCTAAACGGTACAAGCAGACAGCGACCCGCTGACGAACTGGGATTGCCATACGAAGCATAGTGTCTTTTTTAGTGACGGCTGAGTCTAGTTCGTCGCAAATCGTACTAAATGTTGCTTTAGTCATCCGGAATGCTTTTTTGAACTCCTGGTCGGAACATTCATCGCTATTGTAGTACTCCCACCATCCTTTTGACCTCTCCTTCACCCACAACCTCCGCTGTGGCCCTCCGGCGCCGCCACCATGGTACTGACCGGAACTCATTTCCTCCGACACCGGCGAAGACGACGATCCGCCGTCGAATTTCGGTGGCGGTGTTTTCCTGACTCTCTCCGTGGTTTCTGAAGCGAAATTCGAACTGGGTATTTGAAAATTGAAGTCGAAATTCGAATTGGGGATGTCTTGATCGTCCATAAATGAGATGGTATCGAGGATTTCCTTTAACGGGTTATTTTCGCCGGCGGGCCCATCAATTTTCCGGCGTTTGTTGATCGGATTATCACCAATGTTGTTATTGTTGTCGAGTTCTTGAAAGAAGCTGTAGAAATACGAGTACTCTTCTTGGTTTAGGAAAGGAATGGAACTGATTTCCATGGTTTAATATTAGACCTGCAGTGGGTGTGAAAAGGTGGATTGGAATTGGGGGAATGTGAACAAGGAAACAGAGATCTAGAACTTTAATGGAGAAATTGGAGATGTGAAGAGGTTGAAGATCGATTTAATATATATGTCTATATATACCTGTAACTGAAGAGCGTAAACAAGCGTGTGAGAGTCAGCGAAGATAGACGACAACATATGAACGCGTGGAGGGAGTGAGGGAGATGGGAGGAAGATTCAGTGACGAGTGACTTCCTTTTGGCAGCTGAAGTATCAAGTAGTGGTGAGAAAATGCCCTTTAAACCTCAGCGAATCACTTAATTACATTCCAGTCCTTACTCTTTTGTCATCCTTTGTTTGCAAAACATTTTGAATTTTTTTAAGTTTCGTATCTCCGTTCTTTTAGGCAGTGTTTGTACAAGGACAAAATTTAACTGAACATGATTGAACTGGACTAAACCAGGACGAGACTAAACTAGTTTTTATATGTAGCGTTTGGTCGTACTAGAACAAGACACATTCCGCTAATTCTTTATTTTTAGACTATCACCTAAGTGTTGTATCATATTCCGCTAATTCTGTCCTCAATCCCCAAAACTTAGGAAATGGTTATCCCTTACCCCTTCACTACCCTCATTTAAAAAAAATAAAAAATATAATAACTAAATTTATACTAAATATAAAAAATAGTTCATTAATTCAAAGCAAATGATAAAAACTAAAAATGAATTAAAATGAAAATAAAGCATTACGATAATTAAACAACTCTATCACTCATCTGAATCATCCGAATCCGAATCCATATTGTCATCTAACTCATAGTCTAATTCAAGTCCGATTTCCCTTCTAAATCCTTGTATAAATTCCCAACCATATTTTGGACGTTATGTATACAAATTCTGTAAAATGCTCCACCAATGTATATTGGTTACGTACTTCCATTGTGTTTGCTATGTATTGTGGCGTATCAATACTTATTGGTTCAAAGGATGATAAATTTTTGTTTTCATCTTAGTGGCATATTAATTTTCCTCCGTCTTCTAAAATCATACCATATATTTTATGATGCACGCATACATTATACTTTGTATTTTTCTGTAGTCTTTAATGGAACGATTGTTGTCAACTTCACGTTGTCTCTGTAGGGAACCAATTATCATTCTCGAACGTGAATTTTCGGCTTCATTTTCTTGTAAAATGACAATTGTTCATTGCATTATTTTTCTAATAAATGTTGATTTCCTTAACGCATCCATATATATGGAAGTAGAAAATGACAATGACAAAATGGAATTGGCAAAATAATATAGAAATGCATAAATCATTTGAGTTGTGGTAAAAGTGTTTGGATAAGGTTAGTATCTATATAGTTTAAATTTTAATATATATATATATATATATATATATATATATATATATATATATATATATATATATATATATATATATATATATATATATATATATATATATATATATATATATATATCTCCAATGGTCAAATGTGTATCGTGTGGTGAGTATCTACCATGAGAGGAGGTTAAGCATGATGAAAAAACCAAAGAGAATGGTTTTCTGTGTTATCACATCCAGACCGACCGCCTAGGCAGTCACTTCACAACAATTTTTATCCATATACAATAATTTGATGCTTTTTATTTATACTATACAACATTGTTAAAACACATATTGTTGTATGTGGAGAAAACTTGTTGGGTACAAATCACTTTCCTTTAATCTAACAAGAGAGGGGTTGAAATGAAATATACTCGTGTAGAGAGTTAAAATACTAACTACCTGATAGATAAAGGGGCAGAAAGCGACATATAAAACTTCCGGTTTAATATAGCGATATATCATATACGCGGTTGGGAGCACTATTAGAGGTTGACCGTCTAGTGAAGTTTCATTAATGCAAGAGAGAGCACATAACAAAAAGCGACAACGATCATAATTATTCCATTTCATATAATAATATAATATGTTTCTGATTATTCTTTTACGAATCAACACTTTTTTTAATATATTGTCATCTACCACGTGTTTTTTTAACCAAGTTTCATCGAAAAAGCCTCCGTGGTCATCTATTGTTCATGGGTCATGATATTACCTTAAAGCTTAATATAATTATAGTAAAACTATTAAGATAGGATATTATTAAATTATAAATGAAGATGTGTCGTATTAATTATGAGTTTCAATCTGAACACTCCGATATTATGTGTCATAATAATTTTCTACATGTTGTGTAAACGTATACACTATATTCATCCCCGATTATGCAACCGTGTATAACATCATCGTTTATTTACTTCAAGCATTTCTTATTAGAGCTTTTGCATGTTTATTACTATTTATAATAACTAACATATGCTTTATTTTTTGTTGGAAGGCATAATTTATTTTAATTTTATCTCAACCATTTATTATTTGTAACATATTTTCTGTTTTTACGTTGTATATATTTAGTTATTCTATTCGACAATATTTTCTGTCAATCCCATAATTATACTTAAATTTATTACTTCTTAGCTAATTTTATATGTAAGAATCCTAATTCCCAACTTTTTACTCAGACTATCCTCATTAGCAACCCAATTCAATCCATATTTTTTTTTATTAAAAAACTAATTTCTTACTCTTTCACCTATACAACCCAACCAAACTCTATTTTCACACTCATTAGCAATCCAACCCAACCCAATTTTATATTTTTAAAAAAAATTAAAAACTATATCGATATTGATATCATTTTGTAAAGAACAAAAAACTATATATTTCAATATATTTTCTTTAATTTTTTATGGATGAAAAAATATATTTATTAATCAAATTAGTTTTAAATATAATAATTAATGCTAACATTTAATATATAAAATATGTGAATATGTTGGCGAGCTTGGTCGTGGGTGCGGCTTAGGTCGTAGAAAACTTTTCACTTTTTATTTTTTTATTGGATATTAAATAGCCGATCGCTCGGCATTAACCCCCGATGGGGGTAGTTTTAGGGCATGTTTGGTACAGATAAATGGAATTGATTCAATTTCTTCTGTTTGTTTAATCCTGAGAATAATGAATAGAGAAATAATTTGATTTCATTTCCCTACTTTTAATTATCTACTTTTAGTAGAGAAATGGTGAGAAATCTGATTTTTTTTCCTGAGCCTACCATCCATCAGCACTGTCATCCACCACCACCGTCGCCAATACCCACCGTCTCTACTGTCGCCACCTCCACCGCCACCCACCACCACTCCCTGCCACTGCCACCACCTCACCTACAACGTTACCCACCACTACCTCCATCGCTACGGCCACCTTCCGCCACCTTCTGCCACCCTCACCACCATCACCCACCACCACCATTACCATCCTCCACCATCCACTGCCACCTCCACCGCCGCCATCACCACCTACCTACCACTACCACCCACCACCATTACCACGCATCACCATTCACCACCACCATCGTTACCCACAACTACCACCACCCACGACCGTAACCCACTACCACCATCACACACCACCACCAACTCTACCACCATCATCTCCACTGCCACCGCCACCACCACCATCACCCATTACCACAACCTCCACCGCCACCACCACCACCACCGCCTCTACTGTCGCCACCATCACCCACCACCCACCACCATTCACCGCCACCACCGCTACTGCCACCATCACTCACCGCCACCACCACCATCGTTAACTACCACCTCTATCGCCACCACCTCCACCGCCACCACTACCACTACCCATCGCCACCACCTCCATTATTGCCCACCTCTTCCACCTGCGCCTTTTCTGTCACTACCACTCACCCTCGCCACCACCACCACCATTACCCACCACCACCCATCGCCACCACCACCATCATCACCTACCACAACCACCACCACCGCCAACACTACTCACTGCCACCACCGCCACTTACACCATTACCCACCGCAACCACCTACTACCATCACGCACCACCGCATCCACCAGCACTACTACTTGTACCGCCACCGGTACCACCTACACTACTACCACTTACCACTGTCACCCTCTACCACTACCGCCACCACCCATCACTATCACCACCACCCACCATCCACCACCTCCCATCATCCACCACCACCCATCGTCACTGCCGCCGCCCATCATTACCGCCACTGCTGCCACCACCACCACAAGAGCGTTGATTCTCAAACATATTTCTCAGGTGAATTCTTTGTGATACCAAACAGTGGAATCAATTCTCTTTCTCCAGTTAATTCCCTTTCTCTCCATTTCCATTCTCTGCTTCAATTTCATTTCTCTATACCAAACGTGCCCTTAGATAATAAGACCTAATTCCCAACTTTTCAATATTATCTCTATGTTTTGTCTTTTCACTTCTTTGCTAATTCATTATTACATCTTTAATAACAAAATATGGACCATCACCAACAACACCTGCAACAATAAAAATACTATGATCCCATAAGAATGAGGTAATGAGAGGGATCATATGTCAACAACGTCTGTCTAAAGGTAAAATTATTGCTTTCATGGATGAGTAAGAAATAAAAAATGATTGAGTAAAGAAATAAAAACATAAACAAACAATAAAGTTGAAAATAAATATGAGCAAGGATGTGCATGTCAATATTGTCTAAATACAGAAGTACAAAAAACACTTAGCAATAAATCAGTAAACAATACTAGCAATACACGATGAAAGTAACAAAAGGTGCAGTAGTAATTATAATGGTAATCACAATTATATGATGGCTACTATAATATTCATTCGGTTGATTTTTAATTGATATCAAAATGCTTTTCCTAGTCGTTTGTTTGTGTGGTCGTCACACAAATAGAATGACCAGAATGGTAAAAATCACAATGCTAGAAACAACGAGGGAAGTAAATGATATGGCTATCGATAATGTAGTAGTGGCTATAGTGAGTGGTGGCCATAGTGATGTGTATCATATGCTATTCCCGAAATTCAACCATTTTTACAACCATTTTTTGCTCGAAACTTTAACAAATTCTTTATTTGAAACAACAAATTTCCAAGTACCAAATCACATGTGAAATGTAAAATAAGATAGTCAAATATAGCAAAATGCTAAATGTCAAAATACTAAATGTCTAAAAACATCCGAATCTCCCAAAAAATCTCATGCACTTCTACTAAAATCCTATAAAGGTCACTTGAAATGCACATCAAAGTATAATGTTAAAGTAAAATTTTGGTGAGATACAAAATGATTGACTCATGATAAAATAAATAAATACAAACCACATGTAAGTGAACACTACATACACATCAAATATTACACTAAATGCCACAAAACCTTTTAACCATATAATAGTCTAAGAATATGAAATGCATAACATGTATCATATGCAAGGGCGGGACCACCGGTAAAGAGACGGAAATCCAAGTCTACCAATAAAAAAATCTTAATTGAGAGCATGTATAGTATTGGATTCAAAAGTAACATGTGTAGTTAAGTGTGAGCACGGTGTGGTTTTTGGCAATAACTACACCGCAAACCGCAAATGCGGTTTTTTCTACCAAATAACCAAACGGTGCGATTTTTCTGCGGTGCGGTTTTCGGGTTTGTTTTGCGGTTCGGTTTCATGCGGTTGCGGTGCAGTTATTAACCGCAATTATTAACCGCGTGTCATTATAACCGCAATTAAAATTTTCAGATTCTACATAACTTTTTTGGACATTTGAGCCATTTTTTGGGTTTTAAGAGAAGTAGTAAAGATGACCAAGTATCAGTAGTTAAACACATTGTTTGGCTTTTCATTAGATCTTTGACATTTTATGCATATTGTTCATAAACTAATAAACAATCTCGAACGACTGTCCATCTAAATATGATCTTAAATTGAGGATTCAATTCCCACACAAACTCCTTAAAACCCCGTCATCGACAATACTAAAAGGACGATTGTCTTTAATACACATTTTGGCAATGGATAATCTGCACCTCTCTTGGCTAATGAATACTTAGCCAAAGACCCACTCCCCTCCGTACATTTTTGCTTAAAGCCCAAAATCATTTGTTTTTTTAAGTCGGCATTTTTATAAAGAGGTGAGGTCTTACATAGAGTAACCAAATGACTATGCAATGCAGAAGTACCATTCTTTCTAGTACCACAAGCTAAAACATTATTATAGTACTTGCATTTTGCAGATGTTTGTCCTTCTATACGTGGAAAATGATCCCAAACAATAGATCTTACCCTACCTGTTGACTTTTTTCTTCTTCGTTGTTAACTTCACCCATTAAAGGGACGTCAGCTCCATTCTCATTTTGAACCTTGAGATCAATTATGGGTTCATCGTTAGCCATTCTGAAACACGAATAGTTTCACATCTCTGATTAACATTCTTGATATAAATTTCTGATAAACATTCCTAATATAAAATTATGATAGACATTTCTAATATAATTCTGATAAACATTTCTGATATGATGCACATTCTGTCATTCTGATACAAATTTTCTGATATAAAATTCTGATGCATTACAAAACTCTGAATGGTACTACTGATTTTCTGATGCACTACAAAACTCTGAATGTTACTTCTGATTTTATGAAGCACTTCAAATTTATGATGTAATACAAAATTTCCAATATAAAAAATGATACATTATTGATTACAATCTCTACTACCTCCTGATTTTATGATGCTGGATGTTAGATTACTTACCAAAGATGATGAATAGAGCGGTGATAGTGAGCAGCTTTGTCGCAAAGGCAGAAGGAAGGCAGGCGGGGTAGCTAGGGCGGTCGACTTTTGGCGAGGAAGAAAACAGACCGGCGTGGAATGGAGGAATGGAGGAACGTAGGCAGCGGCAATAGCAGATCTTCGCCGGAGAGAAAGGATTGAAATCGATAGGAACCCTAAATCCCTAATGACCGAGGTGAGTAACTTTACGGTTTTGATGATAAGATAAATAATGAGATCTTTAAATCTGGTTGTGATTATATGTAAAGAAATATTGGTGATACATTACAATGCAAATGGTGAATATATTCATAACTTCAATGGTGTTCAACCAAGGATCGATGAAAACTCCATTATATACTTGGTGATTTGGGCTGGTGTTAAGCTTACATTCTATTGGTTATATACAACAGGGCTGGTGAAAAATCTCGTTTATATTCTTTAACCCAAATTAAGACTAGTGAAAAGTCTCAAAGGATCGTGAAAAGCCTAATCATTCATGAGACTAGTGTAAAGTCTAGATAGGTTGGTAAAAGGCCATAATTACATAGGGTTGGTGAGAAGCCCTTCTTGATCAATATTATAATACCGAATGTTATGTTTGAAATTTTTTGTCATATCTTAGTGGTATATATATATATATATATATATATATATATATATATATATATATATATATATATATATATATATATATAATATATATATATATATATGTGTGTGTGTGTGTGTGTGTGTGTGTTTACATAACTCTGTTGAATTGTTACATATTGCTTTATATGTTACTCACTAAGCTGGTAGCTTAATTTTATTTGGTTGGTGTCGATACAGGACCTAGTAACTCGAAAGGGAAGGCGGTTCGTGAGACATGAGTGTCCTAATGCAGATAGCTTTTGACTTTTGTTAACTCTGTATTACCACCTGACTCGATCATGGACTATCTTTTGTATATTTTTGTCTATTTGTACATGATCATAGATCTAACTTGTTAGCCGATACTTATACTTTTGTATACCATATATTATGAATGTGTATTTTGTTTAAAACCTTGGGTGTACAATGTATGAGATAGCCGAGTGTTACACCAGAAGAAGTTTCTAAGTGTGAAGTTTCTTTTGTTTTCCCTGATATCTAAATTGCCACCAACGGTGAAGTTTCTGACGAGACAATAAGCAAAGGGGGGAAGAGGGAGGGTGGGTGTGGATGGTTGGATGGAGTAGGTGGATGGGGGGACAAGTGGATGGGGTTGGGGGTAGAGGTGCACATGGGCCTATTAACACTGGTTTCGATTTTTAATAATCAGTTTTGTCAACAGCATTTTTGTGAAATCGGTTTCGGTTAAAACCTACCCGGTTTTAGGTGTTTTTTTCTCGTGAAAGAAATAACCGGTTTTGGTTATGAAAAAAAAACAGTTTTTAAAAAAAACCAGTTTCGGTTAAACCTAAAAAAATCTTATTTTTCAAATTTTACTCCAAAAACACATAAAAACTTGTATTATATTTGGCTTAGGATACAAAATAAGAAACATTATTGTTTGAACATCAAATAACATAGATTGAGCTTCAAATTACATAAATGTAAACGTCTATACGAAAAATAGTAGTAATTATAGTCTCCAACTTCAAATTACATAAACGTAAACGTCGATACTAAAAATACTAGAAAGTATAGTCTTCAACTTCGAATAACATAGTTTAAACTTCGAATTACATAAACGTCGATACTTAAAACAATAGCAATTGTAGTCTTCAACTTGGTCGTCTTCATGAAAGCAAACATTTTTAATTCGATAATTCTTCAACTTCACCCTCATCTATTTCGATTATTAGAGGTGATATCCCTAATGCAACCTCTTCTTCGTGGATATACTCTTCAACGAGCGGTAAAAGCGGCCTTTCAAGCAAAACTCAATTTTGTATCCTTTCGACCCCGTCCAAATAATCCTTCAAGCACATGCATACTTCTGTCGATCGAGCGATAAGCTTGGACTTTTGTTCCGTAATAACCCTACCATTAAAAGAAAAGGCAGATTCCGAATCTACCGTAAAAGATTGGACGGTTAGTAAATCGTGAGCCATGGCTATTAGAATCGAGAATTGCGGTTTCTTTTCTTTCCACCAAGCCAAAATGTCAAGGTTGTTAAATTCTTCGACGATAAAGTAGGCTAAAAAGTTTGATGCCATACAATTTCTCAATTCGCTACATGGGGCCAATGTTCGATGACGTTTAGTCGCATCCTCCATCAAAGTGTTATATAATTGAATATTGACATTTTGATCACTTGAAGATGATTCTGTCACTGCAAGAACCCGGAAAATATTAATAAAAATTGTATTATAACTTAGGCAATACTTAGTTATTATTATTATATATATTGATGGTAGAATTTTGTAAAAAAGGCAATCTGGTCTTTTGGCGCTATGAGTGACTTTTATGTAACAATATTATGTTATGGTGGTAAGATTGTAAGAAATGAAACTTAAAATGAAGTATTAGGAGTTTTGGGCCATTTGTGAATAAAAAGGAAATAGAAGGGCCAAATTGTCATTTCTACATAGTGTGGAAGTATAAATTGGAGAAAATATCCTATTTCTCCCTCACTGTGAACGGAAGCAGATTCTAGATATGGAAAGAAGGCACGATTCTTGAAGATTCTGGAGAGGTTGAAGCTAAATTGAAGAAGTAGGCTTGGAATTGTGATTTACAAGCTACTCAAGGTAAGAATATCACTTTTCTAAGCTAATTAACCCACTTCTTGTGGATGTGTATGGGTGAATCCAAAATTTAGTGGGTGGATGAGGATAATTCCATGATTCCAACCCTTGATTCGTGTTCTAATGACCAAGGAAACGAAATTCAACCATTGGATGTGGTTAAACTCAAGAAATGATGATTTGAACTCAAGAACCCTAGAATTTGGGTTTATATGATTAAGTATGATTCTAATGTTTTGTTGAGTCATGAGGGTTGTATTGGGTGTGTGAAAGTATCCCTAGTTGTTTGTTTTAGTTTTCATTTAGTTTTGGTCGGGGCTGAAGCTGGACAAAGCAAAGTTACATGACATATATGAGAAAAAGATGGTTTGTGCGTTACATAGCCCGTGTAGACTCCCACGGGTCGTGCGGTCTGCAAGTCAAAAACTGCATAGGTCTAACACGACCCATGTTGATTCCACACAGCCCATGTGACCTGAATTCATACAGTTTTCTCCCATTTTTGCCTATCTTTGTAGCTCTGGTCTCCAACTTCTAGTATAAGTCTAATATAGTGAGGAAATATAGAAAAAGAAGTTAATATTGTAATGTAAATGACTTCAACAGGTGCGGATCAAGTGATTAAGGATCAAGGAAATGGTAAAAGGGGTGTTGGACACTTAGACATTCCCCTCGTGATTCTAAAGTGAGTATGTGTAGATTTTATTGGTTACATAGCAAATAAACATTTTATAATTGTGGAATTGATAAATGATTTCCAAAGCTAAAGTTCTAAAAATAGTTCTGTGCAAGAGCTATGATGTTTTTATGATGAAAGTAAAAGAAACATGAACTAAAGAATAAAAGTAATAGAAAGAGTTGTCCGGACTAGGACATTGCCCACTTGAAGGGAGCGTCAAAAGACACTACTGGGATGGTACCTCCCTTCGCGAAGTAGTTGTCTCTAGCATGCCCTTATGGTTAGATTTGTTCTATGCCATGAAGGGAGATGAATTTAGCACGCCCTTACAAATGGATTAGTTCCATTCCGGGAAACGAGAATTGATACGTGAAATACCCATATATAGATACATATAATTCATGAGTTACAATTTGTATTTGCTATGATAAGAAGAGAATCAGTATGTAATTCGATTAAAGCATTTATTTACTGTCACTATATGCTAAGCTTTTAGGGTCAAAAACCCACATTACTTATAAGGCTTTATGTCTTGCGTATGATTGTTTTTGTAAAATGCTATGTACTCAGATGAAGTGGATAAAGACTAGAAGACCTCTTGGACATTAGAGGATGTTGTTAGTAGGACCTGTGTGTTGTAGATATGTAACGACCATTTTTCAAAAAAAAAAAAACGTTGTGAATAGTAACTCCGGTGTGAATAGTAACTCCGCCGTGAATAGTATTCCGGCGTGAATAGTACCCGAGAAATGAAGCAAGCGCTTACCTCGTGATGACGTCGACGATGATGTCGTGATGACGTCGTGAATAGTGTTTTCAAGCCCTATAAATAGAGGCCCAACTTCTTCATTTCAACCCACAACAAACACCAAACAACTTTACGATATCGAGGAGTATTCTGGTTAGGAAAATAGGTCGGGAGGAGTTAGGAGCGAGCGGTAGCTGGTAACGAGGTGCTCGGGAAGTGTTAGAAGAGCGGAACGGAAAACGTGCCAAGGCTTTGAACGCCAATCTTAAGTGAGTAATCACTATCGTATTTCTCTAGTAGTTTATAAGTGTTAAACTATAATATGTAGAGGTTATACTATTCGTAATTCCAAAAATAATACCGAGTGATTTACTTACAAGGATGGTGTCTAGGCCGATTACTTGGGATCTGGTTGTTGGATTTTCCGAAAGGCTAAAATGCTGAAAGGATCCTGCCACCCCAACTAATCTTCTACCTGGCTATCCTTTACTTGATAAATCACGAGGTATCATGTTGGAATTATAGAAGAGTTTAATGATGCAACTATAAGATAGTTAATAATTAAAGAGTGATAAATGCCTTACTGTGTTAACAGTTAAAAAGGGAATACGAAGCAGAGATAAATGTTGTAGTCGACTATAACCAGGTGAGTTTCTCACTACATTGTGTGGATGTTATATGTCCTTTACCGTATTTTTGTGTGCTTATAAGATGTTTATAAGATGTTGGTAAATAGTACCAAGCTGTGTGTATATTATTGATATATATACCTTTCTGTTATAATTGTATGGGTTGGGTTATGGTGTGTGTGGGCTCGACGTACTGAGTAATATAGAGATACGTGCAAAATACACTGAGCAGATACGCATGACTCGACGTACAGGGTATGCACGACTTTAAGTGCTGAGCAGGGGAATTAGATTTACTGAGCAGATACGTATAGGAGGTTATAATCCAATATACTGGGTAGAGCAGATTATGTGACGTGTGGTTGTATTTTTCCTGTTAGGGGTAAAGTATGTGTAGCTGATATGTTGTGTAGTTGTTGGAACTCACTAAGCCGTGTGCTTATCCTTTCCCTTTTAAATTACCATTTCAGGTTGTACAGGTGGAAATGACGGCCAGGCATGACGAGTACACACTGATGCTGCTTAATTGGGGATTCATGCAGTGAATTGATGTTTAAAATGATTTCTAAATATCTTCAAAATGTTAATTATTGAATAAATTGATATTTATTTAAATGAAGATGTTTTATTAAAGACCGGGTGTTACAAGTTGGTATCAGAGCCAAGGCTTGAGTGAATCAGACTCACTTGATGGGTTTTGATCTCAAGCTTGAGACTTAAAAGTTTCTTTGGAAATATTTTTACAAGAAATTATAAGTTGTTTTTCGAGTAAGGGGTTAAATGAATGTTGTTGCAAAGACGCAGTGTGTACCGTCAGCCGACGTCAGTAGGGAAAAGGTTAAGTGCTTAGTCTTTGTTGTTATTTCTGTAATATATGTGTGCTTAAATGCCATTAAAGTGTAGGTAGTAGGAACTAAATAGTCCTAGAATTTTTGAGTTGGCCAAGTTGCATGTTCCTTGATAAGTGATATCCATAAGGTAAATCCTTTTATGTGAAAGATTTTCTACGACTATGTTCGTAAAACAACCTGGGGTATAGGTGGTAAAATTATCGTGAGAAGTGAATTGGGGACTTCTGGACAAGTTCTGAAACGAACGAGGGTAGGTGTGGAAGATAGTAGTAGAGCTCCTACTATTGAAAGCACAGGATCCGCGTTCGAATCGGGAGTTGGTAGTAAGGAATCCAATACACTGAGGGTATAACTAATTGGTGTATAGGCTGATAAACTGTATTTGTCCATTCTATTGGTTGGCAATCATAGAGTTTATTGGGATCAATTAGGACGCTGGAGATTGAGAATCTAGTGACGTTTCATTTCTTAATAATTAAGTAATGAACAGTTGATGTGACTATAGTAGATGAGCTGTGCAAAAGTGACACGTTAAGTAACCTGTAGGCAAGTAACCGTGGATAAACTGTGTCGGTAGCTGGTTGAATATCTAGTTGATATTAGCTGTGCGGACGAATACATGAGTATTAAGTGGTGACAACCATGGATATAGTATCATATTGTGGGTGGAGATTTTGTAGTTGTATGTGGAGGCTGAGCTGATATGAGGATTCTTGGTGTCATGTGGTTGGTTGTAGAGCTGTGCAGTCGTATGTGTGTTAACTGTTAAGCCTTTAGAGCGAAAAGCTATTTATTCTGTGGGGCCACTTATACTTGTAGTTGGGACCACTTATTAGGTGGGGCTACTTGTACTTGTGGTTGGGACCACTTATGCTATGGGGCTACTTGTACTTGTGGTTGGGACCACTTATTCCGTGGGGCCACTGATAACTTGTAGTTGAGACCATTTATTCTGGGGGTTAATAGTACTTGTGGTTGTGACCACTTATTTAGTGGGGCCACATTTGGTAAGACCGCATATGTGTTGTGGATCTTATGAGCAGTAATTGTGGTGGGACCACATACAAGTGTTGTGATGGCTTTATTGGCTGGCAGTTCTAACACACATACAGTTGGGTGTTTGGTGAATAGCTGAGCTGTTGAGGTTGTGAAGAGCAGGGGTTGTGATATGATGTGGTGAACATGTGATTATACGATGCATAACAAGTATCTTGCATCCATGATTTCTGTATGAGATTACATAACGAGTACTTTGTATGATAGCCTAGTTGATTGGAGGTGGTTAATGTGCCAGTATTGTGGTAATACCCTTTGGGTTTACTAATATAATCGTATTGTGTTGAAACAGGGAATGATTGAGAGGAAGAATAAGTGTATGCCAACGCTGGAGATTCCGGGGACAGAATCTTATAAAGGGGGGGAGAACTTGTAACGACCATTTTTCAAAAAAAAAAAAAAAAACGTTGTGAATAGTAACTCTGGCGTGAATAGTAACTTCGCCGTGAATAGTACTCCGCGTGAATAGTACCCGAGAAATGAAGTAAGCGCTTACCTCGTGATGACGTCGACGATGATGTCGTGATGACGTCGTGATGACGTCGTGAATAGTGTTTTCAAGCCCTAAAAATAGAGGCCCAACTTCTTCATTTCAACCCACAACAAACACCAAACAACTTTACGATATCGAGGAGTGTTCTGGTTAGGAAAATAGGTCGGGAGGAGTTAGGAGCGAGCGGTAGCTGGTAACGAGGTGCTCGGGAAGTGTTGGAAGAGCGGAACGGGAAACGTGCCAAGGCTTTGAACGCCAATCTTAAGTGAGTAATCACTATCGTATTTCTCTAGTAGTTTATAAGTGTTAAACTATAATATGTAGAGGTTATACTATTCGTAATTCCAAAAATAATACCGAGTGATTTACTTACAAGGATGGTGTCTAGGCCGATTACTTGGGATCTGGTTGTTGGATTTTCCGAAAGGCTAAAATGCTGAAAGGATCCTGCCACCCCAACTAATCTTCTACCTGGCTATCCTTTACTTGATAAATCACGAGGTATCATGTTGGAATTATGGAAGAGTTTAATGATGCAACTATAAGATAGTTAATAATTAAAGAGTGATAAATGCCTTACTGTGTTAACAGTTAAAAAGGGAATACGAAGCAGAGATAAATGTTGTAGTCGACTATAACCAGGTGAGTTTCTCACTACATTGTGTGGATGTTATATGTCCTTTACCGTATTTTTGTGTGCTTATAAGATGTTTATAAGATGTTGGTAAATAGTACCAAGCTGTGTGTATATTATTGATATATATACCTTTCTGTTATAATTGTATGGGTTGGGTTATGGTGTGTGTGGGCTCGACGTACTGAGTAATATAGAGATACGTGCAAAATACACTGAGCAGATACGCATGACTCGACGTACAGGGTATGCACGACTTTAAGTGCTGAGCAGGGGAATTAGATTTACTGAGCAGATACGTATAGGAGGTTATAATCCAATATACTGGGTAGAGCAGATTATGTGACGTGTGGTTGTATTTTTCCTGTTAGGGGTAAAGTATGTGTAGCTGATATGTTGTGTAGTTGTTGGAACTCACTAAGCCGTGTGCTTATCCTTTCCCTTTTAAATTACCATTTCAGGTTGTACAGGTGGAAATGACGGCCAGGCATGACGAGTACACACTGATGCTGCTTAATTGGGGATTCATGCAGTGAATTGATGTTTAAAATGATTTCTAAATATCTTCAAAATGTTAATTATTGAATAAATTGATATTTATTTAAATGAAGATGTTTTATTAAAGACCGGGTGTTACAAGTTGGTATCAGAGCCAAGGCTTGAGTGAATCAGACTCACTTGATGGGTTTTGATCTCAAGCTTGAGACTTAAAAGTTTCTTTGGAAATATTTTTACAAGAAATTATAAGTTGTTTTTCGAGTAAGGGGTTAAATGAATGTTGTTGCAAAGACGCAGTGTGTACCGTCAGCCGACGTCAGTAGGGAAAAGGTTAAGTGCTTAGTCTTTGTTGTTATTTCTGTAATATATGTGTGCTTAAATGCCATTAAAGTGTAGGTAGTAGGAACTAAATAGTCCTAGAATTTTTGAGTTGGCCAAGTTGCATGTTCCTTGATAAGTGATATCCATAAGGTAAATCCTTTTATGTGAAAGATTTTCTACGACTATGTTCGTAAAACAACCTGGGGTATAGGTGGTAAAATTATCGTGAGAAGTGAATTGGGGACTTCTGGACAAGTTCTGAAACGAACGAGGGTAGGTGTGGAAGATAGTAGTAGAGCTCCTACTATTGAAAGCACAGGATCCGCGTTCGAATCGGGAGTTGGTAGTAAGGAATCCAATACACTGAGGGTATAACTAATTGGTGTATAGGCTGATAAACTGTATTTGTCCATTCTATTGGTTGGCAATCATAGAGTTTATTGGGATCAGTTAGGACGCTGGAGATTGAGAATCTAGTGACGTTTCATTTCTTAATAATTAAGTAATGAACAGTTGATGTGACTATAGTAGATGAGCTGTGCAAAAGTGACACGTTAAGTAACCTGTAGGCAAGTAACCGTGGATAAACTATGTCGGTAGCTGGTTGAATATCTAGTTGATATTAGCTGTGCGGACGAATACATGAGTATTAAGTGGTGACAACCATGGATATAGTATCATATTGTGGGTGGAGATTTTGTAGTTGTATGTGGAGGCTGAGCTGATATGAGGATTCTTGGTGTCATGTGGTTGGTTGTAGAGCTGTGCAGTCGTATGTGTGTTAACTGTTAAGCCTTTAGAGCGAAAAGCTGTTTATTCTGTGGGGCCACTTATACTTGTAGTTGGGACCACTTATTAGGTGGGGCTACTTGTACTTGTGGTTGGGACCACTTATGCTATGGGGCTACTTGTACTTGTGGTTGGGACCACTTATTCCGTGGGGCCACTGATAACTTGTAGTTGAGACCATTTATTCTGGGGGTTAATAGTACTTGTGGTTGTGACCACTTATTTAGTGGGGCCACATTTGGTAAGACCGCATATGTGTTGTGGATCTTATGAGCAGTAATTGTGGTGGGACCACATACAAGTGTTGTGATGGCTTTATTGGCTGGCAGTTCTAACACACATACAGTTGGGTGTTTGGTGAATAGCTGAGCTGTTGAGGTTGTGAAGAGCAGGGGTTGTGATATGATGTGGTGAACATGTGATTATACGATGCATAACAAGTATCTTGCATCCATGATTTCTGTATGAGATTACATAACGAGTACTTTGTATGATAGCCTAGTTGATTGGAGGTGGTTAATGTGCCAGTATTGTGGTAATACCCTTTGGGTTTACTAATATAATCGTATTGTGTTGAAACAGGGAATGATTGAGAGGAAGAATAAGTGTATGCCAACGCTGGAGATTCCGGGGACAGAATCTTATAAAGGGGGGGAGAACTTGTAACGACCATTTTTCAAAAAAAAAAAAAACGTTGTGAATAGTAACTCTGGCGTGAATAGTAACTTCGCCGTGAATAGTACTCCGCGTGAATAGTACCCGAGAAATGAAGTAAGCGCTTACCTCGTGATGACGTCGACGATGATGTCGTGATGACGTCGTGATGACGTCGTGAATAGTGTTTTCAAGCCCTATAAATAGAGGCCCAACTTCTTCATTTCAACCCACAACAAACACCAAACAACTTTACGATATCGAGGAGTGTTCTGGTTATGAAAATAGGTCGGGAGGAGTTAGGAGCGAGCGGTAGCTGGTAACGAGGTGCTCGGGAAGTGTTGGAAGAGCGGAACGGGAAACGTGCCAAGGCTTTGAACGCCAATCTTAAGTGAGTAATCACTATCGTATTTCTCTAGTAGTTTATAAGTGTTAAACTATAATATGTAGAGGTTATACTATTCGTAATTCCAAAAATAATACCGAGTGATTTACTTACAAGGATGGTGTCTAGGCCGATTACTTGGGATCTGGTTGTTGGATTTTCCGAAAGGCTAAAATGCTGAAAGGATCCTGCCACCCCAACTAATCTTCTACCTGGCTATCCTTTACTTGATAAATCACGAGGTATCATGTTGGAATTATGGAAGAGTTTAATGATGCAACTATAAGATAGTTAAGAATTAAAGAGTGATAAATGCCTTACTGTGTTAACAGTTAAAAAGGGAATACGAAGCAGAGATAAATGTTGTAGTCGACTATAACCAGGTGAGTTTCTCACTACATTGTGTGGATGTTATATGTCCTTTACCGTATTTTTGTGTGCTTATAAGATGTTTATAAGATGTTGGTAAATAGTACCAAGCTGTGTGTATATTATTGATATATATACCTTTCTGTTATAATTGTATGGGTTGAGTTATGGTGTGTGTGGGCTCGACGTACTGAGTAATATAGAGATACGTGCAAAATACACTGAGCAGATACGCATGACTCGACGTACAGGATATGCACGACTTTAAGTGCTGAGCAGGGGAATTAGATTTACTGAGCAGATACGTATAGGAGGTTATAATCCAATATACTGGGTAGAGCAGATTATGTGACGTGTGGTTGTATTTTTCCTGTTAGGGGTAAAGTATGTGTAGCTGATATGCTGTGTAGTTGTTGAAACTCACTAAGCCGTGTGCTTATCCTTTCCCTTTTAAATTACCATTTCAGGTTGTACAGGTGGAAATGACGGCCAGGCATGACGAGTACACACTGATGCTGCTTAATTGGGGATTCATGCAGTGAATTGATGTTTAAAATGATTTCTAAATATCTTCAAAATGTTAATTATTGAATAAATTGATATTTATTTAAATGAAGATGTTTTATTAAAGACCGGGTGTTACAAGTTGGTATCAGAGCCAAGGCTTGAGTGAATCAGACTCACTTGATGGGTTTTGATCTCAAGCTTGAGACTTAAAAGTTTCTTTGGAAATATTTTTACAAGAAATTATAAGTTGTTTTTCGAGTAAGGGATTAAATGAATGTTGTTGCAAAGACGCAGTGTGTACCGTCAGCCGACGTCAGTAGGGAAAAGGTTAAGTGCTTAGTCTTTGTTGTTATTTCTGTAATATATGTGTGCTTAAATGCCATTAAAGTGTAGGTAGTAGGAACTAAATAGTCCTAGAATTTTTGAGTTGGCCAAGTTGCATGTTCCTTGATAAGTGATATCCATAAGGTAAATCCTTTTATGTGAAAGATTTTCTACGACTATGTTCGTAAAACAACCTGGGGTATAGGTGGTAAAATTATCGTGAGAAGTGAATTGGGGACTTCTGGACAAGTTCTGAAACGAACGAGGGTAGGTGTGGAAGATAGTAGTAGAGCTCCTACTATGGAAAGCACAGGATCCGCGTTCGAATCGGGAGTTGGTAGTAAGGAATCCAATACACTGAGGGTATAACTAATTGGTGTATAGGCTGATAAACTGTATTTGTCCATTCTATTGGTTGGCAATCATAGAGTTTATTGGGATCAATTAGGACGCTGGAGATTGAGAATCTAGTGACGTTTCATTTCTTAATAATTAAGTAATGAACAGTTGATGTGACTATAGTAGATGAGCTGTGCAAAAGTGACACGTTAAGTAACCTGTAGGCAAGTAACCGTGGATAAACTGTGTCGGTAGCTGGTTGAATATCTAGTTGATATTAGCTGTGCGGACGAATACATGAGTATTAAGTGGTGACAACCATGGATATAGTATCATATTGTGGGTGGAGATTTTGTAGTTGTATGTGGAGGCTGAGCTGATATGAGGATTCTTGGTGTCATGTGGTTGGTTGTAGAGCTGTGCAGTCGTATGTGTGTTAACTGTTAAGCCTTTAGAGCGAAAAGCTATTTATTCTGTGGGGCCACTTATACTTGTAGTTGGGACCACTTATTAGGTGGGGCTACTTGTACTTGTGGTTGGGACCACTTATGCTATGGGGCTACTTGTACTTGTGGTTGGGACCACTTATTCCGTGGGGCCACTGATAACTTGTAGTTGAGACCATTTATTCTGGGGGTTAATAGTACTTGTGGTTGTGACCACTTATTTAGTGGGGCCACATTTGGTAAGACCGCATATGTGTTGTGGATCTTATGAGCAGTAATTGTGGTGGGACCACATACAAGTGTTGTGATGACTTTATTGGCTGGCAGTTCTAACACACATACAGTTGGGTGTTTGGTGAATAGCTGAGCTGTTGAGGTTGTGAAGAGCAGGGGTTGTGATATGATGTGGTGAACATGTGATTATACGATGCATAACAAGTATCTTGCATCCATGATTTCTGTATGAGATTACATAACGAGTACTTTGTATGATAGCCTAGTTGATTGGAGGTGGTTAATGTGCCAGTATTGTGGTAATACCATTTGGGTTTACTAATATAATCGTATTGTGTTGAAACAGGGAATGATTGAGAGGAAGAATAAGTGTATGCCAACGCTGGAGATTCCGGGGACAGAATCTTATAAAGGGAGGGAGAACTTGTAACGACCATTTTTCAAAAAAAAAAAAAACGTTGTGAATAGTAACTCTGGCGTGAATAGTAACTTCGACGTGAATAGTACTCCGCGTGAATAGTACCCGAGAAATGAAGTAAGCGCTTACCTCGTGATGACGTCGACGATGATGTCGTGATGACGTCGTGAATAGTGTTTTCAAGCCCTATAAATAGAGGCCCAACTTCTTCATTTCAACCCACAACAAACACCAAACAACTTTACGATATCGAGGAGTGTTCTGGTTAGGAAAATAGGTCGGGAGGAGTTAGGAGCGAGCGGTAGCTGGTAACGAGGTGCTCGGGAAGTGTTGGAAGAGCGGAACGGGAAACGTGCCAAGGCTTTGAACGCCAATCTTAAGTGAGTAATCACTATCGTATTTCTCTAGTAGTTTATAAGTGTTAAACTATAATATGTAGAGGTTATACTATTCGTAATTCCAAAAATAATACCGAGTGATTTACTTACAAGGATGGTGTCTAGGCCGATTACTTGGGATCTGGTTGTTGGATTTTCCGAAAGGCTAAAATGCTGAAAGGATCCTGCCACCCCAACTAATCTTCTACCTGGCTATCCTTTACTTGATAAATCACGAGGTATCATGTTGGAATTATGGAAGAGTTTAATGATGCAACTATAAGATAGTTAAGAATTAAAGAGTGATAAATGCCTTACTGTGTTAACAGTTAAAAAGGGAATACGAAGCAGAGATAAATGTTGTAGTCGACTATAACCAGGTGAGTTTCTCACTACATTGTGTGGATGTTATATGTCCTTTACCGTATTTTTGTGTGCTTATAAGATGTTTATAAGATGTTGGTAAATAGTACCAAGCTGTGTGTATATTATTGATATATATACCTTTCTGTTATAATTGTATGGGTTGGGTTATGGTGTGTGTGGGCTCGACGTACTGAGTAATATAGAGATACGTGCAAAATACACTGAGCAGATACGCATGACTCGACGTACAGGGTATGCACGACTTTAAGTGCTGAGCAGGGGAATTAGATTTACTGAGCAGATACGTATAGGAGGTTATAATCCAATATACTGGGTAGAGCAGATTATGTGACGTGTGGTTGTATTTTTCCTGTTAGGGGTAAAGTATGTGTAGCTGATATGTTGTGTAGTTGTTGGAACTCACTAAGCCATGTGCTTATCCTTTCCCTTTTAAATTACCATTTCAGGTTGTACAGGTGGAAATGACGGCCAGGCATGACGAGTACACACTGATGCTGCTTAATTGGGGATTCATGCAGTGAATTGATGTTTAAAATGATTTCTAAATATCTTCAAAATGTTAATTATTGAATAAATTGATATTTATTTAAATGAAGATGTTTTATTAAAGACCGGGTGTTACAAGTTGGTATCAGAGCCAAGGCTTGAGTGAATCAGACTCACTTGATGGGTTTTGATCTCAAACTTGAGACTTAAAAGTTTCTTTGGAAATATTTTTACAAGAAATTATAAGTTGTTTTTCGAGTAAGGGGTTAAATGAATGTTGTTGCAAAGACGCAGTGTGTACCGTCAGCCGACGTCAGTAGGGAAAAGGTTAAGTGCTTAGTCTTTGTTGCTATTTCTGTAATATATGTGTGCTTAAATGCCATTAAAGTGTAGGTAGTAGGAACTAAATAGTCCTAGAATTTTTGAGTTGGCCAAGTTGCATGTTCCTTGATAAGTGATATCCATAAGGTAAATCCTTTTATGTGAAAGATTTTCTACGACTATGTTCGTAAAACAACCTGGGGTATAGGTGGTAAAATTATCGTGAGAAGTGAATTGGGGACTTCTGGACAAGTTCTGAAACGAACGAGGGTAGGTGTGGAAGATAGTAGTAGAGCTCCTACTATTGAAAGCACAGGATTCGCGTTCGAATCGGGAGTTGGTAGTAAGGAATCCAATACACTGAGGGTATAACTAATTGGTGTATAGGCTGATAAACTGTATTTGTCCATTCTATTGGTTGGCAATCATAGAGTTTATTGGGATCAATTAGGACGCTGGAGATTGAGAATCTAGTGACGTTTCATTTCTTAATAATTAAGTAATGAACAGTTGATGTGACTATAGTAGATGAGCTGTGCAAAAGTGACACGTTAAGTAACCTGTAGGCAAGTAACCGTGGATAAACTGTGTCGGTAGCTGGTTGAATATCTAGTTGATATTAGCTGTGCGGACGAATACATGAGTATTAAGTGGTGACAACCATGGATATAGTATCATATTGTGGGTGGAGATTTTGTAGTTGTATGTGGAGGCTGAGCTGATATGAGGATTCTTGGTGCCATGTGGTTGGTTGTAGAGCTGTGCAGTCGTATGTGTGTTAACTGTTAAGCCTTTAGAGCGAAAAGCTGTTTATTCTGTGGGGCCACTTATACTTGTAGTTGGGACCACTTATTAGGTGGGGCTACTTGTACTTGTGGTTGGGACCACTTATGCTATGGGACTACTTGTACTTGTGGTTGGGACCACTTATTCCGTGGGGCCACTGATAACTTGTAGTTGAGACCATTTATTCTGGGGGTTAATAGTACTTGTGGTTGTGACCACTTATTTAGTGGGGCCACATTTGGTAAGACCGCATATGTGTTGTGGATCTTATGAGCAGTAATTGTGGTGGGACCACATACAAGTGTTGTGATGGCTTTATTGGCTGGCAGTTCTAACACACATACAGTTGGGTGTTTGGTGAATAGCTAAGCTGTTGAGGTTGTGAAGAGCAGGGGTTGTGATATGATGTGGTGAACATGTGATTATACGATGCATAACAAGTATCTTGCATCCATGATTTCTGTATGAGATTACATAACGAGTACTTTATATGATAGCCTAGTTGATTGGAGGTGGTTAATGTGCCAGTATTGTGGTAATACCCTTTGGGTTTACTAATATAATCGTATTGTGTTGAAACAGGGAATGATTGAGAGGAAGAATAAGTGTATGCCAACGCTGGAGATTCTGGGGACAGAATCTTATAAAGGGGGGGAGAACTTGTAACGACCATTTTTCAAAAAAAAAAAAAAAACGTTGTGAATAGTAACTCTGGCGTGAATAGTAACTTTGCCGTGAATAGTACGCCGCGTGAATAGTACCTGAGAAATGAAGTAAGCGCTTACCTCGTGATGACGTCGACGATGATGTCGTGATGACGTCGACGATGATGTCGTGATGACGTCGTGAATAGTGTTTTCAAGCCCTATAAATAGAGGCCCAACTTCTTCATTTCAACCCACAACAAACACCAAACAACTTTACGATATCGAGGAGTGTTCTGGTTAGGAAAATAGGTCGGGAGGAGTTAGGAGCGAGCGGTAGCTGGTAACGAGGTGCTCGGGAAGTGTTGGAAGAGCGGAACGGGAAACGTGCCAAGGCTTTGAACGCCAATCTTAAGTGAGTAATCACTATCGTATTTCTCTAGTAGTTTATAAGTGTTAAACTATAATATGTAGAGGTTATACTATTCGTAATTCCAAAAATAATACCGAGTGATTTACTTACAAGGATGGTGTCTAGGCCGATTACTTGGGATCTGGTTGTTGGATTTTCCGAAAGGCTAAAATGCTGAAAGGATCCTGCCACCCCAACTAATCTTCTACCTGGCTATCCTTTACTTGATAAATCACGAGGTATCATGTTGGAATTATAGAAGAGTTTAATGATGCAACTATAAGATAGTTAATAATTAAAGAGTGATAAATGCCTTACTGTGTTAACAGTTAAAAAGAGAATACGAAGCAGAGATAAATGTTGTAGTCGACTATAACCAGGTGAGTTTCTCACTACATTGTGTGGATGTTATATGTCATTTACCGTATTTTTGTGTGCTTATAAGATGTTTATAAGATGTTGGTAAATAGTACCAAGCTGTGTGTATATTATTGATATATATACCTTTCTGTTATAATTGTATGGGTTGGGTTATGGTGTGTGTGGGCTCGACGTACTGAGTAATATAGAGATACGTGCAAAATACACTGAGCAGATACGCATGACTCGACGTACAGGGTATGCACGACTTTAAGTGCTGAGCAGGGGAATTAGATTTACTGAGCAGATACGTATAGGAGGTTATAATCCAATATACTGGGTAGAGCAGATTATGTGACGTGTGGTTGTATTTTTCCTGTTAGGGGTAAAGTATGTGTAGCTGATATGTTGTGTAGTTGTTGGAACTCACTAAGCCATGTGCTTATCCTTTCCCTTTTAAATTACCATTTCAGGTTGTACAGGTGGAAATGACGGCCAGGCATGACGAGTACACACTGATGCTGCTTAATTGGGGATTCATGCAGTGAATTGATGTTTAAAATGATTTCTAAATATCTTCAAAATGTTAATTATTGAATAAATTGATATTTATTTAAATGAAGATGTTTTATTAAAGACCGGGTGTTACAAGATATGTTTTGAACTATGGCTATGTACTAATGGTTGTATTGCCCCATTTAGTGTTTTGAGTTTGAAATAATGGTTTTTGTTTAACCACACTTTTGTAATTTAAGTTTTATTAAATATTGTCAAAATTTTAATATTGAGAAATGGGGTGTTACAGTCACCCCCTCCGAATATTATCAACTATTAGATTACTTGGTTGCGTAATGGTTGAATAATTGTTTAAATGCTCATTGAATTTAAAATTTTTGAGTTCATTTATCCCTAAGTTTGCGGCAATTTTTCCTATTAAAACTACTACATCGCCTACATTTATAGTAGAATGTAGGGCCGCGACACATGTAAAAACTAATGGGAATTCCCAAAAATATTTTTAAAAACTTGGTTTTCATAGCGAGTACCATATTAGCAAACATTAAATTGGATGGCATTTTGTAATTTGCCAATTTTCTGCCATAACAAAAATTTGATTTAAAATTAACAGACTTATAGGATAGTAAAAGCCCCACAATAATGTTGTTGCCTTTTTCAAAAGTTGTAGAAAATTGGTTAGTTGTTGAAGTAGTACCTAATCTGATTCAGGGATCGAAACTGATCAATGTTTTTTGACAAGTATTTCATTAAAAGCATGAAGTGTGAGTTTTTGTTGTAAAATACTTTCAAACATAATACAAGTAGAATTCTATATTGTATTATTGTCATAGTTAGGGCCTAACAAGGTCTGTTACATTGATGACAAAAAAATGATAATTTGCTTGTTGTTCATTGCTCGAACCATAAAATCTTGATAATAAGCTTCTAAATTTCATATGTAATTCCTCACAAACAATAAGCCATGCACACTTGTATTAATAATATCTGCAACACACGGGGTATGAAAAACTTGTCATTTAAAATTGTTTTTTGTCTTAATATAAGTTTGCTTCGGATTTGTATTAATACTATGTGAAACACACTTTCGTCCAATCCAATATTAGTTTGCATCATATCAGTATTGCTTTGTTGGACCGCTTTGTACACACTATCTTTGTGACTCTTCAAAGTTGAGTTGCTGCCGCCCGCATAAAACTTCCCACATCGCTTGCACCGAGCTTTTTTCACAAGATCTTTCATAATACAATAGTTGAAATTTGACAAAACTTCCGGGTTTCGCGTGGTTGGTTTAATTTCCAATGTATCGTCGTTGTTATAGTTTTTCGTAGTTACACAGGAACTACCAACGAAAGCAGAAGCGAAGCTTGTGATGATGACATTTTGAAATTTCAAGAAAAAAGGTCCAGAATACGAAAAACGTAAAAAATAATCGGCGTTTTTTGTGTGGTGTTGAAACCAAGTAAATCAACACCTATTTATACTAACCATAGAGGGGTAAAATAATAATTTAGGGGTTCAAACGTTCATAAACGACTATAAAATAGTAAAAGAAAACCCTTCTTTCAAAACTAGTCATTTTCTAATTGTCAGAATAAAAAAGGGCCCAAAAAACCGATCCCTGCTTTTTCTTCAACCGGAACATAACCGTCTGTTCGATTTAACTTAAACCGGTTTCCTTTCAACCGGTTTTCAAGAAACCGGTTTCAGTTTTATTATTTTAGTTATAAAAAAATCGGTTCTTAATGTGCACCTTTAAATTAGGTAAGGTGTGTTTTTTTTTTTTTAATTTTTTATCCTTAAAGAAAAACTAATTTAAATCGGATTCCACTTTTGGCCTTTTGGGATTTGGGCTAAAACCACCAACTTCGCAGCGAGGGGAACGTCGAGTGTCCAGTTTAACGATTGTGAAGGATAAAAAAAAAACCCCCGTTTTTCACAAATATAATAAAACGGCCCTTGAACTCACAAGAAATGACAGATTTGCCCCAATACAAATAAATGGTGCTCAATTAAACGAATGGAAAAGAGCGAACACACTTCACACATGAGTTGCTCCTCCGCCATGGCTATCCTTCTTCCTTCAACCTCAGCTCTTCTTCCTCACAACAAGGTTCTTTCCTCCACACACACTGTATGAGTGTATATCTGCGTCTATGACTCTACATGTATTTACATCTATACATATTTATGAAGGACCCCGTTAATTTTGTTTTTATCATGTGCAAGCTGATTTTTGAGTTTCTCTTTGGTGGTTGTATATAGGATGCTGATAATTAACGTTTTGTAGACTCAATTTCTCAAATCTGGAACACTAATTTACGATCAAGCAATACGAGTATGCACCTAATGGGATTTTCGGTCGTGATGCAAATGTTTCTTCGAGATCTGGAATTTCAATTCCAAATTAGACGAAATCAATTTAAAGTCTGAACTAAGTTACGAAAATCCTCGAATAACATGCTCCGAACACCACAAATTGTCGCTGTTTTTTTTATGTCGGAACTCATGAATTTGTACCGATAACGATATTTTGTTGATCGCAGTCGTTAATTTGTGACTGATGATAATCGCACAGATCTGTGATGTTATTGTGGAGGATAACATTAGGTTTAGAGTATCTATTTTGTTCTTTAGACTCTCATTCTGTTGTTTGTAATCTTATGTTCTGTTTTCAACAATATTGAATCATTCATTGATGACTTTGTTGGGCTGTTTGATTTCAGGTGAGCCATGTTTGTATTTGCCCGAGGGTTGCAAATACACCATTTTTGAAAAACAATCAACGGAAAGTACTCGAAAATGGCAACATTCACAGGTATCCTGTGCTGACAAAAGCTCAAACGTCTTTAGAGACAGACATACGTGCAAAAGATTCTGTTGATGAGGAGAATGGTAATTCTTTCATTCTGTCTTTAGCTCCATAGAGCATCCACAATAATTATCTTCTACTTTATTTGATAAAAACGTATCTTAAAAAATCCTCTCTTTATTCTTTGGATACTTTTACAAAAGTTAGATCCGTGCAGATTATGGAGTTGTAAATCTTCACCATGTTGGGATATTATGCGAAAACCTCGAACGGTCACTTGATTTTTACCAGAACATTTTAGGTATGTTTTAATTTCCTTTCCTGAAGTTTATTCTATCAAACATCCTTCTGTTATAAAAAAACAAACTTTTTTTCTATATTTTATATGATTAGGTCTGAAGATAAATGAAGCAAGACCTCATGATAAGCTCCCATACAGGGGTGCATGGCTTTGGGTTGGTTCTGAGATGATTCACTTGATGGAACTTCCAAATCCTGACCCTTACACAGGTCGGCCTGAACATGGGGGCCGAGATCGTCACACTTGCATTGCCATTCGCGATGTTTTAAAGCTAAAAGCTATTCTCGATAAAGCCGGTAATTTGTCTATCTACATTCTTTAAAGGGTTAAATGCAAAAAATAACAATCTACTTTCATTTATTTGTTTATTATTGCATCCTACTTCCATTTCTTCCTATTAGATCCAAGTTATAACAATATCTTCCAAATACAATGCAATTGTCACTGCTATATTTGGGTAGTCTTTTCAAAGTATAATGACCTAAAGTATGATGTTATAATACACCAATAGATGTAAGCACGTTGCTGTTTCTTCACATCTTCAAGAACTTTTATCTCAGGTATTCCTTACACCCTAAGCCGTTCAGGAAGACCAGCAATCTTTACAAGAGACCCGGATACCAATGCGCTTGAATTCACACAGATTGAAGCCTGAAGATATTACTCTCCATGAACTGATGTGCATATTAGGTTAATGACAAGTGTATAAGCAACATATGTTTATAAAGATTATAGACCTATTAATTCTGTCTAATAATCGATATAAAGTCAATGGTGATTCATATTCTTGAAAGTATGTACAAAAAACCCTTCATAATTACAAGTTTACAACCAATTTAAAAATAAAAGAGTAAGCCATAAATAAAAATTGCGGAAATGTTTCATGCCGAGTTTTTTGGGGGTGTTGAATGTAATTTCCAGTCTTGTATGGCTGACCGTAATGTGTGGTTGGGGGTTAATGTTTTGTGTTGTAGCCGACGCTTTGTGACTGGTGATTCGTTTTGTCTTTCAAGCCATATCTTTATAGCTCTATGTTCATATGTAAAACCATCAGCAGCAATGTGAGGATCATCCATCACTTCCTGGATCACAGACAATTGGAGTGAGATTATAGCACATGAGTGTTGAGATTTGGAGTTTTTCACGTATATTATTGTGTTCTTATTTCTCTATTATTTTCCGATATACGGAAACAATAACATAACAGAAAACGATAACGCAAAAAGGATCAAACCTGAGAAATTGGACAATAGAAATGACTAGGAGCATCATTGTTGTATTTCCCGAACTTCGTATTTACATCACCAATTTCATAAAGCTTCTTCAAAACCGGGAGTACTTCCGTATCAAGATCCGGTCTATCCCTACATCTAGGGCTACAACATTTAACGCCTAACCGAGCCAATTCCTCCGCTTCAACTAACGGCCAATCAGTTATCGCGTCATCTAGTACATCACATAAACTCCCACGCGAAATAGCCAGCTCAACTTTCTCAACAATCCCCTTTGGTTGAAGCAATGTTAACAACTGCAAGATAATAATCCCGAAAGCATATAAATCCGATTTCGGTCTAACCGTACCGGTTCTATGATACTCCGGATCTATATAATACATGGTACCCGCAAGAATCGAGTCTTTGTATTCCGTGACATTATCGGGGACCACATCCGTGATAAGTTTTGCCATTCCTACGTCCCCAATTTTGCTCACGAAGTTTCGGTCAAGTAAAATGTTTCCTGGCTTTAGATCGCGGTGTACTATAGGGTCTGGTTTTGAGTTATGTAAGAAGGCTAGTGCACATGCCACTTCGAATGCTATACGAAAACGGGTGAACCAAGTGAGATGATGTTTAGCGGTTTTTTGAGAGATATGGTCTTCTAGGCTTCCGTTTTCCATGTATTCGTAGAGTAGGCAGCCTCTTTCGGGACACGCTCCGAGAAGTTGGACTATGTGTGGATGGCTTAGTTGGCTAAGAACCTCAACCTGTGAAAAAGAGGTAAAATGACACGAAAAACGCAAATCACGTAGGATTCTTGAAAAAGAGAAAATGACATGAAAAAAAAAATAGTAAGTAAAGGAGAAACCTCTCTTAGGAACTCGCGTTTTTTTTCGGATGTATCTGACCAAAGAACTTTGATGGCAACCGGGGTATGTTCGATATTACATTTGTAGACTTTACCGTATGCACCTTCACCAACCACTTTTGTTTTCGAGAAGGAATCGGTTGCCAATTCTATCTCATTAATCGTGTATCTTCTGTAACGTTTGTCGTTATTAAATAATGCTTCAACAATTTGTTGTTTCTCTGAGGATTCCTTCATGGCTTTTATTTCGGCTATTTCCCTTTCGTAAGCCTCTATTGCTAACAAATTTCTTGCCGTTTCAACTTCTTTAATTGCCTCCAAATGCTTCTCTTTCTCTTCAGCTGCAATTTTTCGGAAATTTTCTTCACGTTGTACCGAAGAATTAATTCTTTTCGCATCTTCTTTGCTATCAAAAGAAAGCATTTGGACCTGTACATATAATGAAATGAAATCATTCTGAATTATTTTTCAAAATAAAGAATTCTTTAGATTTCCAAATAGTCCATTACCAAACACCGTTTACCTTGTTTTGTGTATGGACCAACTCATCACAAGCCTGATTATACATGTTAACCGCATGTCGTAACTCTAGTCTTAATTTTTCAACTTCAACTTGCACGCTTGACTAACAGTAAGACACCAAAAATCAAATTAACCAAAAAACAATATAAAACGATGTCCGTATGTAACAACAAATCTATATAAAAAAGAACCTTGTCTGAACATGTTGAAGACACTGAACTTCCATTTAGCACCTTGGTTTGTAAAATCACATCATCCAATATTCTCCTTGAGCTACCCTTCTCACCAATACTAGAAATTGAGGAAACTTTGTTGTGGTTTGATGTCACAGATGATGTTTCATGTGTAGTTTTGATTTTGGATTCACTTGAAGGAGAAAAAAGGCTGCACCATAGTTTACTTATGCCACAAGAAACCTGGTGACTTGAACCGCTATCTGTGGTTATCAATGGTGATGTAAGAGTTATCATAATGGATAGTAGGAAAAGTGTTTTGAGTTTGCGGTTAGGTTAACCGCGGTTACCTGAATTGGAGATGAGTCCGTGTCTAGATACAATGTATATATTGCAGGTTTTTGGAGCTTGTTTTAGAACATCTGAAGGTACCCCTGATCCGAATAATTTCCTAAAATGGAATATTGGAAGTTATAACTTTTAAGAATATAATTTCTGCAAAAAGGTTATTCTCCAGCAATGTGAAAAATTAATCAGGTACATAGTGGACCGCTAAAAGCCCAGTGTGTGCTCACAAAGAGCATGATTTGGTTCGGTTTTGACTCTAAGAAAAATTGTTATGTTCGTTGTTTTTGTTCTCCTTTTGTTTTTTTATTTTGTTTTATTTTCAGTTATTGTATATTAAAAAGCGAAAATGAACCTAAAAATTCGATTTTTCGGAAGCCAAAAACAAAACCATCAGTATTTCAAAACGGTTCATTTTTCTGCAAGTATACCAACCCGAAACCAACTATGGAAGAATTTAAAAGTATAATTTGCTGCAAGCATTAAAAGTACAATTTAAATATTGGTAGCATACCTCCTGAGCCAATTGGAAGAGCAAGAACCAAGAACCAAACTACTGATCCCTGACATGGATGCATACCCTACAAGCCCTGAAGATGGATTATCCCCTTCCACCACCAATGTTTCTATCTGCAAATCACAATTTTGAGTACAATAAATTAAAAAATTAGCTCAATTTTTATTTATAAAAATCCCTAAATTATCACAATGAATCCAAACTACAATAACATTAGATCAGTTTGATTTTGGGAAAAGAATATTGCACCTTTATGCCTTTGCATAGCTTTTTAAATGGTATAAATAGTTCTTCAATCTGTGATTTCACATCTTCTACATACATGGCCACCACATTAGCATCCAGCTCCATAACGGGGATTCGTTTTCCTGCTGGAGAATGATAAATGGTCATCAATTCAAATGCCAAATTCATAGTTGGTAGTGTTATTCTGTATTTTGTCCCCAAAACATGTAATATTTTGTTCTACTTACCTGTAAGTCAATTGTTATCACTTATCATTACAAATAAAATGAGTACACTATAGATCAATATGGTGAAACTTTTCTGTAGCCCATAATCTAATATGAATGCCATAGAGATGTATGCGACTAATATTATTTCTAGCATGGTTTATAAAGAACTCACCATTCTCATTTTGCAATTCATATGGGACAAGTTGTTACACTTTGGAAAATGGTCACATCTGTCTTTCAGAAAGGGAGGATGTTCCAGTTCATGTTGAAGAACCCATAATTAGGGGAGAAAACGTAGTTAGTGTCATTGTATTATCTTTATTCAAATTTTTGTCAATGTTTTTCAAATGTTTCTACAAAATTCTTCTGTAAGGATCGCCCATCCCAAAATTATTAGATCGTCAATGGTTGCAGTTAGATCAATTCGTAAGGATCATAGTAGATACCATCAAGTTGTCGTAGGATTTTTCTTTGAGGAGTCCGAAGGAACAAATGCTACAACTAGATCATTTTCCCGGATAATGTTATGTCAATCAAACGATCACTCAAATTTTCACCACATTCAAACTCAATCCACATATAAATTTAGTCAGACAGTTTATACGAACTCAACAGCATTTAACCCCAAATTGTAGCAAATCAACTCAACGAAAAACCCTAAAATGTGTACAATTAGCAAGAAATTAACAGATTCAAGGTGTTATCGCAAATTAAGAGAAAAAAACATTCATCAATATAATTTATCGAATCTGTATGTGAGATAGAAGCGAGATAGTACATGGATTAGGGACAGAAGTGATGTTCGGAATGACGTGAATTAGGACGCAACGATCGGCTTTCTGAAACAGATTCTCCACTGCCCATCGTACAGCTCTTCTACTGCCTTTACCGCCAATACCTCCGCGGTTACCGCCCTTTACGGCCACCGCCACCGCCAACGTCGCGCTACTGCCGTCTATAGTACTCGCTGACTCCATATTCGATAACTGAAGGGAATTTCAGAATATCCAGATAAAAATCATTTGACTTCCATTTCAGTAGTCTGCGGAATATAACGACGACTTCCAACAACCTTCGCGTGTGTACCATGATTTACAATTTGCACCCTTAATGTTTCCTACGTATCTTTTTTGGTCTTAACTGTTTCATATATAGTCATATGTGCCTACGTATGTGGCAATTTGGATTAGAGGTGATAAAAAACTGAAATGATACGTTAATTCGTCACGAACTCAATACAAAATAAACTGGTTTGGATAAGTTATTTTAATTTGTTTAATTAAACAGGTTGATGTGACACGACATGTTTATTAAACGAAGAAGGTTATAATTGTCAGTTTCAACTCAAACATTACTAAAAAATAACATGCTTATTTATATGCAAGTTTTTTTTATTTTTAAGATAAAATCGAAAAACCCAAAACTAAAATCAAAACCAGAATTAATAAACAACTTTGGGTTAAGTCACTTTGTTATGTGAAAATGACTTAGTCGCCTAGGTTAAAACTTTAATTTTAGCTTTTCCTTTATCTCGTATACTCTATAATTTCACTCGGTGACTCCCTCTATCTCATTTTACAACTCATACTCTTTCAACTGCCCTCTAACATTACTATGAATTTCACCATTCTGCCTCCCAACTCCTACTAAACTTACCATGAATTTCACCATTCTGCCTCACAACTCCTACTCTTTCTAGGTTTTCACGTTTTATATTCCGTCTTTCCAACTCTTACTGATTTAACTTGTTTAGTATTTCAACTTGATAAAATATGTAGGGGTGGCAAAAAGCGACACGACACGACAAAAATACACGACACGAAACAAAATTGAGACGAAATCGAAATTGGAATTCGTGTTCGTGTCATGAATAAAAGACCCGACTTTGTGTCGTGTCGTGTTCGTGTTCAAAATCACACACGATAATAACACGATAGTAAAATGATAATTACACGAAATTAAACTGATAATAACACGATATTAAACCGATAATAACACGATATTAAGCCGAAATTATACACATTATTAAATGATAAATAATAAATATTAATCTAAAATATTAAATTAAATAAATAATATTTAAAACACTTTATGTTATCATTATCGTATTGTCGTGTTTTCGTGTTTTTCATTTTGTCGTGTATTAGTTTATGGATGATATTATGCAAATGGCTATTTCATGTTTTCTATCGTGTTTTCGGGTATTTCGTGTTTTAGTTTAGTGCGTGTTCGTGTTAGCAAAAAAAAAAACACGACATTGTGTTGTGTCGTGTTCGGGTTAAGAAAAACAAATTTGTGTCGTGTTAGACGAATACACGAAACGACTGCCCGATTTGCCACCCCTAAAATTATGACACATTTACAAAATTTAAACCCTAAACGGGGTAACACGACACGAAAATAAACGGGTTGACACACACGACACGACTCAATAATTAAACGGTCGGGTCATGGTCAAACTCTTTCAACCCGTTTAATGTTTTAATACAACACGAACTCGACACGACACGACACTACATTTGTTAGTTCTAATTTGGACTCATTTACTTTTGACTATGTCTTTTACATTATTAATGGATCAAATCGAAATATTTAGATAAAGAGAAAGGCCTCCGCCAAGTCAGGAGTCTTCATAGCGAATTTTTGGAAATTATGATATTATTATAAAATTATAATAATCTAGTTTTGCAATATATGTAATGCATCAATTGTTTAAAAATAGATAAAGATCCGTTTGCGAGTTATTTGAACATGATTTGACTGGTTTTAGCTTATACTTAAAAATATTAGTTTTCGCTTGAGGCCTTGTTATTCAACTCTTCCAATTTGGTCACCTCTACGATATGGCTCCACCTTCAACAAAAAACATATACCGTTTTGACAAAGATGAATGAATTCTGTAACTGTTATAAAAACTCCAAAATTGAATGCTTTCGATAATGATTTTTAAAGTACAATAACCAAGTTATAAACAAAATATAAACACATGATTATTTATTAAGTTTACCCATATAAAATACATTAAAGATTAATCTCCATGTGATAAATTCAATATTGCATAGAAACGCGACTTGTTTGAATCGGCACCTCTCTTAATCTTTTAATAACTCGAATGCCATACACTCAAAATCTATAACACACAAACATTAGGAAAAATATACCACATTTCACCCGAAGAACAGCATGGGCCCTTGGAGTTCACGGTAACTCTACTCTTCCATGTATTGACCTATACACAAACATGGGCAGGTCATCTTAAGATGACTTTAAGGTTGTTATTTTGTTACACATAACAAGACGGTAAGATATTAAATTAGATTAAATGAGACTAAATTGGTTTTTAGGGTTCTTTTAATAACGAGGATGAGTATGCGTTCACGCATTCACGTCTCTTGTATACAAGATTTTTTTAGGGTTATCTTTTATGAACTCTTGAATAGACAAGAAATCAAGGGCAAGTGTGTTATCTAACATTTTGGATGGGACAAAAATTGTAATTTTGTTCTTATTAACGTTGGTTTAACTCCAATATATGTAACATAGTACAACCTATCATGATTAAATGGGCTTAAATGTTATCCATTGATTTTTTTTTCAAGAAAAATACTATATGTTCATGACATCAAAAGTAATGCAACTTTTGAAACACTATATGAGAATATATTTGGGTTGTCCCATTAAGCCTATGAAATTCGATGATGTATGTATTTTAGTAAAGTAACTAATTTACACCTCAGATTTCACTTAATTTGCATCTCCACACATTTGCCCCCTAATAAGTTGATTGGGACAGTTGTCCCGATACTAGACAGTCCACATATGGCTATTGCATATTTCTTTGTGATAAGATAATCTCTTGGCCAGCTAAGCAACATCTCTCTCTCTCTCTCTCTCTCTCTCTCTCTCTCTCTCTCTCTCTCTCTCTCTCTCTCTCTCTCTCTCTCTCTCTCTCTCTCTCTCTCTCTCTCTCAATAGAGAACCATTAAAAGGTAGAGAACCATTAAAATGTAGAGAACTGGAGGACAAATATCATCCATCTATTTTTCTAAATCTAGGGTTATAATTAAGATGGTAATTATATAATTATTAATAATTTAAATTCAATTAATTTAATTTAATAATAGAATAAGGGTATTATGGTCATGTATTATTAATTTATTTTTATCATCTCCTAAAATCTCTCCACCCTCTCTCTTATTTATTTTGATATACATCGTAACCCTAATGTAGCCTCACCACAATCCATCGCAGCCTTTTTCCACCACCATCGGTACACCTCATCATCCTCGCCAAGCCTTCAGCCGATGCCGCCATGATCTCGAACATGTGCAAATAATGAGGCAAACAATGATACGTATAATTATAATAATTATGCCGGTGATCATTATCGTTCAAAGAAAAAAAGAAAAGAAAACAAGTTCAAAGGTAGACGATTACTATTGGAGCCATGCTTGGTGAGGTTACTTTGACGGTATTACAATTCCCATCATTTAAAAAAAAAATACAAAAGAGGTATGTCTTTTGAATTTAACAGGATTTTTGATTTCGATTATAAATATTCAAATCAAAATTTTGAACATGGATATCGATTAAATTATAATTACATCAATTTTTTAACATGGATATGATTGTTTAGGAATGATTTAAATATTCATGATTAAGTCCAATTAATTATTGTTTTTGAGACTAGTACTCTTTGCTGCAGCATCGGTTTCCTTTTGGCGAATCTCAACATTAAGTTTTTTGTTATATCAATTCCAATTTCGTGTTATTTCTAACTTCTTCTTCTTGTATAGTTGTTTGTAATCTGATGCTCTATGTTCTTTGTGTTTTCTTCCAGCCTCTTGCTAGTTTTCTTTTTGATAATATGGTTGTCGTTCAAAAAAAATTGTTGTTTTTGTGTTTTACTAGTTAATCATTTATGATAAAATCAAATTGCTTACTATTTTTAAATTTTTTGGGTGGCAGAGCTTGTCTGTAGACTCTTATTAATTGATGAGTATAATGTCTTATTTGTTGATGATTATAATGTCTTATTCGTTGATGATTATAATGTCTTATTCGTTGATGATTCTAGTAACATACTGTTTATTTTGTTATATTCTTTAATGATTATATCAACATACTGTCTATTTCGCCTTTATGTATGACTGCATAATTCGTATTCATTAATGAATATGATTATATGGACAGCCTGGTTATATTTGTTGATGTTTATGTATGACTGCATAATTCTTATTCATTAATGAATATGAATAAATGGATAGTCTGGTTATATTCATTGACGAATATACGTGTTATTTATTAATGATTATTAGTATTATTCATTGATGATTATGGGTCATTTTACGCATTTATCCTTTGTTTATTGACATGATTTTTATGCATTTTGAATGTAGATTTTTCAGAGTATTGGAGTTGCATGAATGAAAAAGTCGAAGCAGCCTATTTCAAGTCAAAAGATTTAGCACAACAACATTATTCTTTAATCATTTGTGATTAGTTGTATTGTTTTTAATTATTTATGTCTAAAACTATATTGTATTTTTTGCCGTTTTTGTGTTCTATAATCATTCATGATTATAAATGTAGTTAACTTTTTTGTATATATACATTGTCTTGTATTCATTTATGATTACACATGTATTTCATTTTTATATCTATATTATACTTTATTCATTCATGATTACAAACGTTTTTTTTGAATAAAAAATCACTAATACGTTGAATTATAAAAAAAACATTTTTTGAATAAAAAATCTTATTAAATGATAATTTATTCTACTACTAATCAAATCCCTAGATTTTAGGTAACTAATAATCAAATCCCTAGATTTTAGGAAATTATCAATTAACTTATTCTATTTTAATTTAACTAAAATACACAATTACTAATGTGCCCTTGTGAAATGATTGGTCCAGAATGGGTCTTCAGTTCTCCACCGATAACCTCTCCATATATATATATATATATATATATATATATATATATATATATATATATATATATATATATATATATATATATATATATATATATATATATATATATATATATATATATATATATATATATATATATATATATATATATATATATATATATATATATATATATATATATATATATATATATTGCATGTATATCCTTGATATACTTTCCTTTTATTGTGTACTCCTTTTTTATAAATACCGTCCGTTATTAATGAAAGAAGGCAGAAAGATATTCCAATCTTTTAAGTACGAATATATAGTCATATTGTATGAAAATGAAAATAAATTGTAACAAGAGAAAATGATGCACACACTAATAATCTTAAATTAAGTACTCATTAAAATACCTTTAAATGGTCTATGAAAATAAACTGTCAATTTTATGGAAGAAAATTAATATTTTCAATTAGCACATAAGAAAGGGAGAAAAGTTGACAGATAGAAAGAGAGCATACATAAATTCAAGCACGATTTCTTTCATGCAAGAACTATGAATGCTCCCTCTCTTCTGTCAACTTAATTTTGAACCTTACCTGTAACACCCTATGCCACCACAAACTTAAAAATTACCACCGACACAAATATCCCCATCTAAATCTTTGACTTTGTACTTGGGTTGTTGAAAAAATCAAATAGATGCGAGAATAGTATATTTTGACCCACCAAGCCTTAGAGGGTCACTAATTTGATTGTATTTGTAACACAAAAAGTCAAAACCAACAACTCAACAAACTAACTTACTCAAATCAACTGAAAACCAGAATCATAAGTTATTTGTGATCTATAACTTAAAACTTATAAAAGTAACTTAAAACTTATAAAAGACTCACAACTTTAACTCATAACCAATGTTGGACGTGATGTTTCTCCGGTTCTCCTTTTGCGTGTCCTTCAAAACACAGATGTTCAAGAGTAATTATTTCTTGGATGGTCTTGACATCTTAAGGCTATACACGAAAAAAGAAAGATTTGGTTTAATCATGAATAAATATACGATAATTGTCGAGGTTTATTTATAGACGACACTTGCATAAATCGGTATCACTTTTTAAAACAGGAATATTAACATGCTTCTTAACGATTGGCGTATTCCCATAATTTGATCAACTTAATTATGATTGGCTATTTATTCTAAAGTGTTTAGATTCCTAACATTTCAAAGTCCACACATTTCGTGATATTTCACTTTTGTTTTCAAATGGGTAAACCAAAAACTTGTGTTATATGTCTATATATAAATTTCAATAATTTATAATGTAGATCGTGTTTCTAAAAATGTTAAATGTTTGTTTTTTGTAACGATATTTATCTTTTTCCTGTATCATTAGACAAATTAAATAGTTTTTGGGAAAAAAAAATATGCAACATATTTCAGTATAGACCAAAATCCTATCCTAATAAATAAGTAACTTAAAGCCACATGTCATCGCCACATTCATTTTGCCACATGTCATTTTATTATAATTTTAAATTTCTTAAAAAAATTAATTGGTTTGAAACGTTTCTAACTCCTTAATGATCGGTTTAATTATCATTCAATTTCAAAATTAATTGTTTTTTAATATCATATTATTTTTTTAATGTGTAGAATGATTTGGGAGACAATAGAGAGACAATTAACGTCATAATATTTTGAAGAACGATTCTAAGCATAATAGTGAATTTGATTTTAGTACCGGTGACATTCTCGTAATCAATTATATTTATCAAAATAAAAAATCGTAATGGTAAAAATTAAAAGCAAGATGTCACGATACACAAACAAATTTCTTATGTAAAATTATTAATGTTTAGATATTCTTAATTAATAATTTTTTTGTATCATCCCGTATAATACATGGGTTTCACAACTAGCATGGAATATTATGGTCGGAAACTGGTTACTTCCAACGTGGCACCGTTTAAATGTTGCAACAATATTTCATTTTTTTACCGATTGCAATGTAATTAATACAAATTATGTAACCACGTAAAAATCTATTATGTTGCATTTTTATATAAAAAATTACTTTGTTATTAAAAGCAGAGAAAAATATAAAACATCATAGAGTTAAACGCGTTAAATTCATCTTTCATTTAGCATAATGAATCAATCTCATATTCATTCAAACCACTTCTCCAAGTTTCCGACATTAAAAATTGAAAGAATTTTTCTACTGTCACAAAGCATGAAGAAAACTTAACCAATAAGGCATCGACAGCATAAAAAAAAAGTAGTACGACTAAAATTGAATCTTGGCTAACAAAAAGTATCGGTATATATTCTTGAATTATTTAATTTTATGATGTCTTCCCGATTAACAAGTGCATGCTAGGAAATCACTCACATCATCAAGCACTCGACAAAATGTGATGAATTTCGAAATTGGAATGTTACTTTTTGACATATTGGAGTTATTGTTAATGCTTATTAATAAATTACTATATTTAGTTGTATGAAACATGTACCACCTTCCTTGGAAAAGCAAACGATGTTTAGGCTAAAAGGAATGGTTATCAACGAAATGGTCGCTATTGGCTGCCACGTAGGATCCACATAGGATGCCTACAATGTGGGTGGTGTTGATGATGAAAACCATCGGCATAGAAGAGAGAGACAAGAGAAATAGAGAGAAGAAAGCATCGGCATCGGTATGCCTCTGAAAAAATTTCTTTGCCATGCCTATAATACGGAGCGGTTTACCATCGGCATTGGAGTGCCACATATGCAATGTCGGCGGCATTGCATCTCCATTCCGTGTAGTCTTATGTTTAATGCAAAGCCGCAAACGATGCTTATGTTTAATGCAACGCCTATCAGCATCTCCATTCCCTCATTTTTCCTCCCTGGAGGAGTTTTCACCATGCGAGGAAAGTATATTGATGATTAAAACCATCGGCATAGAAGAGAGAGACGAGAGAAATAGAGAGAAGAAAGCATCGGCATCAGTATGCCTCTGAAAAAAATTTCTTTGCCATGCCTATAATGCGGAGCAGTTTACCATCGGCATTGGAGTGCCACATAGGCAATGTCGGCGGCATTGCATCTCCATTCCGTGCAGTCTTATATTTAATGCAAAGCCGCAAACGATGCTTATGTTTAATGCAAAGCCTATCGGCATCTATTTTTATAAGTCGTCATTTTATAAGGCCTACTGGTGTGGAGGGTGCGGGGTACGGGAAAATCCTTCTCCTTCGTGAGGAACACTAACCCCCTCCCTCCCTCATTTTTTCTCCCTGCGGGAGGAGTTTTCACCGTGCGAGGAAAGTATAAAGAAAAGTTAATTGTTTGTATCTTGTGCATAATTAATTGTACCAAATGTTATGGAAAGTTAGAGGTAACCATTTCCAGCATGGGAAAAATAATATGGAGTATTGACTGGATACTGATGTGGCAGAGAAAAAAATAAAGGGTGAGAGAAAATAGTGTAGGGTGCTTTTCAATACATTCAAATAATTCTTTTTTGATAAGTAATGACTCTCTTACCTTTTAAAATAACGTATAGCTTATTGACTTAAAAATGACCACATTTCCAATAAATAAGTCATTTTTTTTATCATTTTACATATATAAGCTAATCTAAATAATTTTAAAAAAAAAGACTTGTCAATTTATAGTTTTTTCCGTCATATAAGCTAATTCTAACAATTTTTTAAAACTCTTTTTTGTTATCACATAAGCTAATAAACACTTATATCAAAAAATAATTATTGAGTTAAATAATCAATCTCAAATACCCAATTTATATCGAAATTGGATGATGTATTCCAGTAAAAACATTTATCTTTGTACAAAATTTGCCCCTCGTGAAAATTACATAATTATGACCTTCTCATTTCTTTATCCTCTTATTAGACAACTTTTCTATTACGAGTATATAAAAATATAAATTCTTTATACTGTCAGCACAAAGTTAATTGATTTTGAAGATAGGATAAACATATAGCTAATTAGTTTCTAAGTAAAGAGAAGATTCAAATAATTAAAAGGTAAAATGTCTTATAAAGGTAATAAACTTTATCATAAGTACATATTTAGTCATTTTTATACACATATGACTATTAAATATTTTGTTTTGTACATATATGACCATTAAACATTGTGTTTTGTACACATTTAGTCATTTTTGTTTTTTTTTTTTCGTAAGCATATGATTATGCAACTTATTTTTTCGTACATATATGATTATCAACATAAATGACTAAATGTGTGACTTAGATTAGTTCTTTTACTTCTCAATCTTTTAACGGTTCTTATTTGAACCTATATATATATATATATATATATATATATATATATATATATATATATATATATATATATATATATATATATATATATATATATATATATATATATATATATATATATATATATATATATATATATATATATATATATATATATATATATATATATATATATATATAGGGAGAGGTTCAATAGAGAACCGGTAAAAGGTAGAGAACTAGAGAACCATTCTGGACCAATCATTTTATAATGGCATATTAGTAATTGTGTATTTTAGTTAAATTATAATACAATAAATTAATTGATAGTTTCCTAAAATCTAAGGATTTGATTAATAGTTACCAAATAAAAAAGTAATTATTTTTTATTTTTATTAAAAGATTGTAAATTTTTTGTTTCTCATTTTTTCTGTCAAAATAAAAACCTACATTTTTATTATTACTTGATTCATATGTTTTCATTCATAAATGAATATAAACAAAAGTTTTTTTCTTGGATCACATGATTTCTACGAATTAATGAATAGTAATCATCTTTATAATTTTAGTGATTTTTAACTGCATTTTTATAAAGACTAAAAAATCATTTTCTGCTATATTCATTAATGAATGAAAGTATATAAAAATGATTGTTTTGAGAATGTTTCATAACTATATTTAATATGGCTATGCTAATCATAAATGATTATGTTAACCATGAATGATTTTATATAAAGAATAAATAATGTAATAAATAAAGCACAATGCAAATATTACAAGACCTCAATACAATTGTAATCATAAATGAATAGAACTCAATATAAAGATAAAAAACTCAATACATCTGTAATCGTAAATGAATAAAAGGAAAATTTGGATAAAAAACTAGTTTAATTGTAATAAAAAACCAATCCAGTGATTTGTAATCATAAAACTAATGTTATAGCTCTGATCATTATTCTTGCTGTGATTTTACTTACTGCTACCATCACACACACAAATAAAGGCGGGCGCCCATGATTATTGTTAATTTTATATTGACACCTGCAAAATCAAGTTCAACAATGTTAAAAAAATCAAAGAGTGTAATGTGGTGTATGAATCTTCACTGGTGATTAAAACTGAAAAACTTATAAATTACGTAAAAAAAAGTTAGTGTGCTTTAGCTAAATCATCAAAAATTAGGTGAAAACCTTGATACAAACATATACACTTTAGCTAAAACAACAACTATTAGGTGAAATTAAATATGGTCATAGTATATAATCAGAAATGATCATAACATGTCTGGTACTATGTAACACTAGACGAAATTCCGCGCGTTGCGCAGGTTAAAATTATGTATGAAAAACTTCGTCATTCACATTATCTATGAAATAATAACTCTTCCACTAAGTTGATATATAAACTTGTAACTATTTTAAACAATAAAATCTATTACAATCACAATACTCAATGATCGTTACCCGCGATTTGCGGTTGAATAATATTAAATATAATTCTCAATCTAGTGTTAATTTTACTATTGTGATTATTAACTAATTTGATTTAAGTTATTATTATTAAGTAGTTGTATAAGACTTTTAAAAACCACTTATTAGTATTAAAAAATTATAAAATTTTAAAGTCTAGATAGAAATTTTTATTTTATTTGTAATCATATTACATTTACAAATGAATTCTGAATCGTTACTAAAAGAACATTTAAAAAGTTGTGTCGATTTCAAATCAATATGATTTACATCTTTAATAAATTGTTAGTTACATCCACAATGAGGAAACATAATCAAACAATCATATATGATATTGCAAAATAATAGCATACATCTTTAATAAATTGTTAGTTAAATGTATTCAAGTTTTATTAATATTACAACTCTTCAAATTCCAAATAAGAGTTATTTAGCATTAAACTACTACAATGAAGAGTTTTTTCTACTTATGGTATTTAATTGATACTTATGGTACTCAATTAAAGAGAATTGAAATATTTAAATTGTATTTAGTCAACTAAATGAATAATATGATCCTCTAATGTGTAGTATTATATTATATTTGAACATTAATATTGAACTATTTCTAATGCAAATAAAGCTAATAATATGTTAGTTCTATCATTTTTGAATTTGTTCGTATAACTTATTTTTGTATATTTGTTTCAAAGCAAAGTTTCAAACAATGTGTTCTAGAATATGATTAGCGAATGAGTGTATGAGAAATTATTTGACAATAAGGAATTTGTAGATGTTTAATGTATTTCATGGTAGGAAATGTGTTTATTTTTTATTCATTAGTAGTATATAATAAATAAACAGTTAAAAAAATATCATATCAATTTTAAAAAACATAAAACTAATAGATTAAGAAAAAAACCTACAAACTCATTACTATAAACTTAACTATAATATTTATAATTGTGTACATGTATCTCTTTATTGATTTATATTAACCAATTCATGGAGACTTTGAATTTTTTATGAGTTAAAATACTTGAGAAATACAAATAAGTTCTTTTCTAGTTGTTACAAATTCATGATTGTAGGTTGTTGTATGTATACATTCACTTTTTATATTGTTGCACACTATTTTTGAGCTTAAGCTCTTGTATTTGTGTTTTTTATGGTATATGATTTTTGACATTGTAGTTAATTTGCCTATTTCATTGTCTACATGAAAGTTATCATTAACATATATATGTATGAGATGTATCATTATCAACAAATGCTTAGAATGTAATAGAAAAAACCACAAAATATTAATGATGATTTGAAAATTACAATCTATTTTTATTTTCCAATAATTCCTTTATATTATATTGAAATTTGATCTTTTCATGTTGTAATTATATTAGTTACATAACCGACGACGGAACTCAATCAAACAATCATATAGGATATTACAAAATAAGAACATACATCTTCAACATATTGTACCAAATAAATTGAAAAATAATAAATTTCTCTTTGATCTAAATATACAACATAAATGTTTTCTTGAAATCTAAAGAAAGAAGAAAGAAAAAAGAAGTGAATACAAATTGAACCAAAAAAGAACTAAAATATCTTCTAGCATTTTAAAATTTTGATAGTCATACCCGTCTTTATCTTACACATTTTTTCCATCTTCTTGAATTTAGACAACAATAACAAAAACAGAATAGAAGAAAATGCACGTATATATTAGTTACATAACCGAGGACGGAACCCAATCAAACAGTCATATAAGATATTACAAAATAAGAACATGCATCTTCAACATATTGTAACAAATAGATTGAAAAAGAATAAATTTCTCTTTGATCTAAATGTACAACATAAATGTTTTCTTGAAATCTAAAGAAAGTAGAAGGAAAAAAGAAGTTAATACAAATTGAACCAAAAAATAACTAAAATAGCTTCTAGCATTTTAAATTTTTGATAGTCATACTCACATTTATCTTGTACCTTTTTTCTCCATCTTCTTAAATTTAGACAACAATAACAAAAAGAGAAGAGAATAGAATGCATACAACCAAGCATAAAAATAATGTTCTTATATAGGAAAATATTTCATTTAACTAAGTCATTAATAGGAAGAAGTTGAAAAGGTGAGAGTTTCAAATGAATATGGTGCAAGTATTTGAGTTATCTTGATCCACATTCATGAATGACCTCTATTATAAGAGTTATATAGATATAGATATAGATCATTTATGATTATATGGAGAGCTGTTTGATTATTCACAAATGATTATAGTCGGCGTTCTAATCATTTATGCAACTATAGTTATAATCATAAATGAACTCAATTTTTGATATAATCATTATCAAATAAACATCTTATAATCATTAATAAATAACACATAATATAAACAGACATCATACAGGTCTCCATATAATCATAATGTTAGGAATCGGACAGGGTACACTCAGCGGAAACACACTATCACACACACACAAACTCACGAAAATAAAGCAAGAAGAACACAAGGATTTTTACGTGGTTCGGATTCGGTGCAAATCCTACGTCCACGGGCTACAACTAGATTTTATTTAACAATGAGATTACAAGAGATACACTCAATTCTTATAGGTATTGAGTTGTGGTGCAATTTCCTCAAATGAAGGCCTCCTATATATACATGTTAGAAATGTATATAATATACTTTCAAGCCATGCAAATTGGACTCACCTAAAGCCATGCAATCTTGACTCACCTAACATTGGAAGAATCTTCACCAACATTAACAATCTCACACTTGAAGATTTTGAACAACTCTCATTAATCTCCTAACATAACAAGTCTTCCAAGCTTCCAGTTCCCAAGAACAAGCTAAACTTAGTCAATTTCCTAGTTGCAGCCACCCCTCATCTTCAAGTACTAGAAGGGCCAATTGAAGCTCCCACTAGCTCCAACTCAGTCGTGGCTAATCCCACCACCGACTCATCCTCTGTCTCAACCGGTTTGGACACTCCACCAGCTCCAGAGATACACCGAGGACCACTAACACTCTCCAAACTTTGCAAACTTCCAACAGGAGAGAATTTTTCAGTCTTAGTCTTCAAAACCCAACGGCTCTTTGTAACTGTACCCGAAACACACACCGTGCTCCCACTGTCACAAAATCCCCTGAATGGTTTAGACTTTCCGACTCATTCAGCTAACATCCCCTTGGCTCCAGAATTCATGTTTGCAAAATGAACTCTCTTAGCACTAGATTTAGCGAACCAGATTTTGTCATGCTTAATGGGGACGGTCATACTTCCCTCAGTAGGTACCTCAACCATATACAATGACCCACGCTTCATACCTTTAGCAATCACCGAATTATCATTGACCACCCTCCATTTACCACCACCAAACCTTACTTCTAGTCCTTGTTTATCAAGCTGACCAACAGAAATCAATTTCTTCTTCAGCTCCGGAATCACCCTGACATTCTTCAGGTTCCATGTAGTTCCCAATGAAGTAACCAGATCAATATCTCCTATGCCCGTTACTTGAAGCATCTCGTCATTTGCTAACCGTACCTTCCCAAAATCTCCTTCTTTTAGATTCACCGTCGTTTCTCCGTTGTCCATGGCGTGAAACGAAGCCCCTGAATCCATGACCCAAGAGTCTACAGAACTTTCCATACTTAGTATCAGTGCATCATCCTCAGACACACCCTCAGCACCAGCAATGTTCAATTCTTTCTTTGGACATTGACTCTTAACATGTCCCACCTCTTGACAGTTCCAGCACTTCACATTCTTCCAAGTTCTAGATGAACTTCTTCCCCGACTCTCACTGTTCCCACTATTCCTGCTATTCCCTCTACCTCTTCCGATGTTTAATAACTCAGAAGAAGAAGATCCACCTTGATTCTTGCGTCTGATATCTTCGCCCAAAACCAAGTCTCTAACCCCTTCAAAAGTCATACCACTAGCTCCCACGGAGCTAGTAACAGCCGTAACTGTTCCGGACCAACTATCAGGTAGTGAAGCTAGCAGCAGTGCAGCTTGAGTTTCATTATCAAATTTAATTCCCACAGATGATAATCTGGACAGAATTGAATTTAGATTGTTAATGTGAACCGTAACAGAACTTTCCTCATTCATCCTTGTAGTGAATAACTCCCTCATCAAGAACACCTTGTTAGCCGCCGACGGTTTCTCATACATGTTCGTCAGAGCATCCATCATACCACGCGTCGTGGTTTCCTTCATGATGTTGAAAGCAACGCTCCTTTCCAACGACAACGTAATAACCGCCTTAGCTTTCTTGTCCTTTGAGTTCCATGCATCTTCAGCAGCTTTTTCCATTTTCTCCGGTTTGTCTCCAAGTACCACGTCCAAGTCTTTCTGACATAGCAATGCTTCTATTTGCATTTTCCACCAGCTAAAGTCAGAACCGTTGAACTTCTCGATTACAACCTTGTCTTCAGCCATTACGACAAACAAGAGACAAATATTTTATAGTACTTTTGTGTGACAGAACAGTACCCTTCAAAGTACCGAGATACCTTTAATATGATTAATAGAAATTAGTTTCTGATGTGGAAGATCAGACAAAACTGCAACCACAGAGCATACTCTAATTTCTAAAACCGAGACCTCCTCCGAAACCCGAAGCTCTGATACCAGTTGTTAGGAATCGGACAGGGTACACTCAGCGGAAACACACTATCACACACACACAAACTCACGAAAATAAAGCAAGAAGAACACAAGGATTTTTACGTGGTTCGGATTCGGTGCAAATCCTACGTCCACGGGCTACAACTAGATTTTATTTAACAATGAGATTACAAGAGATACACTCAATTCTTATAGGTATTGAGTTGTGGTGCAATTTCCTCAAATGAAGGCCTCCTATATATACATGTTAGAAATGTATATAATATACTTTCAAGCCATGCAAATTGGACTCACCTAAAGCCATGCAATTTTGACTCACCTAACATTGGAAGAATCTTCACCAACCTTAACACATAAATGAATGTTACATAGTACCAGACACATACTAATTACTTATATTCATGAATGATTACATTTTTACATCATTATAAGCAGACACAAACTAATAACATTATATTATTGTTAATCATATATGATTACAAAGTACCTGACGGAAACTAATTACTTATATTCATGAATGATTACCTTTTTGCTTCATTATAATCAAACACAAACTAACAACACTATGCCACTGTTGATCATATATGATTAAACTAGAAGAACATTTACCCATTTTTGATTCATTGTAATCATTTCAAAAAATTGATTCATTTTTAAATCATTATCGTGCATTAATAAACCGTACCGTAGAAGAGTATACATAAAACCAATACCTATTGAGCAATTTATCAAACACTTTTTACTGGTAACCATTAATTAAAAATAAAACTAATTATACTTTTTACTCGTAACCATTAAATTAACAGTGGAAGATATTAGAAAAGATACTTCCTGCTTAAACATGACGCCATGGTTTACACATGTTAGATTGAAATTTTCATTTAAAGATTATCAATTAAAATTATATCTTATTTAATTATATCAAAGTTCATATTTATGTTTAACTGAAAACCCACAGATTTGTGGCTTGATGATGTTAGGTTGAGTCGAAACTTGGCAGTGTCTTCTTATCCTTGAGAATTGCTCGATCAACTCAAATAGATTCAACGGAATTATAATTGATAAATTAAGCTTCACTTAAGTTTAAATAACTTGAGAGCATCTAACAAAAAATATGTTTAATAGTGCATATTTGATCCGAGATCGACCCAAAATTGTCAATATATACATAGGACCTAAAATTAAAGTTCAAAAAATTTCTACGTCACATCTTTAGAAGCACAAGTAAACATGTGGTATGTTTTGACATTAATTTTATACCAAAACGCAGGTAATTTCAACTCATGTAACAAGCTCGAAGGGATTCCAAATCAATATTACCTTTTCTGCAAGAGATGCGATTTTTGAATTTGATTCTCCAAACTCCAGTGATTTGCTCGAACCATCTTTATGCTTTCGATCTGTAAAGAAAAACACTTTAATTGCAGGCAAGTGAGTGATTGCCAAGAATTTTCAACGGTTGAACGGTTTCAAAATGAACAAGAAACATAGACGGGAATGGGTTTTAGGGTTTAGATATTGAAGTCGTGATATAGAGAGAGGGGGAGATATTAGGAGTTAGTTAAATATAGTCTAAAATGTAGTGACCAAAATACTCTTCCATCTTTTAAAATTTGCACTTTAATCCTTTACTTTAATAAATTGACATTAATTGCACAATGTTCTGAGCCTTTGATCTAAAATAATAGAATGCTGAGATTTGTCTTCCCGTTCTCCACCTTTTTATAGTTCTCTAATGAACCTACCTCTCTCTATATATATATATATATATATATATATATATATATATATATATATATATATATATATATATAGTCGGGATCTTTTGAGAACCAAGGGAGCCCCGAGAACTCCCAAACGGTCAACATTTTCGAAAAACCAAAAATTGGGGCCTCTAAAAAGCTCAAATTTAAGCCTATTCGGAAAAAAATTTCCGAAAAATCGACTTTATTTATTTTTTATTTTGAAAATTTTGTACATGTGCAAAAAAAAATTGTACATCCACAAACTTTTTTATACGTGTACTTTTTTCAAGTTTTTTTATGGATGTCTTTCTAACACACATTTAAGGCGTTTTGTAAAAAAAATTGAAAAAAAATGTACGTATAAAAAAGTTTGTACATGTACAAATTTTTCAAAAAAAAATAATAAAGTAGTTTTTTCGAAAAAAATTTCCAGCGCCCCGAGCCCATTTTGAGCGTCTAAGAGACCTATGGGGTCGTTTTTTGAAAAAATTATTTTTTTGGGAGTTCTCAGGTTCTCGGAGTGAAGTTGGTTCTCAAAAGATCCTAAGTCTATATATATATATATATATATATATATATATATATATATATATATATATATATATATATATATATATATATATATATATATATATATATATATATATATATATATATATATATATATATATATATATATATATATATATATATATATATATATATATATATATATATATATATATATATATAATTGGGATCCGGTAAGAAGTAAATTTTTGGTACGTAGGTAAGAAGTTTTTTATTTACATATTTTTTCGACGAAACAACAAAATAAATTAATAGATGATGCAAAAATAACATGATTCACAAAAAAAATTCTCGAAAAAACAAATTGATGATTCATTTTTACGTTGATTTTGTTGTTATTCACTAAAATTGTCTGTAACATGAATAAAAACTTGATTTACTAAAAATAATTCATCAATATGTTTTTTTTAGAAATCTTTTTTTCAATAAATCATGTTATTTTTTATTCATCTAGTGATTCATTTTGGTGATTCGTCAAAAAACCAAGTAAATAAAAAAACTTCTTACCTTCTTACCATAATTTTACTTCTTATTTGATCATTCTTATATATATATATATATATATATATATATATATATATATATATATATATATATATATATATATATATATATATATATATATATATATATATATATATATATATATATATATATATATATATATATATATAGGGCTAGGATCAAATATATCCATACAAGTATTGTGTAACCTTGAAACTCAATCTGGACCACTCATTTAAAACACATTCTTTTAAGAATGTACAAAATTTAGTTCATTCTTTTAAGAATGATAAAAACTCATTATGTCAAAAACTTATTCTGTTAAGAATGCGTTTTTTTCATTGTTACGAGAATGAAATCCGATGGCCAGGATTTGGTTACAAGGTAACACAATAATTGACATTCTTATTATAACCTAGCCCTATATATATATATATATATATATATATATATATATATATATATATATATATATATATATATATATATATATATATATATATATATATATATATATATATATATATATATATATATATATATATATATATATATATATATATATATATATATCCATCATACTTACTCATTCAACGGGTAACAAAAATTAAAGAATAAATTCAACTAGAAAAAGATTTAACAATTGACGTGGGTTATTATTATCTATAAAAAAATTACTAACAGCTCATAATATAATCTTAAACTACCATCCATATCTCAAATCTATATCTCAAAATAGATTTAACCACTGTTTTGAAAACCGGACCGGACCGGACCGGCCGGTTCAACTGGGAACCGGTAAGATTTTCGGTTTTTAAGGCCAAAAAAACCGCTTGCCATATGACCTGCTAAAAACCGCCAGTTTTTTACGGTTCGCGGTTCAACCGCACCGGTTTTTAAGCTCTGCGAACCGGTTTTTCTTTTATTATTATTTTTTTATTTTTTTAATCAATGATTTTGAAATACTGGAAAGTGGAAATAGATGTGTAACTCGTATTCGTTAAACCTAACGCCTCACGCTCCTCCATTTGGCGACCAAGCATCCGTTCCCTCTCTTCTGCCGGCGATTGGTCTTTGGCTCTGTGCTCCTCCGGCAGCGACGGCTCCTCCACCTCCGGAGACGACTGACTGCACGCCTGCAGCTTGCATTGCTGCTGTCTGCAATACTTCGACAGTCCCGAGTGACTGCTCCTCACCAAGGTAATGTATTTGGCTATTTGCTAAATGATTCTGGTACTTGATTTTTACAATTGATTTTAGTTACCTATGAGTTTGCTACTGATTTACAGTTGATTTCAGTTGATTCTAGTTCCAATCTTTTCTTGGGTTTTATGATTTTATAGTTGATTCTAGTTACCTCAGTTTTAGGTTGAGCAAATTGATGAAATTGGTTAATGTGGATGTTGGGTTTTATGATTAATGGTTTATGTTGATTTTGTTTTCATTGTAGACTATGAGTACTCCAGGTTCAAGCTCAAACCCATCCGAAAGACAGTCAAATACAAACCCCTCTAGTCAGCAAGCTTCTACTCAACCAAATGTTCGATCAAAAAGAGATATAGCTTCGAAGTATATTACTGAAATTCGAGATGAAGATGGAAAAAAGTCATATTTCTGTGATTTTTGTAAAAAAACTTTTCATGGTGGAGGTATCAATAGAATGAAGCAACACCTTGCTCAAGTGAAAGGTAGTATTTCAAAATGTTCGAATGTTCCTGGAGATGTCAAGTTTCTCATACAAGGTTCATTGGATGAAAATGCCGAAAAAGCAAAAGAGAAACGTGCTGGTGATACTTCGGGGATGAATCTTGATGATGAAGATGATGAGGTTCAAATACTCGACCAACAGGAAACTCAAAAAAAAGATGGAAAGAGAAAAGCTCCTCCTACCTCCCAAAATGTGACATCTGTTTTCAAACGAGGTATGCACGACCCTTTTCAACCTTCGATTAAAGCAGCTTTGCAAAGTAAGGAAAGATGGCATGCTACAGATTTAGCTCTTGCTATGTGGTTTTATGATTCTTGCATCCCTATGAATGCTGTAAATTCTCCGCTTTTCCAAATAGCAATGAGCAAAGTAGCTAGTATGGGTCATGGATACACTGGACCTTCATATCATGCTATGCGTGTCACATTGTTGAGAGATGCAAAAAAATACGTGCAACTTAGAGTTGATTCTTATAGACGTTACTGGGCTGATAATGGATGTACAATTATGGGTGACGGGTGGCGGATACAAGACAAAGACCCCTTATTAATTTTATGGTGTATTGTGCAAAGGGGATTTCCTTCATCAAATCAGTTGATGCATCAGATATCGAGAGTAATGCACAGACGATATGCAACTTATTTAGTGAGATTGTTGAGATTGTTGGTCATAAGAATGTAGTTCATTTAGTCACTGATAATGCTGCAAACTATAAGGCTGCCGGAAAATTGTTATGTGAGAAATATCCTTCTATTTGTTGGTCGCCTTGTGCAACTCATTGTATGAACTTGATTATGAAGGACATAGCGGGGATGCCTGAAGTGGCTGATTTGGTTACACTTGCATCGAGGGTTACAGTTTTTATTTATAACCACAAATGGCCATTAAACTGGTTACGAAAAAGACCTGGATGGACAGAGATTATTCGCCCCGGTGCCACTCGTTTTGGTACCGCATTTATTGCATTGAAGAGTTTGAGTGATCACATATTGAATGAAAGATTTTGGAATAATTGTGCTATCATAGTAAAGGTGATGACTCCAATGTTGAGACTTTTGCGACTTTGTGATTCGGATGAGAAACCTGCTCTAGGTATAATTTTGTTGTTATATTTTTTTGTGTTAATTAATGATTTTTACAAATATAATAACATTTTTATTATTTTAATTATGTTCTTTTAGGTTATGTGTATGAAGGGATGTATAGGGAAAAAAAAAGGAATTAAGAAACTTTTTTCGCAACAATAGAGGGTTGTACAAACCTTATACCGACATCATTAAAAATCGTTGGGATAGGATGTTGCGTAAGAGTCTTCATGCTGCTGGTTATTGGTTAAATCCAGTATTTCAATATGATCAAGAAAGTTTTTGCACGAAACTAGAGGTGGTTGCGGGGGTTATCGATATGATTGAGCGTTATAGTAAGATCGGTAATGTGAATGCTCTAGCTCTTATGAACCAACTAAACTTGTTTCGTGAGCATGAAGGTAGTTTTGGTGGATCACTTGCTTCTTCTTCTTACAGAACCACTCGTCCTGGTAATATGCTTTCCAAGTTTTTATTAATGATGAATTATAGTAAAACCATTATAATATTATTTTCTTATTTTCCATTAGATGAATGGTGGAGATTACATGGTGGAGCTGCTCCGGAGTTGCAAAAGTTTGCCATTCGAATTTTAAGCCAAACTGCTTCTTCTTCCGGGTGTGAGCGGAATTGGAGTGTCTTTGAAAGAATCCACACTAAAAGAAGAAATCGGTTGGAGCACCAAAGGCTTAATGACCTTGTTTATGTTCATTATAACTTGCGTATGCAAAATAGGTATATTTTTCAAACTTGTTTCAACTTTCTTTTTTATGTTTACAAGTATAATAATATTTTTTCTAGGCTCAAGGATAACAAAAGGTCCTATGATCCGGTCGATTATGAGAGCATTTATAATATTGATTTTTGGGTGGTCGATGAAATACCGGAAGGGGAATTAAATTATAACGACTTGGAGAGTATGATTGAAGAAGAGCCACCAAACTACAATGAATCAACAACTTTTGATTCGCAAGCTTCTCAAAGTTAGTTTTTTATGTTATTTTATCAATATGATGATTATTTTTCTATTTAGGTTTGCTAAAATTAAATTTGTATTTGATATTGAAGAAAATGAAGAAGATGATGATGGAGTTGCGTTAGAAGAACTTGACATGGATTCCTTTACATGAAGATTAGGTTATGATGGAGTTTGGATTTTGATACACTAGTTTTATGGTATTTTGATGTTGATTTCGTGAACTTTGTTGTTTTTGAAGATTAGAATCAAGATGTGGTGGATTATTTTCATGGTAGTTTGTGTGTTTTGATATTTTTATTCAATGATGAAGACTATTTTCATTGATATTTTTAGTTTATAGTTTATTTGGTATTTTTTGAATTTTTAATAATTTTTATAATAATTATTACGTAATAATGACGTCATCCGGTTTTTTTGACCGGTCCGACCCGTTGAACCATCGAACCGGTACGGCGGCCGGTTCGCTTGCCGGTCCGGTTTTCAAAACCTTGGATTTAACTCTCAATCCTTTGATAAATGAACATATTTTAACCAGACTTTAACTTTCAATCTCTTGAAAAATAAACACATTTTCAACTTTTCTATAGACAATAAGCCCTTTTTTATCCATAAATTAATTAATATCTTTCTAATATATTTACATGACATATTGATAATCGTACAAAACCATGGTTGACCGTTAAACTGCAGTCAAAAAAAAAAAAAAAAAAAAAAAAAAAAATTTCAATTCCTACACAAGAGCTTAAAATAAAAATAATATATAGTCGATCGGCCATGGAATATGATCGCTTACGGTTTTCCTCCAAGATCAGTCCTAAGCTTCTGAACTGTTGCTACATCCGTCTTAAACGATTTGGCTAGAACGACATCCTCGATGTTTCCTTCAAACAAAGTTACCGGAACAGAAATCAAAGCAGCACTTGCGCTACCAAATGCAGCAACACCCACGGCCGGCTTCTTCATATCAGCATTATACTGATAATGAACAAGTCCCTTTGGAAAAATGAACATGTCTCCAGTTTGTAGGGTTTGAGTATAAAGCTTATTGGTCGTGTCCACAAAACCAACCTCGAACTGACCCTCCAACACCAAGAACAGGCCCGTTGCATGGGGTCTTATGTGGGGTGCACTGACTCCTCCTGGGGCTAACCGAAGCATCGAAAAGGACACACTCTGGCCATTTAGAGCCGGGAACTCCACAAAGCTGGCTTGCATGGATGTGGGTTTCATCGACCCGTTAAAAAAATCACGGGTTTTGGTGTACGTGAAGAAATTTCCATCTACTGTTTTCACGTTTGGTGGAAGTACGTAGTCGGATAGAATGTCTGGATCGCTAGCTCCAACGAGACCCGTGAAGGGAATCGTGATACAAATTGTTAAGAACACTTGTTTCGAAATAAACCAATTCATCGTATCAAGAAAGATTGTGTCGGAAGTAGTACTTTCGGCTGTAAGTTCGCTAGTCTTTATATTCTCAACAAGGTTTTAATTAAACTTTTTTAATTATGATGAGCATCCACTGTGCTATCACTGTGATAAGAATCACACATTTGAAGCGGTCCATAGTTTTATAGTTTTTTATACCATAGTTGGTTGCAATTGCAAGGTTTGACTGTGTCCACATGAGCTTGAATCGGTCGAGATTTTGGACATTTTCAAAACTGTTAAGGGACCTGTTATTTAAAACTGTTAAAGGACCTGTTATTTAAATATTTTATTAGATATATATAATAAAACTTTATTATTTTTAATAGGTTATATCGTCAAAAATAGTTGATTGGTATACTTAAAATAATTAAGAGAAGATCAATGTCTAATAAAGTTGTTAAAAAATTTATTATGAGTATCACTTTATTTATAAGTTCAAAATAAAATCAATATCGTAAAAGACTCGATGTGCTCAACAATTTAATACGAATTTGATGGAACATATTTGCGAGCTTTTTGGAAGTAATCAAGAAGATCATCAATAGTATTTTTTTTTCTTTACTATAATTTTTAATTGTTGTAGTTCCTTAGCTATTGTCGTTATTTGATTTTAATTCTTAATCGAGACCAGACACAATAAAAAAGATAATTAAATAGTATTTTTATTGTATTATTGTATTATTGTTATTATTTGTAATTGTTGTAGTTTCTTAATTATTGTCGTTATTGAGAATCATTCGTTTAACATCAGCCACTCACGATCGTATTTATGACAACTTCCTTTTGAAATATTTAACTCTCAAATGATCATTGACTTGGCGCTCTTACTGCCGGTTGATTTTTGAAGTCACAAAAGTGTAAATCTTGCCCAAAAAACTAGAAAAATATAATTTCTTTTAATGTAATATCCACAATATATTGCAAGTTTAACTTATTTTGATACTTGCATTGTATCATCTTAGCAATCTATGTGGAAATCAAATTGATTTCTTACAAACTTTTAACATTTGCGTGTGAGATAGGAATTCGATGGTTAAGATGTGTAATTCCATGAAATTTTAGGATTGAGGTGTAGATTTCCATTAAAAAATTTAATGTTTAAATCATCTATAAAATTCCATAAGAGTTTAATGTTAAATCATGCATACTCACAATATTGATGATGTTTAACGATTTACACCCCGTGTGATGAGCCTTAGGGTAGAGTTCGACATGGGTCATCCAAAGGATGTGGATCAATAAATTCCAAAACTATTTATATGTCAATTTAATTTAAATTGTGTTCATCTTTGAGATGAAAAAGGCCTTAACCTTTATATCTCATTCCATGTTCTATCTTCTAGCTTCATCTTCAACATTGGAACAAAAGTATGACACGTATGTATCTTCTAGTTCTAACACATTAATCATGCCTAAATCAAAGAAAGCTTCATCTTCCAAACTCATTCTGAATATTGAATCAACTAGTAGATGTCAGTTTGAAGGTTGCTTCGTGCAATCTTCAAGTTGGTCTTCATGTGATGAAATTTGATCCTACCATGATTGAATTTCTTAGGCACCATTATTTATATGAACCCTTGACCAGATGCCAGAGCTACAAATTTCACAGCAGTCTTATTAATCATACATACTCCCCTACCTTTTATGACTATAACGAAGAGTGCATCGAGTTTGACATCGTAATCATAACTCGATGAAGTTATGGAAAGATGTGTTTCTAAAGGTTGTAGGTCTTCCATAGAGTATGAAGAAAAAGACCTTCTACGAGCCTTCAAATTATGGACTCTTCGATGTGCTTGATCAAATTAGTTGTCTTCCCATAAGGCTAACCTCAATCTGAAACTTCAAGAAGGCTAAGCTTCCTGTTATATGGTAGGTGTTGGTGTATCTAGTGTTGAGATGTTTCAAAATGAAAACCAGTGGAAAGGACATGGTAAAAAGGCCTTTTTGGTTTTTGTTTTGTATCTACATATGCATAAAGATAGATTTCATGATCACTATTTAGAAAGAATAACCTAGTTATGTCTTTCTGATGAAAAAATAAGAACATAGGCATAAAGATAGATTTCATGATCACTATTTAGAAAGAATAATCCAGATATGTCTTTCTGATGAAAAAATAAGATCCCTTATGCATGACTTTGGGCTCTTGCACTTCCAAAAAATATTTGCCAAGTTGAATCATCCACTACCAAAAGGAAGGCAGATGTTCATTATTCGTATTTTTATCATGTATCATATTTTTTATTGTTCCAACTTTAGGGTGATTTCCCCCTCCTTAATGTTATGCATCAATATATTGATGAATTCTTTGTAATTTCCATCGAACAAGGAGGATCGGGTCCTCCAAAACCGTTCGGCCCTGCCCAATCCTTACATCCCCTTAGAACTTTTGAAGAACAAATCTCACATGGGAAACACAAAAAGAAAATCTCCAAAGCTATGAACAAGGTCACTAGTTTTAAAACAAAAAAAAATGTGAACCAATCTTAAGCCTTCAAGCCAAAATACGACCCACACAATCCATCCCAACTTCATAAAAGGCTTCAAATGTTGAAGATAGACCTGTTTTCGAGTTACACTTGTAACAACCCAAATTTTTCAAAACATTTTCAAATATGTATTTTACATCATAAGGTGGGTTAAACCTAACCGTCTGTTTGGTGTTCAAACAAAAACCATTGTTTATCAAAACATAAAACATGTATGTTACCAAACATCGTATCGTAAACCATATCTAGCAAGATAGAATTACAATCAAAACATAAAGCATCACACTCCTTTTATGATCATCCTATCAGTTCAACTCTTTCTTCGAAAGCATCCATGCTTTAGAACTAGAACGTGGAATACATAACATAAAACAAACACGTAAGACTACAAAGTCTTGTGAGTTACATGGGTTTAAACATAAAGCATTCATAAAGCATTTTCATCATTTGCTAAATCCTTTGAAACATATCATAAACATAACATCACACTTTCATATTCCTTTTTCCATTTGAGTCATATGAATTTGATTTCGTTATTTACATAAACTTAACAGTGATTGGTTATGAATCATGACTTCATATTTTTATACTTAAGGCATTAATCACATATTGCTTATACCCTAAGTTCCATACTAAAGTGGAAATAACTTTATCAGTCCACCTCAGCATCATCACATTAGGCCATCTAGCTCGTGATGGGGAGTTACGTCCTCGATAGATCCCTCTAAGTCTCGTTGCATAGTTATAATAGGTTGGACAATCCTTTTCATTCTTTCATTCATTCATAAATTACCGATCATTCAAAACATTCTTAGGCTAGATGTCAAAAAATTTCCTTTCTAATAAGAAGGATTCAACTATAACCATTTAGCAAATCTTATAAACATAACATAGACACTCACTTGTATATGAATTCATATTAGAAAGCATATAGGATTTCATAAACATTTTGTCATGTATCCCATCGTGGGAAAAAGCCACATGTACTCACCTTAGCTAGTTAGAGAAGTCTAACTATGATTTCACTATACTTTTTTCCTTTCTATTTCATGTGCCTTTACCCCCTTCAATACCTAAGGAGTTCCATAACATTCATATACATCAAGAACTTGGTAGGACTAGCAATAAATAAGGATTTCTTAGTCCTAAACCTTAACAATTCACACTAAAATTATCATAATTTCAATGTCTGATAACTTGTCCCACATTAGATGAAGCAATCGAGGCTGCAGCTAGGGTCGAGGATATGTTAGAAAAGAATTCCAAAGAACGTCAGGCTTACACAGATAAAAGAAAGTACAGTGGATCTTCAGGCTCAAATAAGAATAGTCACTTTTCGTCAGGAAGTTCAAAGAAAGAGGATGTGCGGGAGTGCAGAAAATATGGAAAATAGCATGGTGGTGAATGTAAGATTGGGTCAAATGACTGTTTCAAATATGGTCAACCTAGCCACAAGGCTCAGGATTGTAGGTTGAAGGATTCCCGATAAGTCAAATGCTTTTCTTGTCACGAAAAGGGTCACTACAGCACGCAGTGCCCAAAGAAAGAAAATGAGACCCTTGCCTCCACCGCCAGCAAGAAAATGCAACCAACAAAAATAAAAGGGAAGGCATTTAAATGACCTGTGAGGAAGCTAAGGAAGCGCTCGATGTGGATGCATGTATCTTTTTTTTTTGTAAACTCATTGCCAGCATATAACCCTTTTCGTTTCAAGTGCAGATTTCTTTTATGCATCGCATGAATTTCGTAAACGACTTCGCATGCCATTTAAGTCCTTAGATGACAATGATGCGTTGTATGTACTAAGTTATAGTTGTGGGTGTGGCAATTTTTAAAGCTTATTGGTTGTTTTAGGGACTTCTAGTTGCCAGGATCTAGATTCAAGATAAAAGTCAATGCATTAACAAGTTTAGACAAGGAAGGTATGACATGTCTACCAATTGGTTAACGACTGTTGTTTGAAATGCAAGTCAACTATGTAAAGGACACAGTAGTCTCATGTCATCATGTGTGGAGTCAATTAAGGCCTAATGGAGATTGACATTTTAATAATGTCTAAAGGTTATCATGAGATTGACATCCAACAGACCTTGGGCATCTAGATGGTTCTGGATATATTGAGTCCAATCCAAATAGTTATTGTCGGCGGCATCCAAGACCGGGAAATCAAGTTTGACCGACATTTTCTTACACCAAGAGGAAAAATATTGGATTAATTATCATATAAAACAACATGTTTATATCTTTATTGCTTGTATTAGCAATAACTTTGTTTCGAAACGGCAAGTTCGAGAAACACGACATTTGTTAAAAAGAATTTTATGTTCAAAACAACAAGTTCAAGAAACACAAGTGTGAATGGATTCTTATTGAACAAATGACGGGTCAATTGTGAGGCATCGATTCAACATCAATATATAAACGCATTCGGGAATAAATTATATATTTAACCCTTTTCGATAGCTTTATTCGAGTATAACCAGGAAAGACGGTGAGGGTGGTAAATGTATAACATTTTAAAAACCGACATCATTAGGATAACCTCCTTTATTTTTCCTATACATCATATTTATAACAGGTGAGCCTAGGTAGAGATGATTTATAATTTTTCCAACTTAAATATGAATATATCTATTTCGTAAATGGTAAAAATATTTAATGAATTCACGTTTAAGTAATAAACTTTAAAAAAACTACATGCAAATTTTAAGAGTTTTAAAACAATTATTACACATCCAAAGCGACAAAAATCATTTATGTCACATAAATAATCATATGATGATAATTTAATGCATTAAAAGATAATGCAAAAAAAAAAAAAGTTAAAAACAAATTTGCATAAAGTTACAACATTAAACATACATTTCAATATTAAATTGAGATATTTTATTTTGTCCAACAATACTTTATTTCATGCAATAGTTTTACAGCACACAGTTAATAACGCAACAAAAATTATATCATATGACCAGACAAAAAATTCATCATAAATATATATAACATGACATATTTTTGTAATTCGATTAATATGTAATGCACCTAATTATCAAGCTCACAACATTTTCATTTTTACATGTCATTTTACATTTAGTAAACTAAAATTATGCACTATATAGTTGTTGACAAACATTAGATATATTTAATTCTTTACAAATCCCTACATTTTAAAGTTAAGGAAAAAAAAACTTTCTCCTTAATCCCAAATTACAACTTGATACTCGATTAATTTATTTTAAAGTATGAGTGCAACATAGAAATATATGCAAGTACATGAAACATAAGCCTATTGTGTCAAAAGGTGTAATTAGGCTCCCTTCATTTTTTTATTGTTTGTATACAGAAAAAGAGTGAGGCATAGTCAGATATGATCAAGAAAAACTTACTTCGTAATTCTGAAAGAATAATGATCTCTAACTTCTTGTTTTTTGTGTTACTCCTCCAGCGACAAAAGTGGACTATGATGCCTCTGTCTTTGGCCAAAGTGTTAAAATTTGTACAAGAGTGTGTACTTGCAAATATACAATAACCTCTTTATGTAGGTTAAAGGTTGGACAAACCAACTGCAATATGATTTATGTACATAAATCCTACTTATGAAAGACATAAATATAAGCAACCATTGGTAATTTGGTATACTCTTTAAGTTACAACAATATTGTATTATACTTAATTATTTAAATATTAATGTCTAGTGATAATATTTATTAAAATATTTTATATTAAAATATAACGTGTTTAAAAAATGACTAATTAAACGAGGAGAGCTTTATAGAAAATTTTAATAGATGATGAAAACTTAGTTAAATTTATAAAAAAAACTACAAAAAGGATAACTATTAAAGAATTTTTTTAATTAGACGTCAAAGTTAATAAAATCATGATGTGACCATATTTTTAAGTCATATTATATGTTTACCATTATAAATATTCTAAATGGGTGTTTGAGATTACTTATTTAACCTAATAAATGTTTTGGGCAAAAGTGTTTATTAGCTTACTGATGTGTATGACTGTGTGTGATTGCTTATTTAACTCAATAGGTAAAAGCGCTTATTAGCTTATGACTTTTCAAAAAATGAGTTTTTAAAAAAGGGTTGTATTATCTTATGTGATACAAAAAGTTATAAGTTGATAAGTCATTTTAAAAAATTGTTTGGATGAGTATTTATATTTGTAAAATGACCAAAAATGGAGAAAAATAGATAGGGGAGGAAAAGAGGGTGTGAGAGTTCATTAAGAGTATTTTTGTCAAAACATAGTTTCCTCCTTTCCAAAAGCTAATAAGTTAGATCTTCCTGAATTTTGACTTCTGACTTATTAAGAGTATTGAAAAAGAGTTTTTAAAACAACTTATTTCTTACCCAAACATTATTTTTGACTTATTGACTTTTCAAAAAACCAATAAGTCAATAAGCTAAAAGTCACTACAATCTCAAACACTCCCTATTGACTTTTCAAAAAGAAGTTTTTAAAAAGTGTTTAAATTAACTTGTGATAAGAAGTTATAAGCTAATAAGTTGTTTTAGAAAATTGTTTGAATTAACTTATATGTTTAAAATGGTCAAAAAGTTAGAAAGAGTGATGTATTTTTAAGGATATAATGGTCTTTTGCTTCAAGAAGTCATAGTTAAAAAGTTAGGAGCCTCTTGTTTATGAAAAAGAGCTTATTTCCATGTATCAAAAAACTTTTCCATAAAATTCTTTTACATTATCAAACATATTTTTTTAACTTATTAATTTTTTAAAAAGTCAATAAATCAATAAAATAATGTAAAAAGCAATCCAAACACATTTTCAATATGTGGAGCTTCAGCCTTGCTTTAAAACTGAGTCAGAAGAAATAGTCACATAACAAATTTAACTATAAAATAATAATAACAAAAGTTATTAGATGGTAATTTTTTTTACCAAAAATAAAAAAAAAAAAACAAAAAATGGTGTTAAAAGGTTATACATGATTTTTTGGGGGGTTAAAAGTCAGTTTGCCCAGGGTCCTCTCTATCATCATCTCCGTTTAGGGTTTTAGACCGCCAAAAATAATTACAAGCGGCGATGGGGAATCCAAAGCAGAAGTGGACGTCGGAGGAGGAAGAAGCCCTACGCGCCGGCGTTGCAAAACACGGCACCGGTAAATGGAAGAACATTCAGAAAGATCCCGAGTTCAACCACTTCCTGTATTCTCGCTCAAATATCGATCTCAAGGTGAGTTTGTCTATCATTCTATAAGTGTCTGGATGCTCACACACATGAGTTTGTTTCGAATTGAACAGTGATTTATGTCGAAGCTGGTTTCCTTTTGTGTAATTCTGTGATCGTGTACGAATTTTCCTTTGCCATTAGGCTTTAGCCAATAGTGTTAAACGTGATGAATTTGACCTTCGAAATTGACGTCCATTCTCGAAATTTTGAAAAAAAAACGATAACTATATGAAATAGGTATATGTTGATGTTAAACATGCAACGAAATACTAATTCAAGTTTGACATTGGGACTTCCGCCTTTTGATTTCCACAATTGAAAATTTCCCTTTAACATTTGCTTTTAAACATGTTTGTGAATTCCGATGTCAAACCTGCTTTGGACTGCGAAATTGACATCCATTCCTGAAAAATTTGAAGATATTTTGATCCCTATATAATATGATTATTCCTGTCAATTGCATGACATATTCTTCTTTATCAGGATAAATGGCGGAATATGAGTGTCAGTGCAAATGGCCAAGGTCCAAGGGAAAAATCAAGAACACCAAAACCAAAAACCAACACAGATTCACCTGCTACTCCCTTGGCCATTGGATGGACTACTCCTGGTTCCTCAGCTCCAGTTGTAGCTGATCCAGCAGCATCTACAGATGTGCAAATGGAGGATTCTTCAAAATGTTTATTAGATGGAAAGACCGCTTCAAAGTATGCTATATTCTTCATGCTAGTGTCTACCCATACATAATTAATATAACTATTATTTTCTTTATTGTGATAACATCATAATGTAATCTGTGTCTTTTAAATTGTTGGATGGTATCTGACATTGTTTCTTCATTATTCAGGTACAATGCAATGATCTATGAAGCACTGTCAACCCTGAAGGATGCAAATGGGTCAGACACCAGTGCAATTGTTAGTTTCATTGAGGTAACATTTAGCTTCATAAATCATATATTTATTATCTTTTAAGACAATTGAAATGCATGATTGCAATGATCTTGATGAAGTTTATCTTCCTTAATATCAACAACTTAAAACTCCCAATTGGCTTATTGCGTGCCTGGTCGGCCTATAATTCTAAAAATCTTGTTGATGTTATTACTAATTTATAATATTTTTAATTGTTACTATCACATTCTTTGAAATATGCAGAAAAGGAATGAGGTCCCACCAAATTTTAGGAGGTTATTAAGTTCAAGATTAAGAAGGCTTGTTGCGCAAGATAAACTTGAAAAGGTGAATTTGTTTTTATCTTTGTGTAAAACTATTAAATACTACCAAAACATATATTATTCTGCCCCTATCTTTTACTCATGGAATTCTATACAACCACAATCAATTGCACTAATAACTTGTAATAATGTATTAAGTAATCATTCAAATAGGTAACGTTACCTTTTAATTCTTCTAAAAAGAAAAAATAAAAGTTTGTAACGTACGTTTGTTTATTTGTGTATTATAGCATCATACTGAAAAATCGACCAATTGGGTGGATTTCTGAAATGCTGTAATAGGAAGAAATGAAAGTAGGATGCTATAATAAACAAATCAATGAAAGTAGATTGCTATTCGGATATTGACAAGGAACAGTTTATACGAGTGATTAGGTTCAAAACTGTTATCGGCTTCGAAGGGAAGTAGCGAACGGGACCAAGGCCCCGGTAATGAAACCGAAAGAGATCCGGCCAAGAATATCTCAAGTCAACAGTTATCTTGGTGGGACATTAGAAGAAGCAGCAGTTTCTGCTGCATATAAAGTTGCAGAAGCAGAAAACAAGTCATTTGTGGCAGCAGAAGCGGTTAAAGAGGCAGAAAGAGTGTCCAAAATGGCCGAAGAAGCAGAAGCCTTTTTACAGTTGGCCAAAGAGATTTATGACCGATGTAAATATTCGCAATTCCACATCCTCACTATGCTTCGGTCATCCGATATCAAATGATATCGGATGACCGGTGATATCAGATATCAGATGATTGGAGCGTATTTTATGCTCCAATCATCTGATATCAGGAGTGTATTATGCTTGGGTCATTTAATTGTACGTATTTAGTAACTTGGTTTTTGAGCTTGTTTGACAGGTTCGCGTGGTGAAGTGGTGATGGTGGCGTAGCGTTACGTGATCTATGATGGTTTGATAATCTTTGGGGAAGGTGGTTATTGTTAGTTAGTCAGTTACGTGCCATGAAGGTGGTGATTTTATATAAGATCTGATTTCGCGTTACGGTGTCGGGTAAATGGTTTAAATGTCAAAACACTTTTTGGTATATATTGTTATTTGTTAGTGTATTGCATAACTGTCTTTTGTAGCTCTGTTGCAAATTATTGATTATTATTTCGTCATGGAATGTGTTGGGAAAAGGGGGAAAAAACGAAAAATGCTTAATCAACTTTTTTGAAAAGGAGGAAAAGAAAGTGTCATTTTGCATTTTGTTTTCGTTCAGACAAAAAGAAGAAACAATTTATTACCTACGTCTACGTTCTTTATTACTATGTGTTGCGCTTGAGATGCATGTCATAAATCATAAGTTTGAGTTCATGGATTATCCTGTCAATATGATTAAAAATATGATCTACCAATATAAGAAAAACGCAATGCTTGCTTGTAAGATAGGTGATAATCTGATATGAAACTCGAGTTCGTATCTTTATCTTCAATTTCATTCTAAGGACACATGCCGTTCCATCATCATACCATATCGGGAAACACTTCGTCCCGGTAACTAGATCACCGGAATACATAGCATTATTTACCTTCAACTTTGTCCTAGGAACATGCATCTTTCCATTATCAAACAACTTTGAAAAAACTCCATGATTAACTTGTCTTTTGTATTTTGTAAAGATGTTACATTGTACTGTAGAGGTGTTGAAGCATACGTTTCCCCGATTTGCGAGGATATGAGATATAGGAGGCTCGCCTGTGGTGAAATACTAAGACACCGAAGCGAAACCCTTTTCTTGGCCAATCCTGAGTAGAGCTCTTAGACTACAACTCGAGTCTTATATGACAGAGAACTAACTTACTGTATCTTATCGAGTCACTTAATATATATATTTTTTCTTTAAATTACATAGATACAAAGCATCATACTTGCACTGTTGCACATACACGTACATGATATATACAACCAACCATTTTACACACAAAATATTTTTATAACACACACTTATTTTGAGCTTCCATAATAATCTGTTTACAAAAGTTGGATGTTAACTTTTTGTATTCATGTATTATAATTATATGGTGACTGACCATTGTAAAAAATTAGTTATAAAATAATATAACAAATTACTTAATTTATTTTTATTTTATTAGTTATGTTTATAAATAATCAAAATTTATTGAGCATTAATCTTATTATTGTAGCTTCAAACTGTAAACATACTTTTGAACAATATAAGCAGTGTTTGGATGTTCGAATTGGTTACTATCGCCGATTTTAACTTGTTAACTGTTGTCACAAACCTTTGGTGTAGTCACTTCCGACGACGGGTCTACCTTCCCGGCGGTGCAATATACGACGACCCAATATTTTGCGAGGCAGATTGAAGAGAAATGAAAATGGCGGTGGCGGAAGGAGACTGTAGACAGTGGGATGAAGACTCTTACAGAGACAGCATATTGGAGGAGAGGGAATCGCATTCTCTCACCATCTTCCGAACTGTCTTCTCCCCTTCTCCTACCGACCAAAACCCTAAATTCATCGTCGCCGCCTCTAGCGACGGTTCCATCGCTTCATATTCATTGCCCTCTCTAATCTCCACCCTCGTATGTTGCATATGTTATTACTCCTCTTTACTTCGAGTTTTCAACTTTAAATTGTTATGGGCATCATAAACGTCGAGAAGTTACAGTAATTGAAGACGATAATCCTGAATTTGAACTAAACTCTATGCTCATTTTGCATTCCCAATTTACAATGTTTGACGTAAAAAATTGGATTGCAACTCTTATTTAGTTAGTTGGACAAATGGGGTATTAACATCATTTTGTACATCCACATATGTCTGTGCCTATATTGATTTGTGTGGATCGTCCTGGTTTCTCTAATTATAATTTCGCTTTCATTCGGTTCTGCAGCCACTCGCTTCTGGAAATTCTAGGGCTCAAAAGTAAGTAGTTTTGATTGCTTTTTATGCATTAAAAACGTTCATAAACATCAATTTAGGGCTTGTTCGGAACTTGGGATTAGTATTTTCTTACCATTGCTGTTTTAGTCTATTTGTAGCTGAACCTAATCGCTTACTTCATGGGCATGATGGGCCTGCTTATGATGTCAAGTTCTATGGTGATGATGAAGATTCCTTCTTGTTGAGGTAAACATCAAGTGATTACTGCTAATTTCATTCTTATACTCTACTCATTCTCTCTATTTATGTTTATTGACACTCAAATTCAGTCTTCCAAATGTTAGCTGTCATGGAAGATTTCAAAATATTTGTTAACTGAAAGTTCTTATTTAGTTGCGGTGATGATGGTCGAATTCGAGGATGGAAATGGATGGATGTTTTGGATGATAATTTGTCACAAAGTAAGATATTAAATTTAAGTTAAAGTTTAATAAGTATAATATATAATATTATATTCATCTCCCGATATATTTTCATCTACTTTTTGTTCATTCTAATATTTGCAGGTGGGGGTTTAAAGCCGCAAATTGACTTGACAAATCCTCAACATAAGTTAGTACCATGATATTTAATTATTTATATATTTTGTAGTTTTAGGTTTCAGATTCCATTCCTGACTTTCACATTCCATTCCCCCTCAGAGGTCCATGGGGTGCTCTTTCCCCTATTCCCGAAACTAACGCCATTGCTGTTGATACTCGTGTAAGATTTTGCTTATTGAGTTTATCTTTTATAAAGTAGAAGAATTTTTATATATAATATATGATTTGTTTTCATATTGTTTTTGGTTTTTATGTATCATAGGGAGGTTCTATATATGCAGCAGTTGGTGATTCTTGTGCCTATTGTTGGGATGTGGTATGTAATTCCTGAAGGCGATTAAGTAATCAACTAAGGATAGCTTCTTTTGTTTCCTTTTTTACCCCTCATTTCTTTTTCACTTTCTTAAGGGAGCTCCATTTTTTTAATGTAATTTCAGGAGGAATCTAAAATCAAAATGACTTTCAAAGGGCATGCTGGTTATTTACATTCGATTGTTGCGCGAAATTCTTGTAATCAGGTATTATGTTTTATCCTTTCCTTTTATTTATTCCTAATTAATCCCCTGTTTCTTTTTTCCCATGAATTGTTGTCTCCACAAATGATGTGTTAAAAATATTTGAGAAAATAATAGTACGCGTGGGAAATTGAAGGGAAAAACAAAAAGGGCAAATTTGTAAAATTAGTTTAGTTAATCTTGTTTTACACTGCTTTATTTACAGATTATAACTGGCTCAGAGGATGGAACAGCCAGAATCTGGGGTAAGTTATTTATTTATTTATTTTTTTATATATGAGTCAATGCTTCAATGGACAACAATTATTGTTTGCTTGTTGTTTTTGGGGGGCCCATTTGTGTATGCAAAAGACGGAAATGCCCTCGTCAGCGAAAATAGCCCTAGAAAGCTTGTCCAATACTGTCTAATGTAACACTAACACAGCCTTAATGCAAAAAGAACGACTTAAAGATATCAACTTTACATCATGTAAAAAGACGTAAACGCCCTCCATCTTGTGATTTCATGCAGATTGCAGAAGTGGGAAGTGTACTAATGTTATTGAGCCAGGAAAAGATAAGAAATCCAAAGAGTTCTTTTCATATGTCAGTTGCATATCTCTTGATGCCAGTGAAAAGTGGTTGGTAAGTGTTCTTTAATCTTTCCCCATGAAGTCCTAACTTTTTACAAATTTGCCCTTATTTCCCCAATTATATATAAAAATAATAATTTGTAGGCATGTGGGAGTGGCCGTAATTTATCTGTGTGGAACCTTTCGGCTTCTGAAAGAATTTCAGGGATCTCGACACGTGCTTGTATTCAAGATATATGTTTCGATGATAATCAAGTAAGTAAAAATAAAACTAATCAGTAGCATTTATTTTAATTCGTTCAGATTTTTTAATTTTTAAAAATTTTCAGATATTAGCCGTGGGAGCTGAATCAGTGGTGAGTCGATATGACATGAATGGTGTCATGCTTTCTCAGATCCAATGTGGGCCCCGGTCTGCATTTTCAGTTTCTTTGCATCCATCTGGTGTATGTTCCTTGAAACTTTAAAAATTGCTACTTCTTTTTTTTTTTTTTAGGGTTTTTTTAAAATTTTATTTTGTTTTCCAGGTTACTTGTGTTGCTGGTTATGGTGGGGTGGTGGATGTCATATCTCAGTTTGGAAGTCACTTGTGTTCGTTTCGTTGTCAAGCCTATAAATGAAGTATTTAATATGTTGTATTTTTAAAAAAGAATGATCTATTTTTCAAAGAAATGGTTTAGGACACTTTTGATGTACTTCTTTTTAGCCATATAAGTACAAGTTGAATTGTCTCAGTTTGTAAGCCACTTGTTGGGTCATGACTCATTTGATTTGCCTCTTATTCGGTCAGATTCAGGACTGAGTTTAACTGGGTTAGACCTTGACTCAATCAACAATTATCAAACTGCCTGTGAGTTGTTCGATAGTTTATTTGTCTTGTGTAGAATATTGTCTCTCTATATATTTATGTAGTTGTATTTAGATTGTTCAATAACAGAAATCTTAGAAGGAAACCTAAATAACTTATAAAATTTAAGGCCAAGCTTTATTAAATTGCACCTCCTGCATCCAAAGTTGGATTGTTGTAAAAGCTAGAAACAAATGAAATGATTACAAGATTAGATTGCGGAATTGCTTTGAGCAATATTAAGAGCTATAAATGATTCTAGGATGACAAAATAATCAAAAGGAGAACAAAGAGAAGAATTATATGGACGATAAAGATACATAAACATGGATAGTAGATAGAAAACAAGAGTAATGAAGCCAATATCGAAAGCAATATTAGACCTATGGATGTTTTATTTTGACTTACGGTATCTAAGTGTACTTTAATTAATACTACTAGTTTTAAATTTATATACAATTGTTGCTAATTTTGACAAATTAGCCACAAAATTTAGAAGAATTAAAACATTGTTATTTGAGACCTAGAATGAGTTGATTGCAATTTTGGTCTCTGTATTTTTATATTCAATAGTTACAATTCAGTCTCTGTAATTTACAGTTTTACACTTTATAATAATCAGTTTTGGTTTCTGTTGTTTTTTATTTAGGATAATTTACAGTTTTTTATTTAGGATAATTTACGGTTTCAATCCTTGTACTTTTTAATTTGCATAATTACAGTTTTGATCCATATAGTTTTTAATTTGTATTAATTACAAATTTGGTCCCTATAAATTTTAATTTAGGATAATTACAAACAGTTTTGGTCTGTATAGTTAATTTGCATCATACACAATTCTTTGTCATTGTACATACATGTATTTTCTGTAGCAATACACAATGTGCTACCCTATTTAAACACAATAATTGGCATTGCCTTTATTAATTAACATTGATGAAATCAAAATGTCTAAAAATAAACATCAAATGATTGCCATTAGGGCATAACATTAACAAGCCGCTTCTTTCATGTGAGTAAGGATTGTTTACTATTTGGATAAACCGAATTGTCTAATTAGATATTTTGGATTGATTTCGAATCATTATTTTGGATTGGTTTTGATTTATAAAACAAAAATTGAATAGTCCAAAAATCCGAATAACAATTATTTTTTTCTGTATTTATAAATTTTAATTTTTTAATTATATCCTTAATTATTTATTGAATTGTAATATATTGTTTCTAATAGATTAGAAAGTCACAACCAATAAAAAAACCTTAAAATGTACTTTTTCTCAAATACTTTTTATCTATACATTATTAAATTATAATATATATTATGATTAGTAGTTGTTTATAAATTTTAATTTACAACTAAACAATTTGTTTTTATTTCTTTATTAGAGTTTACTAATATTTAAGTTATATATATATATATATATATATATATATATATATATATATATATATATATATTTTAAGTTATATATATATATATATATATATATATATATATATATATATATATATATATATATATATATATATATATATATATATATATATCTTATCCTAATAAATAAGTAACTCAATGCCACATGTCATCACCACATTCATTTTAACACATGTCATTTTCTCATAATTTTGAATTTTTTAAAAAAAGCTAATTGATTTATTAGTTTCTCTTATCATCTTAATGATGGTTTAAGTATCCATTTAAATTCAAAATCATTAAGTCTTCTCTCTCTCATTAATCTCTCTATCATTAATGCCCAAAATGTGAAATATAATATTATTGGTTTACAAATAAATGCAAGAAAAAGTAACAGACTTTTATTTATTTGTTTATTATAGCATTCTACTTCAGTTTCTTATTACAATATTGTAATTTAGAAAAAGTCTGATTTGATTAGTTGTTGTGAAGTCACCCAAAGGCAAATCAATTTTTTTTTGCTATTGAGTTCGCTTTTTTAAAATATAATGTCCTAATAAAAAAATCAAAAGTGCAATGCTATAATAATCATATGAATAAAGATATGTTGCTATATCTTATATTTAACATGTTTAGAGACGATCTATATTGTTGTTATTGGTAAAATGTTGCAAGCAAGTTGTTATGTAAATACATTCTTAAGAATTTGCATGCACATATTAGATGGAGATTAAATTACTCCAAAGCAATCGATTATCTTGTACATACTTATTTAATTATATTCTTTTCATATTAATGTATCAAGCGGTAACTAACTGCCAATATTATTCAAAATAGTGTTTAGTTTTTATTATTTAAAATTTTGTTTATATTATCCTGTGTAATACACGGGTCTCACAACTAGTATCCTAATAAATAAGTAACTCAAAGCCACATGTCATCTCCTCATTGAATTTGCCACATGTCATTTTTTCATAATTTTAAATTTCTTAAAAAAACTAATTGGTTTGAAACGTTTCTAACTCCTTAATGATCGGTTTAATTATCATTCAATTCAAAATTAATTGTTATCATTCAATTTCAAAATTTATTATTTTTTAATATCATATTATTTTTTAATGTGTAAAATGATTTGAGAGACAATAGAAAGACAATTGTCGTCATAATATTTTGAATAACGATTCTAATCATAATAGTGAATTTGATTTTAGTATCGGTGACATTGTCATAATCAATTATATTTATCAAAATACAAAGTCGTAATAGTAACAATCAAAAGCAAGATGTCACGATACACAAACAAATTTCTTATGTATAATTATTAATGTTTAGATATTCTTAATTAATATATTTTTTATATCATCCCGTGTAATACACGGGTCTTACAACTAGTATATATATATATATATATATATATATATATATATATATATATATATATATATATATATATATATATATATATATATATATATATATATATATATATATATATATATATATATATATATATATATATATATATATATATATATATATATATATATATATATATATATATATATATATATATATATATATATATATATATATATATATATATATATATATATATATATATATATAGAATGTCTCGACTCTTGAAAACCGAATTATAAAAATTGATATAACAAAATTGTAATTTGGTTGGTTCAGATTGAATTTGAATTTAGTTTGGTCTATTTGGATCAATATTTTGAAAACCAAAATATATTTGGATTCACTTGATTGAATCGGATTGAATTGATCCATCCAAAGAAACACCCCCTAGATGAGTTACCAACATGTGATTCTCACTGGCTTTGTGTCTTACTTTTCTTTCGATGTTGTAGGCTGGATACGTGTTAAATGGCTATGAGGGTGTTCATAGTTGGGTTATTGACACATTTGCTCTATAAAGTATCACCAAAAATTTTAAAAGGTCCATTAACAAATATTCAGGCCTCCTAAGTCATTAAAGTCGAAAAATACCTGTCTTTTAAACAAGTTAAAGTGTTATTAGAAGGTTAACAGGTCGAAAGTATGAAATAGAAAAATAAAAGCCACGTGGATTATGACGTGGCCTGGACCACACGGGTACCACTCATGTTCACTGATCATGTACCTCTCCTCACATTCTTTTCAATTTAAAATTGTGAGACCCCTACGTTACTCTCTCTTCTATCTTTCTCCTTCCTTTTCACTAAATAGCCACCGACCTCTCACCACTATTAAGATGAGCTCATGCCTAAATGCCACCTACATTAACCACCAAGGTTTCTCTCTAAATACTCTCTTTAACCACCATGTGTGTCTAAAACTTTAAATGGTGGTCTCAAATCCATGTTTCGAGTTACAGATCTAGAAAAATGCTGAGATATGTTTCGTATTTTCAAGAATCGCATCAAGAAGAATGCTAGAGTTGGTGTTTTTACGTTATTTTGATACATGTTTTTAAGTTTGTGAATCTATTTTATTTTCTGTCAAACTTGTGCAGGTCAACGAGATTAGGGAATATCTAAAAACAGAAGCGAAACCGACGGTCGTATTGAGCTTTGGCGGGACGGTGTTGGGGGTGAAGCCATCGTCGGTGGTGGCGGCGTTTAGCTCTCGAGGGTCTAACAAGGTAACGCCGCAGATATTAAAACCGGACGTGATTGGACCTGGAGTTAACATCTTGGCTGGATGGTCCGGCGCTATCGGACCCACCGGGTTAGAAACCGATCACCGGAAAACTCCGTACAACATAATCTCAGGTACCTCCATGTCATGCCCACATATCAGCGGCCTAGCAGCACTCCTGAAAGCGGCACATCCCAAATGGAGCACAAGCGCCATCAAGTCCGCCCTCATGACCACCGCATACACTGTCGACAACACAAAATCGCCACTACGTGACGCCGCCGGAGGCGAATTCTCCACCCCTTTCGCCCATGGAGCAGGTCATGTAAACCCAAACAAGGCGATTTCTCCAGGGCTTGTCTATGATATATCAACGAAAGAGTATATCGCCTTTCATGTGCTCGTTGGGCTACACCATGAAGCAGGTGGAAGCGGTGGTGAACCAGCCGAATGTTACTCTCTGTTGTTTTCGGGGAGTCGAGAGTGGTGAGATACACGCGGCGGTTGACGAATGTTGGGCCGGCGGGATCTGTAAATTATGAGGTGGAAGTGGAAGCACCTGAAGGTGTTGAAGTTATGGTGAAACCAGAGAGGCTTGTTTTCGAGAAGGTGGGAGAGAGGGTGAGGTATACTGTAACTTTTGTGTCGGAGAAGAAGGGCGAAGATGGTGGTGGTTTTGGTCGAATAACTTGGAAGAATGGTCACTACAACCGGCTGACCCCTTCACCAATTCAAAAAGTTCAAAGGGTTAATGGCATGAAAGCACAATAAACTTTCGTTTTTGGTTATAAATGGTCCCTTAAATAAAATTCGGTCCTTATAAGTCATTCAAGTATTAAAAGAGGGTTTTAAATGGTCCTTTTGCCCAATGTAACCGGTTGGTATCCGGTTACATTGCCACGTAAGCATGAAGGTGGACGACAGCTATGTACCGGGTGTGACTTGGAAGGCTTACTTAATCGGGAAAGGTGCAAATGAAGTCTCATAGGAAACATTGTTACCTTTTCGTAACCCTAAAATCGCGAAGAAAGGCTTAAGTGGAAGGGAATGGCTGCATCTGGATCTGGAAGCTCAGGGGCGTCAACGATTCGACCACGCCCTCCTCCCCCGGACGACGGTCGTCTGTGTGATTGCGACTTGCCGCCTAAATTTCGTATCTCATGGACGGACGATCACCCGGCAAGGCGCTTTAAAAATTGTGTGAACTCACTGGTAAGAAATTTATTTAGTTTGTTTACGTGTTTGCGATCATTATAATGTGTTTATTAGTCGGTTATCACACATGAAATTGAAACCCTAATTTGGAGTTACTCGAAACCCTAACACTGTAATGGGTCAGATTTCGTAAATGGGAGTTCGATTTGAGTCATTGTGGTTATCGGTTTTCGGTTATCGAGTTCGATTTCAGTCAATGTGGTTATGTGTATCGAGTTCGATTTCGTAATGTGGTTATTTGTATGAGATATTGATCTTGATGTGGTTATGTGTACAGAAAAACGTTAAGAGTTGCTTGTTCTTCCGTTGGCTGGACCCTGAACTGAATGACCCACATGGTCACTGCAAGAAAACCTTCCTTGAAATGAAGGCTGAGTTGGATAACTGGAGATACAGTTCTTACCCTGGTACACTCAAAAGGAGGATAACTGCTTTAGAAAATCAACTGGAGGCTGAGAAAAGTCGTACAAAGGATTTGGAGGTTGAGCTGGAAGAAGAGAAAGGTCGTGCAGCTGCTGAAAAGGGTAAGTTGGTTGAAGAAAACGAAAGTTTAAAAAACAAACTCCAGTTCAGTTTGGTGGTAATGGTGCTCTTTGTTGCGGTGTTCATATGGTTGTTGATCAACCATGTGTACTGATTCTGGTGGCATAGAAGTTAAGATGGTGGGGGGTTTTGGGTATTGTATATATTTATGTTAGTGTAATGGTTGGTGTTTTTGGGATAAGCTAACTTAGGGTACCCTCTAAATTATGTATTTGGATAACAGATAGATGCATGCAGATGGGTAGGTTTTATGCATGCAGGTATGCTAACGTGGGACATTTTGTGGGTTAGTCAACTGTAAAGGAGAGATGGCCATTGAAAAGGCCCTTTTGTTGGAAGTATATGTAAAAGGTTATGACTGGAATGGTAAAAAGGAATGTTTTCCTTCTATAAAAATAGTTTGTCAGTAAAAAGGACAATAGATCTGAATTGTTTTTTCATAAAGGGGTCCATTTTGTCTCTGTAAAGACAATAGCACATGGCTTTAATGACAATGTGGTCCATGGGATTGAATACACTGTGGTCCACTTACACATTATCATATGCAGATTTTATGAAAAACAACAAGGAACAATAACATAATGCAAATTGAACTTTTCCATATATTACAGTCAAAAGTGGAAAAGATTCCAATCGTCCATGCATGACTTAATAAGTTACCAACTACTTCCAACAAACATTAACCCATAAAGACAAACTTAAACATCCACATTCAAAAGTAATTAAACATCATGATCCACAGTCTAATACCTAACACCCTTTCATAAAACCTAATCCAAATTAACAGCATTCGTGGTCGAATTTCCTTCATCATGTATTCCTCCAATTTGTTTTGCTAATTTGCTCTTGATAATCCTTTCTGACTTTCTTTTCCTTAAGTTAGTTTCCACAGTTTTCGTTGTGCTTGGTGTAGACTCTACATAGCCCCCTTCCATACAATTACTTGCACTCCCAGCTTCCATTCCAACCTTATAAATTTAATAAGAAACAATGTAAACATATTAATACATAAATCAAAAGAGATATGCTTCTGAAGTAGATACCTGTGTTACTATTGGTTTGATGGGTTTCTTTACTTTTAACTTCCTTGGTTTGTCTACTGTGGGACATGTTGCCTTGTTGTGGCCAGTATGATTACAAATGTTGCATGCCACCTTCTTTCCCCGCTTTGATACTTTATGCTTATCACCTCTCTCTGTGACATCTCTTTTCCTCTTAACAGGTGGCCTTCCAGGCATTTTCCTATTCTTTGGGGGTAATGGTGGTATATAATCAGTCTCAGGCCACATTGTACTTCCATTCATAGGATGAATGGAGTATTGGTATGTCTTTGAGTACATCTCTCTAGTGAATATAGGGTCCACGTACTTCTCAACATCCCTATTTAGAAAACAAATAGCTGACACTGAGTGCACACAACCATACCCATTTAACTGCCAAAGCCTGCAAGAACATGTCCGTTTATCTAGGTCTACCTCAAAAGCCTCACTACCTGATCTTGTTTCAAATTGATTAAGGCCACTAGGAAGCACCTGCCAATACCTTTGGTCAAGCTTCAAGACATTTAACTTCTGCCTAATTGAAGGGGCAACTTCACTTGTCCAAACCTTGGTTTTTGATTTGAACAACTTCTCCATCATGTACATTCTTAATTCCTCAAGCATACTAATTATTGGCTTTTTTCTTGCTTCCACTATAATTGCGTTGAAACTTTCTGATGTTCCATTTTCCACTGCTGCATCACATCTTCCAGTTTCATAGTATGCTCTTGACCAAGTCTTAGGGTCCTTGTCCATTAAGTACTTAAAGGCCTCTGGACTAAGTGTCTCCATCTCTTTCATAACAACTTTGAATGATTGTTCTGTAGTTGAGTTACATGCTTTCCAAAACAAGTTCTCAAAGTGTGCCCCACTAAACTTCTTTTTGAAGTTTGAAGCAATATGTCTAGCACATTGCCTGTGTTCAGCTTCAGGCAACAACTCCTTTACAGCCTCCATTAAACCCTGCATAACAAGCAAACATTAGCACATCAAATTTATATTAGATACTATATATGGGGATAGGAGTACCTTATGTTGATCTGACATTAGAGTGAAACCTTGACCCAAGTTTAGTTTCAGGTCATCACTCAGCAAGGAGAGAAACCATTTCCAATTTTCCTTGTTTTCTACACAAACTACAGCCCAAGCAATAGGATAAATTTGGTTGTTAGCATCTTTGCCAACAGCACACAACAACTCCCCAGAACATATCCCTTTCAAAAAACATCCATCAATCCCAACTACCCTTCTGCATCCTTCAAGCCATCCTTTTTTCACACCATCAAAACAAACATAAAACTTGCTGAAGTAGTTTTTACCATCTGGCATTGACAGCACATCCATCTTCACAGTTGTTCCTGGATTTGACCTTCTTAGCTCCTCCCCATAGGACCATAGTTTTGCATAGTGTTCAATCAGATTACCCTCTATAATGTTAAAGGCAAACTTCCTTGCCCTTCTACATTGACCTAAACTGACATCAATACCAAATTTTTTAATCACCTCTAACCTCAACTGTCTAATGGTAAGGGTTTGCCTATGTAATATCTCCTTGGTGTAGTGACTTCCTATCCACTGGTAATTGACAATAGAACCTAACTTGTAGTTTCTGGCACACCTATGCTCATCTTTTAGTGATTTGATCTGAAACGACTGTTCTACACTCATCCAGGAAGCCCAAAGTCTGAATGTGCATTCTCCTTTACAACACTCCACAAGTAGCCTCTTATTATCATTTTTTGTGAAACATAATTGATATCCATTAGCCACTGCATAATTACATAGCATACTCTTAAGTTGTTTAGGATTCTCAAATCGCATACCTAACACTGGTTTTTGTAACTTCCAGGATAAGAGGGGATTGAAAGTAGAATGGACTACAGCATCAGCATGATCTCCCTCATCATTATCAACCTCATTTGGTCCTTCTGGGCACAATTTGTTTAGAAATTCGTCATCAGAAGTCTTGTTTAGAGGGACTGTCTCATCTGGAAACATTTCATCAACCAAACCGTTTTCTTCATTGGGGGGGGGGGGGTGTTGGTGAAGGTTCTTTATCTTTTTCTCCCTTCTCTGAACCCTCGTTGTCTGAACCCTGAATTACTGAACCTTCTTCCTCTGTACTTGTATCAAACCAATCCTCCAAACCATCCCCCGAGTGGTCCAAATAAACAGATATTATTTCATCGGGCTCTTCATAAGCAGTATCGAGAAATAATGCATAATCAAGGTCGTTTTCTAACCACCTGATACCGGTTGACAAAGGACGACCACGATGACGGTAGTACACTTTTTCAAAATCTTGTCCAAAGAAATGTTGGAGAAAAAAAACAAATCCTTCGAAATTCATTCCAGCAAAATCAACATCCGTAAACAAATGACGTTCCCCTCCAGCATACGAACACGGATGTCGTATAAAACCCCCATTGAAGTTAACATCCACTTTCAAGTATACAGGTTCAGGATCTGCCATGCTTTCCTATAAGAACGAAAATTACTCTTGCTCGGGAGATATATCTGAATTTGAAGGGACGAACATAAAAACCCTAGTTTTGTATAAGGGACGATTAAAGCCATCCGCTTTTAACCTTTTAAGTCTCACTTGGCCACGTAGATCACCCTATTCGGATTGCCACGTAAAACATTTGTAAGGAGAATGTCTACATAAGCATCTTTACCTATTAAACCCGTCATATTTACGATCAATGGTTTATTAAGCAAGTCATTTATGACTTCAATGACTTATAAGGACCAAATTTTATTTAAGGGACCATTTATAACCAAAAACGAAAGTTTATTGTGCTTTCATGCCATTAACCCAAGTTCAAATGACATAGTTTTAGTAAGTTTAAGGACTTAAAAAACACAAAATATTGTATAGAAACCTTTTAAAATATTTGACACAACTTTGTTGGGCAAATTAATCAATAACCCTTTATAGTTGATCGGATAGAGTGAATTGTCCTCATTTTAAGTGTGCTAAAATAGATTCTTGAACTATTGATCCACCGTAACAAGACACAAATAAAAGATTAACAAAGTGCAAAAAACTGTCGGTTAAAAATATAAAATAAACTAAATGCAAATCATCAAAGCAAAACTTAAGTATACCCAACAACCACTGATCAATTTCATTTTTATTGTATGAGTTTTGCTATTTTGTAACACATGATAAACACACAACGTTTGATGCATAATATACAACAACTATATACACATAAAAATAGATGTGGCAAATGGGACTTTCTGCTTATAAATAAGTTGAATTGGGTTATGTTTATCTTCAAAACATCAACTAAAAACTTAAATAATTAGGAAACAGAATAAAAGTTATACACACAATCTCTATTTTGTTTTTATATAAAACAATAATTTATCATTAATATTTGCAATTACATTTAACATAAACAATAAAGAAAAAATAGACTTGTAGATAAACCCAACACAAACAAGCCTCTTTCAATCGATGTTGACATTCCCAATTCAACAAACCAAATCACGTTTTATTCACCATTTTCCAATATTTAAGCTAAGTTCACCAAAATAGTTATCAATTTTATAGATGCCATCTGCAAAGTTGGCATAGTATGTGTGAAATTCATCAAAATGACATCGTTTTGAAAAAAAATCAAAAAGAAATCACAGATGCTATCTACGAAGATCTAAGTTTTATTTGCGAATTCATAAAAAATGTGAAGTTTTTTGTGTCAGAAATCTTCAAAAACTATCTTCATAGCAAAATAAAACTTGATATATTGTAGTTGACATGCAAATATGAAAAAAAATGAAACTCTTACCATTTTTCAAAGGATTTCTCATATGTGATTTGCAGACGTCATCCGTGAAATCCTCAATTCCATTGGGAAATCATCTGAAAAATGGTGAGATATCTTTTTATTATTATTTGTGGTATGAGTATTTAAAAAAGCATTTTCACAGTAAAAGAAAACTTGATATTATAGTTTTTGTCATAGAAAAATAACAAAAATGTGATTTATCATCATTTTCAAAAGATTTCTTAGATGGGTCTGAGGATTTTCTAGATGACATCTACAAAATCGTTAGATCTATCTAATAAATCCTCTGAAAGATTATGAGAAATCATCATTTTGTCATTTTGCAAGCTAACTACAATATCAAGCTTTATTTTATTGTGAAAATGGTCTTTGAAGATTTCTAACAAAAAAATTGTTTTTGTACATTCATAGATTTATAGAAAAAACCTATGAATTGACAGATAACATCCGTGATTTTTTATTAATTCTTTTTCCAAAACGACGTCGTTATGGTGATGACATCACAATTTCGTAGATGACATCATCATTTCGCAAATAATGTGTCAATTTCACAAATTGGTCTATAAAATTAGCTGGTAATTTGGTTATTGAGCTAATATTTTACTATTTTTTGGAAAGTAGTTAATGAGATTAGACAAAATATTCATCTATTCTTATTTTTGCTAGAAAAAGATTAGACATAAATAAACAAAAGTTTAGTCTCCTCTGCATAGTGTCCACGTTTATAAAAATGTATTGAGAGAATGATATAAAAACCATTAAGTTTGTACCATTTACTAGTTTTACCTTTTTGTATTTATTTTTCAATTTTAATCTATAATCTTCATTAAAATTTCTAGTTTACTTTTTTTTTTTTTATCTTTTCCACAAGTGAAACTTGCAAGAAACCCTTAAGTTTGTAAACCTTTTATGGTTTTACCTTAAGCATGTTTTTATTTTCAATTTACCCTGTGATTTTACACAACTTGTTGACTTTACCCAGTTTATTTCACCCGCCTAATCTTGATTAAGCATTTTTGTTGTTGTGGCATGACACATTATAAAAGAAATGAAAAGAATGGTGAGAAATAGGCTTGAACTGTCAGTTTATTTCGAAATATTGTTCTTTTTATCTCTTGCCCCTTTTACTTTAGTATTAGGAATTACAATAGAAATCATCGAAAATATACATTGTTGTTACTAGTATCATATTGTGATTCCTAATATGGAAATGTAATGTAAAAAGCATAAAAATATATGTTATTGTTACTAGTATATCTATTGTGATTCATATGCTAATTCATTAAAAAAGGTTGATGTGCAAAATCTAGTCTTAAATTTATAAAGGGAAATTATTAGTGTTAAGGATTATTACACACCTAGGAAAGTGTACCTAACTGGTGATAATATACCCTTGATAAGTCCGGGATGCAGAACACTTGGGAAGCGGATATAATTCAATTCAGTAAATTTGATTATTAATCTAGAGACAGTAATTAAAATTGGGGGAGTTTCGTTTTTAACTTTGAAATAGGAAAACACTTCGGTTATTAGACTATGAACAATAAACAATAATAAACATAACACTGTTGGAATGATTATCCCTATCATTTATGGTTGACTTATATAAAGTGCAATATATATTGAATGGTTGTTTATTGATTCATGTTGTGATTAGATGTCTTGGTCCTATTTACTAACTCAGTGATCAGAAGGACATTAATCCAATAGTCATGTAATTAATTGTCCAATTCATCAACCTTTAAAATTATATCATGCAATATTAAATCTATTGATATTAGTGGTTATAAGGATCAAGCACCTACACTGATTTGTCATCACATGAAAATTTTCATATACGTTAAAGTTACTTACTTTATAACCTAACCTCAGGATTTAGTCAATCACTAGTCATAATTGTCTAAAGTTCATAAACAACTATGATTCGAGCAAACATAATTAGAATGGTCATCAAAAGTATGTTAACTTAGCAATAGGCGACAAAGATAGTAGCTTTGACACGTAAGGATATTTGATTGAACAAGCATGATAAACTAAATAACCTTTATTATCTTGTTAACCAAGAAAACAAGGGGAAGAAGCAGTGGCGGAAGCAGAAATTTAGAACAGTAGTGGCATAATTTTTTTATGCAATATAATAAGAATTAAGAAATTAAAAAGTACGATTGCATTAAATATAATAAACTAGTGTAGATCTTACATTTTAAATTTGACATCTCCTTGTAGACATTTTTTGAAAGCGATTCATTACATCTTCGATGGGTAAAGCCAAAGCCAACTTTAATAACCTATAAACCAAAGGATAAGAAAGATGTTTTCCCGTTGCCACCACAAACGAGAAAGGTCGACAATTCCCTTCAAACTAACAAACCGGTCATCATTATGCAAAGATTGATAATATATCTCAAGTTACCATCAATGGAAACAATCAATAGAAACAATTTCAATGAAAACAACCAATGGAAACCCTTTCTCCAAACAAGTCAATAATAAGTAAAGAACTAATTTAAAGCAAAAGTGCAAAACAAATACTAATTTCACCAATAAAAGAATTAATTTCAAGAAATAATCAAATAAACAACTTATTTTTATAAACCTTAAAAAAATACATACTTGTTTCATTCTAGCGTTTCAGAGAACTCAAAATTGGTTTAGATAGAGTGCGATATTGTGATTTGCGTTTTTTTGCACCTCGTGACTTGCGTTCAAGCAGAGAAAACAGGAGACGATTTGACTTTTTTATTTTTTTGTTGATTGGATTGCCGAAAAGAAATAAAGAGGAGACATCGATTCATCAATTTGATCAATTAGACATTACGTATTCCTGAATTGTGGATTTCGTTTCTATTTCCCACTAATTTGGGTTGGAATAATTGCAAGGAATATGGGCTGTATTTATTTGTGCTAATTTTGGCTAAAGTTGAGGGGTGACCCGTACCACTGTGGGCACCGCGGAAAGGGTGTCAAACTTTGAATAAATGTTGGTATTTAGGAACTAGCAGTTTTCTTCAATTTGTTTTTCATTTACATCCGAATTCTATTGTGATGTTAAGCCTATATAAATTGCCATCATTGAGCAATAACATAAGCAAAGCATTGTGGCCGAATTGACTCTTGCGTCTCCTTTTCATATAGAGGGAATGTGACATAGTGATAGATGTTGATGGTGGACCCTTATATAAAAATAATAACAAATAAAATCATAGAAGATAAAAAGAGAGTAATTCTGTTGATTTACAATCACATAACAGTCTTAATAGAGTGACGACTAAGAACCAAAACTACAAGAAAATACAACACGAGGACTTGTTTGTAATGAAATCGAAATTTAGACCGAACATGTAAATTTTTTACAATTTATGTTCTTTACTCTAAAAAATAAATCATCATCAATAATTATAATTATTTTTAACATAAAAATAAATAAGAAATATATTTACGGGTACACCCATCACAAAGAAGCCTCTTTCAATCCATGTTGGAATTACCCAATTCAAGAAACCAATTTTGCTTTTGCAACGTCTAATACCGGAGTTTATTATCTTTTTTTTACCAAAAGAGATTAGACATAAAAAGAAAGAAAAGTATTAGTGGCCTCTGCGTAGTGTCCACGTCCATAAAAATATATTTTATAAAAAGTTAGAAAACGATAATAATAAACAAAAGAAACCAGGGGCAAAATCGTCTACAAAAAACAAAGGGCAAAATCGTCAAGAAAGAAAAAAAGAGGAAAAATAGGGTAAGATTTGCCTTTCAATACTCATCTCAAAACACACAGCCTTTTCTTTCACTCGCACTAAAATTCCCTCAACTCCACGGCCACCCCGAGGAGTTTGAGAAAACCCTAAAAAGCCTCCCCAAAAATCTCTCTGCTTTCTCTTTAAATCTTTCAATCAATCTGCAAATCAGGTGTGTAGATCCCTACTTTTACTCTAATTTAATCTGCTTCATCCAGTTTTATGATTACTCGATCTGTTGTTGTGTGTATATATGTATCAGTTTATGTATTTGCGATCTAGGTTTTCTATATCCGTAGATCGATGTTGATTGGTTAGCTTTATTGATGATAAAGTGTTGTTTCTTTATTCAGTTTGTAAGTTAAGTGCTCTGTTTTCTATTTTTTTGGAGATTCAGATGCTATGTTTTCGGATTGAATCCTAACCTAGCTTCAAATTAAGAGTTCAACTAGATCAGTATAGATTTATGAACTTTACAAGCTGTGATTCGTAACATGATGATTAGATGTCGTGCGTACCTGATGAATTAACTTGTCGTTTTTGGTAATGAAAGGAAGCCTATCCGTGGTGCACTGTTAGAACTACTGAACTCTCTGATTATTAACAGAATAGACTCGATGAATGTTGAAAATCTGTAAAAACGCCAATAAAAAAGATATGAAGGATGAACTTAATATAGCCAATGACTCTATACACGTATCATCTGTATATTTGTGTGTTTTATTGATCATTTGTAATATGTTCGGACTTATATCAACCTCTCTGCATATCTATGTGTGTCAAATGCTTGACTGACAGCAACATCAAAGTTTACTCAAAATATATTTTGTTACTTGATTATGCAGTCATGGCAGGCGCTGCACCAGAAGGTTCCCAGTTCAATGCTCAGCAATTTGATTCCAAAATGAATGAATTGTAAGTTTTCCATTCTACTTTTTCATGTATTCAAGGAAAAAAAGTACCAACTCTCATGTACTGATCACATTCCGTTATTTCTAAAAAACAGGCTTTCAACTGACGGACAAGACTTTTTCACCTCATACGATGAAGTTTATGATAGTTTTGATGCCATGGGTTTGCAAGAAAACCTCTTAAGAGGCATCTATGCATATGGTAAGTCTAATCTTTCTATATCCAAACACTATATCTTGAGTATCCTCCCAATATGACATTTCTATGACAAAATCTTACAGGTTTTGAAAAACCATCTGCAATCCAACAAAGGGGAATTGTCCCATTCTGCAAAGGTCTTGATGTGATCCAACAAGCTCAATCAGGAACAGGAAAGACTGCAACTTTTTGCTCTGGTATTCTTCAACAACTCGACTACAATACAGTCGAGTGTCAAGCTTTGGTTCTCGCACCAACTCGTGAACTTGCCCAACAAATTGAAAAAGTCATGCGGGCCCTAGGGGACTACCTTGGGGTCAAGGTACACGCGTGTGTTGGTGGGACCAGTGTCCGTGAGGACCAAAGGATCCTCTCAGCTGGTGTCCATGTGGTTGTTGGTACACCTGGACGTGTCTTTGATATGCTTAGGAGGCAATCACTACGCGCTGATTATATCAAGATGTTTGTTTTGGATGAAGCTGATGAAATGCTTTCAAGAGGTTTCAAAGATCAGGTACTTTCTTCAATCCACAATAAACGGAAGTATGTTGCTATTTCTTGTAAATTTCAATAATTTTCTAACTCGATATTCTTCTTTCTTTTATCCAGATCTATGACATCTTCCAGTTGTTACCCTCAAAAGTCCAAGTCGGTGTCTTTTCCGCCACAATGCCACCCGAAGCCCTCGAAATCACCCGAAAATTCATGAACAAACCCGTAAGAATCCTCGTAAAACGAGACGAATTAACCCTCGAAGGTATCAAACAATTTTACGTCAACGTCGAAAAAGAAGAATGGAAGCTCGAAACCCTCTGCGACCTTTACGAAACCCTCGCCATCACCCAAAGTGTCATTTTCGTAAATACCCGCCGAAAAGTCGACTGGCTAACCGACAAAATGCGGTCCCGCGATCACACCGTCTCCGCCACCCACGGTGACATGGACCAAAACACGCGTGATATCATCATGCGCGAGTTCCGATCCGGATCTTCACGCGTCTTAATCACTACAGACCTTTTGGCACGTGGAATTGATGTCCAACAAGTGTCACTTGTTATCAACTATGATCTTCCTACACAGCCCGAGAATTACCTTCACAGGATTGGTCGAAGTGGGCGGTTTGGAAGAAAGGGTGTGGCGATTAATTTTGTGACTTTGGATGATGAAAGGATGCTTGCGGATATTCAGAAGTTTTATAATGTTGTGGTGGAGGAGTTGCCTTCGAATGTTGCGGATCTGATTTAGAGGAAAAAGGTTAGAAAGAAAGTTGGTTTTGTGATCTATTATTATTATTATTGTTATTACTATTACTATTATTATTATTATCGGTTTTGTTTGTTTTTTTTTTTGGTTTAAGTTATGGTGATGATGATGGTGGAAGACTTTTTGTGTTATAAGATATTGTGCGGATTGGCGATGGGTTTCTTCTTGTACTGTTGCCAATTTTTGCGACTTGTGTTTGTACTCTAAAAGTTTCTTTTTTACCCATGAAAGTGTATGGATTTGTTTATTTTATATTGTGGGGCTTTTTGCTTTTTGAATGCTTTGTTGAAAGTAGGATGTGACAAACAACGAAGGATCGAATTTTGCAAGTAATATTCTTTATGAATGACTCACGTTCGTCTTGAAAAGTTGTAAGTTCTTGAAAAATGTAAAATTATGTAAAAAAAGCTTTCAAAATGATTTTATTCTTTATCAGAAGATCTAGACTTTTCATTTAAAAAGCTGAAACTCTCAAAAGTTCGTGCCAAAACATAACTAACTTTTTAGCGTGTTTCCATAATGAAAAGTGTTTATTTCGCTTAACGAGTGACCAAACATTTTTTTGTACAGAAATGGGTGATCTTTTGTGTCTGAGATCTTATGAGATTATGCGTTTTCTACTTGTGTATTGACAATATGTGCACAGTTTCATTGCTTTCATTTCCAATTTTTTTGACTCCCAGCTCTACCTGGATGACTGTATGATCATTATCCAGCTTTGCTTTGTACTCATTTTTCATACCTTCAAACTTCAAGTCGACGTTCACACATTCCATAAAATCGACATTCTTAAATTCTACCGATGCTTCCATTAACAACATGAAGAGTATCCCTGACCAACGAATTACGACAAACTCGAAATCTTCTCCCTAGTTTTCCTATTTCCAATTTGTCCTTATTTTTTATGGCTCCCACAATGTATAGAATTATGGATGGTGTACTTAGATTGCACCTCATATAAGAGCTCCTTCTATATATGATATCGACAGCGTTTTGCTTCTTCTTCGCTGAGCAACTGCCATCGATTTTAATGGTTTAATCAAATTTCAATTTTATAATGTTATAAAGAGGATTTTTAAGTAATCGACGACGTGTCAACTTAAATTAGATATTTACAGAAGTTCCCCAAGACCCCAATAGCCTGCCATGTCTACCGTTACAATGGACAAAAAAAAAAGCACAATGAGCATGAAATTTGGTTATAGTCGATCATAAATAATATCGAAAGATATACAATTATTTATTGATTCTAGGTGTACACAAAAAACTTTAGTTTGGTTGCCTTTATGGGATCAGAGAAAACTATAGTTTAGTTGTCTTTATGGGACAACGGGATGAATGTTTGTGTATTGCATACAAATAAAATGATGTATTTAAGATATTGACAAATATATACTGCTAGAAATAATTAATTCTTGGTTATTGACTATCAAATAATAATTCTCTTTAGTTGATATAGATTATTATCATTATCTTGAACTATATGATGATGAGACATCTATTAGAATGACATATATTGAAAATTTTAACGATTATAACAATTGATGCAATTTATAAAATTCAATTCGAATTCATATGATTACAGTGGCCTCTCCTAGCGGATTTTACATGAATAAATTATGTATAACTTCCGATTTAATATTACTTTTGATTATTATTGTCGTTATATGATTTAAAACTACTACAGTACTACTATGATCTTTTTCAATTTCGATCGATGATAAATTTTCAAATACAAACCATTAATTTCAAGTTACTATAGTTTTTATTTAGAGTAAATTACACTTTTGGTCCTTGTGGTTTGAGAAAACTAACAGATAGGTCCTAACTATCCAAATCCAACGTTTTAGGTCACTAAGGTTTCCGAAAACTAACAAATACGTCCCTGGGTCAAGTAAATAGACTAAAATGTCATTTCTAATTTTTTTTTCTTTTTTCTTTTATACATATTATATAATTAGTTAATAAAAAAAAAGAAAAATAAACCTAACCCACCCCCACCCACCGGCCACCCCACCCCACCCACCCCCCCCCTCTCTCTCTCTCTCTCTCTCTCTCTCTCTCTCTCTCTCTCTCTCTCTCTCTCTCTCTAACGTTTTATAAGTTTAGAGTTTGATCAGTTTGGTCGTCTGTTTCAGAAAGGGATATCGCCATGGAAATGTAATAAATCCATATACATCCATGCTATCAATCCATAAGTTGCACACTTATACTTAATGCTTAAAAACTTTTACATTGGAGATTGTTAAATGTTAACCCGAAAACAAAAACAATCCAAAGAAAACACATAATCATGCTCTTTCTGAAATGTCACTCTCCATGGAAATGTACAACTTTTGATGCACGATGTACAACTTTTGATGATGGTCAAAAAGTTTGATTCGTAGTATCATTCGCCAAGAATTCACCTCTTCCCGATACATGAAGCAGGTAAACAGGAGTCGAATTTGCATAAAAAAGCCCCCAATTCGCTTCAGATACGGGTGACGACCTTAAATCTTCGTTAAATAGTTCGTATACGTAAACACTGGAAGTGAATTCAGGATGAAAAGGAGTCCCACTTCGATCGAGGATATGTTTAATTAAATTCGAGTTGTATGTATTGGCGTTATCGATTGTTGCGTACGGTTCTTTCGAGTCGCCTTTTGAAGGCCAACCGGTTTCGGTTACAAGAACTAAAACATTGGAAATGTTTAGATTCTTCATTGAGGAATAAGCGGAATCGATCATGGCGTCAAGAACGTTTGTGTAATGTAACAAAGTATTCGGATCCACCATTTCTTTCGAAGGTGTTAATGGCTTAAACAAAGAATTATCCAGAGGGACGAAGCCTTTGTTTTGCATAAACATAAAGTAAGGGTACGTGTTCATCATCAATGGCGAATTAGTCCTTGAAAGAAATTTAAGAAGTTGGACGATAACAGGCGAAATGGTTTGATTGAAATAAGCTTGTGAAGGCGGGAATGGATCCAAAATTATATTGGCCGCATGCGGGGTTGAGATTTTGATCTGAGTATGCAAAATTGATGCGACTAAAGCACTGTACAAAGATTCAATGGCGGGAATTAACATGGAGGATAACGAAGGGCTTGTTGGAGAGAGAGAGGGGGGGTGGGGTGGCCGGTGTTTTGGGGTGGGTTAGGTTTATTTTTCTTTTTTTATTAACTAATTATATAATATGTATAAAAGAAAAAAGAAAAAGAAATTAGAAAGGGCATTTTAGTCTTTTTACTTGACCCAGTGACGTATTTGTTAGTTTTCGAAACCTTAGTGACCTAAAACGTTGGATTTGGATAGTTAGGACCTATCTGTTAGTTTTCTCAAACCACAGGGACCAAAAGTGTAATTTACTCTTTTTATTTATATGAAATTTATTTAAATGTAGGTTTTAATTTAGTTATATTTTATCTATCTTTATTGTTAAATAAGTTAAAACTATTATTTTGCATAATTTTTTTAGTTATTATTAAAAATGTCCAAATAAAACAATTTCTTTTCGTTTATTTAACCGTTAACACAATATTTAAATTAATAAATTAAATACATTAGCTTGGAAGTTAAAGCGTGACTATTAATATTAAGTCAATAAATAAGTTTATTGCATTTACAAGGAAAAATAAAATTAGGGTCATTCTATACATATCCCCCTATAGTCTAGTTATACCCACCTGATTTGATTTTTTGTTTTTTTTCTTGTTTTTTTTTGTCTTTTATCTATTTTGTTTTTTGTTGTCTTTTTCGTTTCTATTTTATTTTATTTTATTAATACTATTTGATATTTGATTTATTATTATTACTATTACTATTATTATTATTATTATTATAAAAGTAATAATAATGAATTTACCTTTTATAATTTCACGTTTTAGTAATAATAAAAATTAGTTTTTTTAAAGTAATTACGACATAACGAACGACGTTTATAATTTATAAAATTATGTCAAGTTATATCAAAACGGTTATTTCAAATTCGAATGAATGTATAAAAAATAATAATATAAATAATAATAACAATGCAAAGTTTGGTCCAATATTACAATTACACGATTCATATCTGGATAACGAAGATAAACATTTAGTCAAACACTATACAATGTTTCCCATTCAGCAGAATGTTTTGATCTATACGCATGCACAAGCCTGGACAAACAAAGATGGTGTACAAATGGCTCGACGGATAAAAAATTACGGTTTTCGGCTAATAATAACGTGAATTTCGATTACCTACAAACGGTATAAACCGAAGGATTTTATAAAGAATAAATTATACATACAACCACTTGGTTTATAAACGACTGAATAAATTTCAACGACAAAAAAATGAAGGCATTAGATTATCAATAAACACAAACGGTTATAATTTTATAAAAACTAATAATACTAAATATATAATAATAATAATAAACATAATAATCGTAATAATAATAATAATATAATAGAAGAAAAGACAACAAAAGACAAAAAAGAAATAAAAAAATCAATTAGTAGTTTTAGATTAAAAAACTAATATAATTAAAACCCATTTTGTTTTGATGGATGTTGGGGGGGGGGTACGAAATGTAATGAGGGGTATTTATAGCACAACTCATAAAATTAATATGATTGAAATTATATATTTATTTTGAACTACATAAGTAAACAAACCTCAATTACAAGAGATATAAAAACAATTTATATTTATAAATAACACAAATAATAATTATCAGGATGCTTCCTTATATTTACTTTTTAAACACTCTAATTCGTGATATATTAAGAACTACAATGCTACCTCTTAAAATCCAGAGTTTTATTTTAAGATTCGAACAATGCATAAAATAACAAAAATTTAAAAAAAAATTTATATATATATATATATATATATATATATATATATATATATATATATATATATATATATATATATATATATATATATATATATATATATATATATATGTTCAAATGAGAACCACTAAAAGGTTAAGAACCGTGAGAACCGATATTCACACATTAAGAATTATGTTTTTTTTTTCGTTTTTTTGTTTTTTTACACTTGTTTATTATGTGAAAATACATCAAACTTAATAAATTTCTTTATTTTTTAATACGTTTTACAATATTCACAATATAATAAAATTTCTAGTTATTAAACTGTGAATACTATAACGTAAACTTTTTATTAAACTGTGAATTAGTGGTTCTCACGGTTCTCAACCTTTTAGTGGTTCTCATTTGAACCGTTCCCTATATATATATATATATATATATATATATATATATATATATATATATATATATATATATATATATATATATATATATATATATATATATATATATATATATATTGCATATCATAGTATATGGATTTAAAACATAGTAACATTTTAAATAACAAATGATGATGTTCAATGAATTACTTAAGATTTTTATATTACTATTTTGTTATTAAAAACTAAATAAAATAAATATTAAGCAACTAAAAAGGTTTATATTAACATGTATGACTTAATGAATAAAAACCAAATTAATATGATAAAAAATAAAATTATATCTTAAATCAAATAAGTTTAATAATATCATTTATAAGATATAATAAATGATGTATAACACGTGATATATAATATATAATCAAGAGATAAATAATAAATGTGAAAGTTGATTGGTTGATTAATTAAACCTTTCACCTTTGACAATAAAAGAAAAATAATAATATGGTGATCCTAGGTATAAAAAACATACTTTAGCATTATATATGATACATTCAGGGTAAGTTTGTAATTTGGGGAACATGAGAAGTCTAAGTTGGATCCACTTAAACAGTATAAAACCTCCATCCCTCTTCGTAACCTTTCTTTTTCTCAACTCCACGGCGTAGATCCGAGGAGTTTGGTAAAACTTCCATCGTCTTCTCTTCATTGCATAACCAGTTCATCGTCTTCTCCAGGTTTCATTACGTTTCTAATATCCATCTGTTTCTTCTTCTATGCATGACTTTCTTTACGTATCATTTCCCCTTATTGATCGCTTTCATGCTGTGCGTTGTTGATAATGATCTGAACTGCGATTTTGATTTCGATGTACCTGTTATTGATTTTAGGCTGATTTTGAAGAATTGTCTAGATAATGCTTGTACGGTTGTCAATGTTGATGCGTATTGTGTAGAACATGTTTATTGATCTTGTAGTTTTAGTAGTTTGGGTGGTATGCTAGTGATTATGATTCAATGGGAATGTTCGTCGTTGTGATTTTTTATGTGAAATGGTAATGAGTTTTTCATGATTTCACTTGTGATCTATGAAAATTGCAACAATCTACTACTGTACGCAGATATAGAAGTCTTTTCAGTGGTTCTAATTAGCTATGGCGTTTTCATTTCATTTCTGTGAATGGTATTGCCAAATTCACTAATTTGCTATAATTTTGTTTTCCTTCTGGGGAAAGGGGGAATTTTTTTGATGTATAATTTTAACACTTTTAACTACAAAAAAAATATATAATGAGTGCGAGTGTTATAATTTTACAATATGGAAAGAGGATTTAGCTAGCTTGTGTGTTATTAATTAAGCTTCATAAAACGTTAGAAGAACAATGGCTTTAGATTTGTAGTCTAACATGATGAAATAGAACATTAGAACTTGATTAAAACTCATAATCTTTTATCTCTTCTAACTTAATTAAATGAAGCATTTATTTGAACTTTTGAAGTGCTTGAGCATTTGAGGGTGTTATGGATGTGTTTTTTCAAAGCGAATATGCTACATATAAATCAAAATCAGATAATCAAGTAATTAACTGTTTAAAGCTAGAGACAGTTGAGTTATTTATTTATTTATTATTATTATTATTATTATTATTATTATTATTATTATTATTATTATTATTATTATTATTATTATTATTATTTATTATTATGTTTATCTTAGTCATCAACTTCTTACCTATCGTCCAAATCAGATTAATTTTTACACTTTATGCTATGTGTTTGTAATTATTAATGGTTATCTTTTTGCTTATAAATGCTGTTTTGCAGTTATGGCAGGTGTGTTACCCGATGGTTCCCAATTTGATGCACGCCAATATGATTCAAAGATGAATGATTTGTAAGTTTTTATATAATGATGATCTTTTCCAAATGAGATCATATTCGTATCTATAGTTCATGATGTTAATTGAATTGCAATTTTATTTTCTAAAAATAACTATAACATATTTAATGTTTTATAACTTATCTGGCTTACGATGGAATTTTTTATGTACTATTTACATAGAATACAATTTTTTTTATTTCATTATTACTATAAACCAATCAAAAATGATTATGGAATATAATGATTCGTCCCATTTCTATTGCATCCACCCAAACATTTAATCTTTCATGCAGGCTTTCAGCTGATGGACAGGATTTTTTCACTTCATACGATGAAGTTTATGATAGTTTTGATGCCATGGGTTTACAAGAAAACCTCTTAAGAGGCATTTATGCATATGGTATATAAATATGTAATAAGTAATTAAGTACCATATATAATCCATACAATTACTGATCATAACACGATTTTACAAAAATACCCTTGTAGGATTCGAAAAACCATCAGCAATCCAACAAAGAGGAATAGTACCCTTCACCAAGGGTCTCGACGTAATCCAACAAGCTCAATCCGGAACCGGAAAAACTGCAACTTTTTGCTCCGGGATCCTTCAACAACTCGATTACAACATAATCGAATGCCAAGCTTTGGTGTTGGCACCTACTCGTGAACTTGCACAACAGATAGAGAAAGTCATGCGTGCACTAGGGGATTACCTCGGTGTAAAAGTACATGCATGTGTGGGTGGGACCAGTGTTCGTGAGGATCAACGGATCCTTTCCGCCGGCGTTCATGTGGTTGTTGGGACTCCCGGCCGTGTTTTTGATATGCTGCGAAGACAATCTCTTCGTCCCGATTATATCAACATGTTTGTGCTTGATGAAGCTGATGAAATGCTTTCGCGAGGCTTCAAAGATCAGGTGATATTCGATACTCAAGTTTACAGAAATTGTTGAATGTGATCTAAAACGGTTATTGTTTTTTGCATTCGATTCAGATCTACGATATATTTCAGCTCCTACCTTCAAAGGTTCAAGTCGGTGTATTCTCCGCCACCATGCCTCCGGAAGCCCTAGAAATCACAAGGAAGTTCATGAACAAACCGGTCCGGATTCTGGTGAAACGCGACGAGCTCACTTTAGAAGGTATCAAACAATTCTACGTCAACGTCGAAAAGGAAGAATGGAAGCTCGAAACACTCTGCGATCTGTACGAAACTTTAGCGATCACTCAAAGCGTCATCTTCGTTAACACGCGACGGAAGGTCGATTGGTTGACCGACAAAATGCGCAGCCGTGACCACACCGTCTCCGCCACGCACGGAGACATGGACCAGAACACTAGAGACATTATTATGCGGGAATTTCGTTCTGGATCGTCACGAGTCCTCATCACCACCGATCTGTTGGCTCGTGGAATCGATGTGCAGCAAGTTTCGCTTGTGATTAACTACGATCTTCCGACGCAGCCGGAGAATTATCTCCACCGTATCGGACGTAGCGGAAGATTTGGGCGAAAGGGTGTTGCGATCAATTTTGTGACCAGGGAAGATGAGAGAATGCTTTTTGATATTCAGAAGTTTTACAATGTCGTTGTAGAGGAGCTTCCATCAAATGTTGCAGATCTGCTCTGAGGTTAGGTATTCTTTTTTGATGTTATTTGTTTTTTGTTTTCAGTCAGAAGATTTTGGGAGAGTTCTAATTTTTGTGCACATTTTTTTGTTATCTAATTCAATAGTTGAATCGGCCTAATTTATGATGATTTGTTGGAGCTATTTAAGATACAATGTTAAAGCAGAATTTTAATTATTATGACTGGGTTCGAGAAAGTTAATGTTCTTTGTAGTTAAGAGTCTAGATTTACCATAAGGGTGGGCGGAATCGGCCACAGTTGGATGTAGGTTGGTGAAGGGGACCGTTGGCAATGCTGGTGTCACGGTCCCGACCCTCGGCAGATGACGATAGATAGCTCGTAGGCGGGTTAGTGAACCCGCTTTGGCCGCCAGTGAAGGTTGTACTTAGTGTTTTTGTTACTTGGACATTGTACTGGGTTGAAAAAGATTGATTTTCAGTATTTTGAGTTGAGAAAAATGAAAGTAAATGAAGAAAGAAAAACTGATTGACATGAGGGTTGGGGAAGATGAAATCCCCAACCCTAACAACTTTATAGTTCTAATATGGGTTGATGTTACCTCTTAATAGGTAGAAATTATGAAACATATTCAAAAGAACACCATTAAATTAAATGAACACCTCAAAGATAACAAATAATTTAAAGTATTAAAAAAAAATAACTATAATGACCTCCTATAACACATATTTTTCGTTAATGGTAGAGTTGAATAACAAACTATTTAAAATGTTCAAAAAACACCCCTAAACTAATAAATGTTATCAAAATGTAACAAACTTCATCAAATGTTCAATTAATACCATGACGATATTTTTTTAGAACAACAAATTTAACTGGTTAAAATTTTCAAATCTAAAACGTTTGCTCAAAACCACCCCATATCTAGAATTTTTGCTTAAAAAGGTCCAAAAACATGTAATGTTTGTTCAAAAATTGTCAACAACTACTTCAAAATTAAGATTTCACTAAATATATACTTTTTCTATATTCAACCAATCATTTTTATGTTTGTGAGTTTATAATTTATATTTAATTATTTGAAATAGAACAACAAATTATATTTTCATCTTTCACATAATGTCTATATTAGGTTAATTTATTTGTTTATTATCACGTGAAATATGAAGATACAATTTGTTGTTACAAATCGAACAATAAAATATATATTATCAACCTTGAAACATAAAAATATGCAATTTCAATGTAGAAGAATTATATATTCAATGAGATTTTAATTTTGAAGTGGTTAATGGAGTTCTTTTGAAGATACATACTAGATTTAGAAGTGTTTTTTTAAACAAACATTTTAGGTCTGACATGATTTTCAAACATTTCATATTTTTAAAACTTAACCTGTTTAAACTTCTCATTCTAAAAAAGTTATAATTTCATTTTTTGAACAATTTAAATAGTTTATTGCATTTTGATAGGAAATTTTTAGTTTGTGAGTATTTTTTAAACATTTAAATAGTTTGTTATCCAATTCTTGACATTAACCAAAAATTTGACTTATAAACCTCTTATACAAGATCACTAGAATAATTTTGAACACTTTATGTGGTTGGTTGATGTTTTTGAACATTATTACATTTATCCTTTCAATAAATTTAAATTTGAAAATAATTAAATTTCACATGATCGTTATTTAATGATATTGAGAAAAATGGAGAAAGCATAAACGTTTTAGTTAAATAAGGTACAATATTGATACCGGTTTGTGTCGGCTGATGTTTGCGAGTGACAATGACCCAAGTGCAAACAAACACCAGAATTTAGGCATGATGCTCAACAAATGATTGGGTAAATCGATTAAGAAAAGAAATCAAAGTAAAACCTATTCAATAAAAAATATATTGTATTACTTTTGGATTTGGATTTTGTCGCATCGACAGATATTATCTTATATTATCTTTGATAATCAATTTTATTGAATAGAGTTGAATACACCATAACCTACCACATATTGGTATGGGGATACATACTTGAAGACGCGACAAGAGCCATGGGGATTTCCAAAAGTATTTTATAAAGGCTTGCCTCTGAATGTATTAAACAATTCAAACTTTTCAATCGGATAGATGTATAAATTATAAGTATATGGAAATAATCTCTTTGTCTCTTAAAATTATAAAACTCTGCAAAAAAAAAAAAAAAAAAAAAAAAAAGTTGGAATACGTACCGCTAAGTCCATCTCTATCCTTTTAATAAAAATAAATTGGAGTCATAATGCAACCTAGAGGTGCATAACAAAACCGGATATCCGGTTCGCACTGGATCCACCCGAAAGTGGATAGAACGAAAATCCAAACAATTACCGAAAACTGCTTAAAAATCTGTTAGAATTAATTAATGCAGTTGGAAATCGGGTTTTCTTGTATATTTCTTGTTGAAGTGATAAATATTTGTTTGTTGCCTTTTTTCTTCAAATTGTCATTTGTCTTGCCGACTTAGGCTATGTTTAATAGATTAAATAAAAAACTAACGGTTAGCTCAAAAAGTAGCAGGTAGTTAGAAAACTAGCGGCTAACTAAAAAACTAGCTGATAATAAATGATATTTGGTAAAAACTAGCTGGAAATCGTAAAATGGCATGCACAAAATTAATCCAATATTATAAAAAAAACATAATACATTAAATTAAATTAAAGTAAATACTAAATAAAAGTTTTCTGATTTAATTTTAAATTTTTTGCATCTCATATCATATTCGCAATATTATCACGAAATTCTTGCATCTCGTGATGTGAGTCTCGAATGTTCGCATGACTATATATTGAATGATTGTTTTGTTCTTCTAAATGTATGTAATTAGAATATTGTTCAACGATGTTGAAAATCATACATGTCGAGTCATTTCTTCGAATATAGTTATGAAGGGTAAATGTTGTCATTATCACATCTAACCTTGAATTATAGAAATCGATTGACTTTAGATCGATGATGGAGGGAAACCGTTTCGATTTGAATGATGTTAGTTCTAGAAAATCGACCTAATTTATAGAAATCGATGATGGTGGGAATGCTTTGCGATTTGGAGGGAGTTGGTGCTTATCTCCTAGTAGTCATATTCGGAGGAAAATGTAAATCAAATTTGTAGATAAATGTTTTATCAGTACGTGTAGTACCTAGTATATTGAAGGTTAAATTGGAATATTTGAAAAAAATACTTTAAACGTTTACTTATAGTAGCATTTTAAAACGCTAGCTTATAAGCTAGTTTTTGGTCCGGCAAACATGTAAAGTGAGAAAAACTATAAAAAAAAAAGCTAGCTTACAAGTCAGATGTGGCGTGCGAAACATAGCCCTAGTATAAATAGATGCAAGTTGAGTTAGCATCGTTACATCTTTCAAAACGCTCTTTAATCTCGTGATCTCTTATAATTTTGTATTTTTTTGGGCAAATCTTGTTTGTTCGTATTCCCGTGCTTGTTGGGAAAGTATGAAGAACATATGGAAGGTTTCTGAAATCACAGAATGTTTCAAAGATCGTGAACAACACTTTCCAAATTTGATATTTTGACTCTATGTTTGGGTTGCAGAAAATTCAAATGCTAAAAAAAGATCAAATTTAAAACGACTCTATGACGAGTTAAATTAAGATCAAAACTATGACTAAAGCACATTTGAGAAAACTAAAAATAATATTTATGTGATGAAAAATATATATTTTTAGTCTTGAATATAAATCTTTGTTTATGTTAGGAACTTATATTGAAAGTGAAATCCGCTTCTTAGCTTCTTTTTAGTCAACTTTATTTAAAAAAAAAACTTAAATATGCAATCTATATTAATTAAATATTTAAAAGATCATATAACGCGATTTTGTGGTACAGTTTTAGGTATGCGGTTTTACGAATGTTGCGGTGCGGTATATAATGCAAAACTGCATCGCACCACAAATAATCGGTTTTTAAAAGATAAAAAACCACACCATCAGTTGGTTTGTTCGGTTTCTGTTTTTCGGTTTCGGTTTTACAGTTTTTTTTACGGTTTTTCAGTTTGCGGTTCGTTTTTTGCTCACCCCTATTTAAAAGAATATTTCATTCATTTTAAAACAAATTAAAGTATTTTTAATAAATTTTCAATCAAAATTGAACTTTTTGATTATAGTCATCACTTGGAAAAAAACAGTTACATTGATCATGGTCACAAGAGTTCTATATTTTTCTTAAAATGTACTTTAAGTTTGTCAAATCAATTTGTTACAATCATTGTCCCTTTCAGCGATCATGTATTCATTTTGGGTGCCTTACCAACCTTTAGCATGGTTGTCGTTCACTGGAATTCCTAATATTTGTTAGACAGTGTGTATTGGTTTTAGTTCATCAAAATATTAGGAACTCATTCGGACACATCCTCATTTGATCTACTGGTTTAAGTTCATCAATTTTGTTTCAATCAATGGTCCATTTGGATGGTTTTGTTTGCTGGTTTTCGGGTATGTTTAATTTCAAATTCAGAACTCAAACCTAATCAATCTATTGGTTTTCTATCAAATTGACTTTAATAAAATTCTTTAACTTGTTAAAAAAAAACCACATCTTACTTATCATCATTTTGATTAATATATATTATTAAAAAATATTTAACAGTTACAGATGCAGTCACTCAATACATGTGTTTCTAAATTCTTTCATTTTTTATAAAACACAATAACCTTTTGTTTTAGATTGTTCGAAAAAATATATGATATTTTCAGTGGATAATGTACAAGAAAATAACCGATGTTTATGCTAATAGAATATTTTCGAATACTGAACAAAAGGACAAAATAATTCACCAAACTTTTAACTTTAACATAATTTATACCCGAATTGCGACAATTGACGAATATGCATAGGGCAAGGGTGGCAACTTTTAACTCTTTAAGAATAAAAACTTAAATCCTAAGTCTTTGAATTTTTTTATAGATCAACAGCATATACAAAACCATTTACATTAGAAAGTTATTATTTTTTTTGTTTAGTGTTATTTTTTTATTGTATTTGCTAATGTTTTTCTGATTTTCAGTTTAAATTTTAATGACTATATGAAGAGCCTATATACTTAAAACAGAAGAAACGTATTATTCCAGTTTATTGTTTATTTGACGTCACACACGTTTGTTAAACATATCCTTAACCGACCCGCTTTCCATACCCGTGTTATTTAAATCATTTCGGAAAATCATACCGGCAAACCTTGAAAGGAAAGCCAAATTGGCAATGACGACTTTTAACCACATCCACAACTTATTGAATTTTATAAATTTATTGTTATATAAATTTATCATTTAATTTTTATAATGTATTAAACTTTATAGAATTGAATAAAACATATAATAAAAAACTAATTTTTTTCCTTTCATACTTAACAGTTCAATAATCAAGAAATCTAAATTTATTGAACGTGAACTTACTATCTTATTATGATTATAATTAATTTATTGAATGTTAATTAGTTATTTTATCTCATTTAATTAGCCTATTAACCATGTATTATGGATATTTAAAAAGCAAACAAAATGCATATTCAATTGTATTTAATCTATATCAAAATTAAATTGTGATAAATCTTTATTATAAATTGTAAATAAATTATCAGGAATAAAATTTTATTTATTGATAACCATATTTTATAAGAAAAAGACAAAAAATAGTAACATTTGTTAAACCTTACCAAGAAATAGCAAAAAAAAACCACAATGACTAAAATAACAATCAAAATCGTTGATGAAGAAGGCAAATGATGCTTTGATGATGTGGCATGTGTAACGATGAAGTGACTTGCGATATTATAAGATTGTGCGGTATGCCAAGAACGCACCAGGCGTCCTTCTGAGGTGACCCAAGGATGCCGGTGGAACGCAGCCAAACACTGCCTCCTCTTTTGTTCCCTCACATTCCCAGAAGCACATACCAGGACGTGAGGTGGGTTGATATCATTGGCTGCTCTCATCTTCTTCTCCCATTCTTCTTGTTCTCACTGTACCCATACCCCTTAGCCTAATATAAAAACAGAAAAACAACTAACAAATAAAGTCTAACACATTAATTTAGTTTGATGACAAAAAATTGTTTCCCAACTTAAGACACAACTTTTATGGTTAAAAGTAAGTTTTGAAACTCATAAAAATAGTTTCATAACTTTATTTCGTAATTTGGCCAAATTAGGAATATGACGTTCGTTTTTATACCTTCTTTAAAAGATATCAAATTATTTCAAAAAATTAAAATTGAGAATTTTAAATATTTACTTTTCATAAACTTTCAATATCACATATATCTTTCATAAACTTTCGATATATCATATTTGCGTGATTTTTTGAAACATATGTTCGTTTATGTTCATCTATGAACATGTGTTCATTTATAGAGAATGATAAATGAACATATGTTCATTTATGAACATTTGTTCATTTATAGGGAATGAATATACAAATAAGGAGATGAATGCATGTTCATTGATGAACATTGATTCATTTATGAACATATGTCCATTAAAGAGAAATAATATACAGATAACGATGAACGCTCGTTTATTCGTTGATGAACATATGTTCATTGATGAATATTTGTTCATTTACTAGACATATTTATTGGATGTTTTATTTCTAATATTTCTATTTTACCATCATACCCTTAATGAAGGAATCTAATCAAACCGTTAAAATCATGGTTCTATGTTTAGGTGATATAATTTGGTTCTATGTTGAACATATATATATATATATATATATATATATATATATATATATATATATATATATATATATATATATATATATATATATATATATATATATATATATATATATATATATATATATATATATATAGGGCTAGGATCAAATATATCCATACAAGTATTGTGTAACCTTGAAACTCAATCTGGACCACTCATTTAAAACACATTATTTTAAGAATGTACAAAATTTAGTTCATTCTTTTAAGAATGGTAAGAACTCATTATTTCAAAAACTTATTCTGTTAAGAATGTGTTTTTTTCATTGTTACAAGAATGAAATCCGATGGCCAGGATTTAGTTACAAGGTAACACAATAATTGTGATTATTATTATAACCTAGCCCTATATATATATATATATATATATATATATATATATATATATATATATATATATATATATATATATATATATATATATATATATATATATATATATATATATATATATATATATATATAGACACACACACACACTGACGCTATAAGGGATATTTACGAATCATTTTGGGTATTATTGCTTACATAGGATTTATTTGCAAGTGAAGCCCAGCCTAGCTGGGTGGATGCACCCGGGTTATATACCCATGTGGTGGGAGGTCTGTAGTTCGACTCCGTCTAACCCCATGTGGGAGATTTTCCTGGAAAGGCGAATTAGGTGGAGGGGAAAGGCCTTTGCGCCTTAGGTAATCGCCAACCGCCCTGGGTTGCGGGGCTGATTACCCTCAGGTGAAACCATATATCTATTCGCTGGTTCCAAAAAAAAACATAGGATTTATTTTAAAACTTGATAATTCTTTAATCATTTTATATAAAAAAATGAAATTATTATTTAAATGAATGTCTTCTAGTTATTATAGAGTATTAAATATGGTCAACCGATTTGACCAATTCCCCAAGATGTCATCACCTATTTTGTGAATTATAGATTGAGACAATTATTACATAGCTTAAAGACATTGATACTCGAATATTCAAGAAAAAAATGTCGCTCTATAGTAATAACTTAATTGACATTAAAGTAATGTGTCTTATTTTTGCAAATGATTTCATTTCTGAAACACGTCATTTTTTTACAAAGATATAAAATTACATGAAAAATGAACTAGATAAACCTAACGATATCGTATTCTAAATTTTATTATATGGTCAGATGATTCGATATTTATGTCATCTTTTATGATGTATTAGTCACAACAATTTATGCTGCAATATGATCATTTTTTTTTTTTTTTTTTTTTTTTTTTTTTGAACAGCTGCAATATGATCATTAAATAATAATGGATGAAAATTTAAATATATTATTACATCATATCATATGAAAATGATAAAACTATATTGAATGTTGAAAATGCATTGCTTACTCCGGATGCTTCTTCCTCTCTCACACACAAACACACACAGAATCTGAACACAATTTTCATCGTTCATTTACTTGTACTTATACGCACACCGATACATACAGACACGATTTCCAAATAATCCAATAAACCGCCTAATCTCTCCCCCAATCCTCCCTTCGTCTTTATATTGCTCTGTGCATGATCTGAACTCAAAAATCAAAATTCTCTCGTTATACAATATTTAATTCGATTACTTATTGACCAATCTTGCAGTTTCTTCACTTCTGATTTCTTCTTCTGCTTTGATTTGAAGCTATTTGTTAATAATGGCGTTATTAGAAACGCCTGAGATTGGAGCAACAACGACCGCGACCACAACTATACGCGGTGAGATACGACGGCGGACGAGCGTCAAGGCGGATGCGGGAATCGGAGACGAATTGTTTGATTCTTCGTCGTCTTCGAAAACCAACTCGTTCGAGGATGGTGAGAGTTCGAATAATGGTTTCAATGAGAATGGTGACGAACAGATCGGAGCTGGTGATCAAACGAAGGAGGAGGTGAAGGGAAACGGTGAGGATATAGATCAGGGAGGAGTTAAAAAGGGAGGTGAAACGAGTGTGGTGCATTATGCGTATCGTCCTTCTTCTCCAGCTCATCGCAGAATCAAAGAGTCTCCTCTTAGTTCTGACGCCATCTTCAAGCAGGTTTCGCATTCCTTCAATTTCACTTATTACTTTGTGTATTATTTTAGTTGCCAATTACTCATATTCTGGAAATTCTTCATTATTTACGCGATATAATCTACGTCATCTTTCTAATAGAGTAAAAAGAGCTTCAACTCAACTTTATGTAGTAATTTTTGTTGTTCAATCGCCAATTCTGGATGCAATTAAGGATAGAAAGAACTAACTCAAGTGATACACGCTAAACTGAGATTTATGCATCGTTGTGCTATATGTATGGGACTTATTGTAGATTGTTGGTGACACTCTTAATTAAGATGCGTGAAATGTTGAGGAGGATGTTTTCAAGATTTTAGGCTCTCTAATAGACTATGAGATGCTTTAGCAATTGACGTTTGTTGCTTTTTGCAACAATAGAGCACATCTAGTTTGAGAGAAGAACCTTTTATTTATGACATAGAACCCAAATTATTGAAAGACCGTAGCATCAAATGCTTATTGATCTGTCATGACAGATCAGATTGACATGGCTCATAGGTTAGGCAGGTGAGCTTGTTTTTGTTTTCTATGTCATCATATGTAATACCAAGTAAATAGGTTACTATGTCCCATTCGAAAGAATTGTTTTGCAGATCAATATAGGTTGATGATTAGCAATTAAAATTGATTTACACTGCCTCTTTTAACTATATCATGTTTCTTGAAGAGAAAACCAAAGTTGCATTTGAGTGAAAATGGAACAAACACACCTTGATCATTTTGAAAACCATTTGTATCATATAAAAGCATCTTATAATGTTAGTTGAAAGAAGCTTGTTTGATGTCTTTTTGTGGATTAATAATGTGTAATGGACCCAAATGTTCCTACATGTGTATCATGCCAACTGGTCCCGTCTTGTGACAACTGATGGAATTTTTATACATATATCAGTGGTGTTCCCTATTAATTTTTATGGGCACAAGATATTGTCTGATTATTTATAATTCAATTTCACTTTATGAAAAACTCTTGAGTTGAGTGGTGGTTATTGTTTAACAAACCCTTGAAAATGCAAGTAGGTTGGGATGGATTATTGTCCTGTATAGTTGTTTTTTCCCCTTGTATTCTTTTCATTTCTTGTTCATTATTCTACTATAATAATATTAGTTATTATTATTTATTTAAAACATATAAAAGTTGAGCGACTAATTAGATACATATGGCAGAGTCATGCAGGCCTCTTTAACCTTTGCATAGTGGTGCTTGTTGCAGTAAATGGAAGGCTTATTATTGAGAATTTGATGAAGGTAAACCTATGTTGTTATTATTATTATTTTTTACTTTAATCATTTCTATTGATGCTGATAACATAACCCAAATTACTTTTGCAGTATGGATTATTGATAAATTCCAATTTTTGGTTCAGTTCAAGATCATTGAGAGATTGGCCACTTCTAATGTGCTGGTAATATTCTTACAACCTTTCGTTTTTACTAATTTTCATACATTTAGAGCCATACAATAAATAATTTCTACATTTCAGTGAAATAATATTCTAAATTTCTGATTTTTCATGCAGCCTCACTCTTCCAGTCTTCCCACTTGCTGCCTACATTGTTGAAAAATTAGCATGGCAAAAACGTTTATCGGACCCTGTAAGTACATTTTTTTTGTACTGTTAAACTAACGTACTTTTAAATATATAAAAGATTTTTTAATCAGATCTTACTTTGTAGGTTGTAATCACTTTCCATGTTACAATAACTACAACTGCAATTCTGTATCCAGTTTTCATGATTTTGAGGTCAGTTTGTTTATACCATTAAATGCTTTGTACAATTATTGTTTTTGGATAGTCATCTAAAAAAAATGATATAAAAAATATTCCACAATATATTATTCTCATGTGATTTTATAAAGTTATGCAGGTTTGACTCAGTCGTTCTATCAGGAGTATCGTTGATGCTTTGTGCTTGCATTAATTGGTTGAAGTTGGTATCTTTTATGCATACAAATTATGACATGCGGTCAATTGTGAAGTCAAATGATAAGGTAAATTAATTGGTGGCGTTTTACGGTAAATATACACATTTCAATTTTTTTTTTTTTATCTAGATGCATCTCAACATATGAGGGTATTTTGGTCTTTTGCTATTAGGGAGAAGCCGAGACCACGTCTTCAAATATGGAATACTTCTATAATGTCAACTTAACAAGCTTGATTTATTTCATGGTTGCTCCTACTTTGTGTTACCAGGTACCCAATTGTAAAATGACATATATACCCATAAACACATATATACACTGGAAACTAATTTATTATTATCATATTGAAACAACTTTACTTGTAGATAAGCTATCCTCGAACTGCATTTATTAGGAAGGGTTGGGTGTTAAGGCAAATGATCAAGCTAGTAATATTTACAGGGTTCATGGGATTTATAATTGAACAAGTAAGTCTACAAATTTTAAATATTTTTTTTCTTCACTGTTTTTCAAACTGTATCCTAATAATTGTATATTCTATATGCAGTATATCAATCCAATTGTGAAAAACTCTCGACATCCATTAAAAGGAGACATTTTATATGCGATTGAACGCATTTTAAAGCTTTCAGTTCCAAATTTATACGTTTGGCTCTGTATGTTCTACTGTTTTTTTCATCTTTGGTAAGCGTTGTTTGGAATTTATAATTTTTTTTTCAGTATTGTTTGGTCATATTTACATGAGTTACTTTCATTATAGGTTAAATATACTTGCTGAACTTCTTCGTTTTGGAGATCGTGAATTTTATAAAGATTGGTGGAATGCACAAACTGTCGAAGAGGTGTTATTTATTTTCTAACTGTTATTATTATTTTATTTAGAGCAAATTGCATTTTTTGTCCCAAAAAAGTTTTCTCTTGCAATTTTGGTCTTTATTTGAGGTACTTGTAATGTTTTTGGTCGCTATTTCAAGTAAAATGACTATTTTTGGTCCCTGAATATAGCTTGTTTTTGCAATTATGGTCCCAAAAGTACAGTCACCAAAAACGTTACAAAAACCTCAAATAAGGACCAAATCGCAAGAGAAATTTTTTTGAGACCAAAATTGCAAAAATCATCTATACTGAGGGACAAAAAATGTAATTTACTCTTTTATTTATGTTATTGCTGACTTGGCATTCTTTTGCATTGTTTCTCCATTGGTGCTGATAGTATTGGAGACTATGGAATATGGTAAGCCCAGTGTCAAACTATTTTTAAAATTTTCACTTTAGTTTTTATGTTTTTCTTTTAATAATATTTCTGTTTGAATTCTTGCAGCCCGTTCATAAATGGATTGTAAGACATCTTTATTTTCCATGTTTGCGTAATGGGATTCCAAAGGTAATCACTTGCACCCAAATGTTGTTGCTTTTATCTATTTAAACATTTTGGATTTTTTTTTCATTTGAATTTTGTTTATGGTAAATGATTGGATTCAGGGTGCTGCCATATTGGTTGCATTTTTCATGTCTGCCGTGTTCCATGAGGTATATTTTCTTAAGCTTTCTATTACTGTTCCTTTTGTTAACGGATTTACTTATTTTAATTTTGTTTTTCTTTTTTAATTTTCTTAAAGCTTTGTATTGCTGTTCCCTGTCACATCTTCAAATTTTGGGCCTTTATCGGGATCATGTTTCAGGTAATATTATTTTATTTTCTTCTTTTCTCTTCCTTCATCAGTTCACACCTAACTTCATTCCCTGTATCAGGTTCCATTGGTCATACTCACGAATTACTTGCAGCGCAAGTTTCAAAACTCTATGGTATTTTTCGTTATTTCTGGAAAACCCATCTTTTATACTCGAATTTTTACTTCCGAATTATGAGAGAATTTTTTTTTTCTAAAATCAGGTGGGAAATATAATATTCTGGTGCTTCTTTAGCATTCTTGGTCAACCCATGTGTGTATTGCTGTACTACCATGACGTCATGAATCAAAAGGTGAAAAGCCGCTAAACTCTCTCTCTCTCTCTCTCCAAAAGAAGCAACACATGTTAGTGCTTAAAAGGCAATTTTGTAGGAAGTTTGATGTGATGACATCATTGATCATCTATGACTGTTTTGAATCTCATGATGGTAGATCTTAAATGTAACAATCAACTATCATCCAAAAAAACAAGTGTACCTATTATCCAATTGTTACTTAGGGTTACATGTATAATTTTTTCTATGAGGATCATCTTCCTACGTTGAAGATGTTACCTGTTTACTTTTGTGTATGGAATGATTATCAGGAAAAACTAAAATTAAGGGACTAAAGTTTGGTTCTGTTTAGAACCAAACCAATAATAGTTAGGTCCCGATCTTTTCGGACCAAACCTATGCATCCAATTTTCAAATGATCTTTTTGTATTTATCATAAACGGATTGAAAAAGACATTTAAAATAGCAACATACCTCGCCTTTTTTAAACCAGGCTTTAGATGATATACAACGTAACTATTTTCTTTGGTTTAAGCATACATTGCAAAGTTCCAGTCGTAAATGGACTGATTGGTAATATGGTCTTAGCTTGCTCTGCTTTGTTGTAGTTTTATTGTAACCGTTTGGGCTTTCGCGTCTAGCTACTTGCAAGTCTTTCCTTTTCTTTTCAATGAAATTGTTGCCTTTCTAAAATCATTATTTTTGCCTATAAGAATGTATTACCGGCTACTAATTGACTTTTTTAATGAGCTAATATTATAAAAGACTATAAAAGACCTCGACCTTTTTTCCTATGAAAGATGTTATAGTTCATTTATTTGGTTTGTTTCTTTTAACTGGTTTATCAGTAATCTTTTGATTTTAGACAAATTTTTGGAAAAACCTTCTAACTTTTTTTTATCGAAACACCCTTACATTTGATATACCTTTTATTTTGAGTAAAAATTTCGTTTTGGTTCATGGTTCTCATGTTTTTGTTGTTGTTGTTATTGTTATTTATGTTTTTTTTTTACATTAAAATTTGAAAGGAACATTTGAAAATCTATTTGTAGGATGCTCAAAGATTATAGCAACCAGCAGGTGAAGAGCAGCTACCTAGTCTGGCTTGACAATGTTTCTAACGGAAAAGACTTGAAAACTTGGATAAATTTTAAACATAGATTAGTGTTCAGAAGCTTTCTTTCTGTTTGATTTTTAAAACAATCAAAGATATCAAGCCAACTTAGATGCATGTTCTTCGGTTGCTGCAAATCAAATATTTCCTTTAGACTCTAATGTTGAAAAATATTAAGAACAATATAAACATCAATAAAGAAGAACTTGAGGATTATGAGTTAAAAAAAAGTTGATTCAAACGGAAACAAATATTGAGTCTCAAAAGAATATAATGACATTATTTTGGATCAAGTCATTTCTAAGTTTAAAATTTTTTTACGTGAAAAATGTGAAAGCTGAAATTAGATTTAAAAAATTATCAAATGTATTTTTTTTTTCTGAAAATATAAAAATTCAGGGTTTTTTGGAAAAAAAAATTGAGGCTTTTCTAAAAAAGAAATGTATAAAACTGGAAGATCACAGGTAAACCTACTAAAATGACCAAATAACAAATTAGAAAAATGTAAGATCTTTTTCAGGTAAAAAGGCTGAGGTTTAATAAAAAAAACTCAATATACAATGTCTTCTATGATATTAACCATTTTTTTTTTTTTTTTGTTTATGAGACATCCTACATGGTAGTAAAATCCAACTAACATTTAAATATTACTAGAGGAGATTCGGAAAAAAAAAAAGCCTCTCAAATCTGATCATGTTAAACTTATTACCTCCTTCATGTTAAGATTATTCTAGAAACAACCTCATCACCTCCTTCACTTCACCACATTAAACATTTTATGCCAGGACTGGTATGAACCATTAGGATTAGTGCAGTTCAATTTTTTTACACTGATGCCTGGGGTTTAACGTGGCTTTAGTCGAGCGTTTTTTTTGCATAGGCCAAGAAAAGAACGAGCCGAGCTTTAACCAGGATGTTTATAAGTGGTTCAGACCAAGTTGGATCAACTCATGCTTTTTCCTTTTAGATGGCCCTCACGAACAAACTGGTACTCTATAAAACCTACAGGATTTGCGTCAATAAAACCTATAGGATTTGCGTAAATAAAACCTACAGGATTTGCGTCAATACCAGATCTCGAGACAAATAGTTTTAAGACCTCTAAAACGTATAAGCATTTGTAAACCTATTAGTATATACTTACAAAAAACTATCGCATTCCCTACATCAATAATGTTATACTACTAGAATTAGTTTCATAGACACAAAGTGAAGAAGTTGTACTTAGTCTTTAAATGCCAGGACAGATACAATATCTATATGAAAGAACTAAATTCTCAAGAATTACCAAGTGGTTTCAAGGAAACAACTACAACAAGTTTGTCCATAAAATATAAAATATCTTTTTGAAACAATAATTGATATAGATTCTATGCATTGAAGAGTTGAAGTCACAAGATATGTTCTAGAAGAAACCAGAATTAGTAGACTTGTTTATAGGATTTGGATAATTCCTTTGTATGTCAACAACTTGAATAGATGTTATGGATTAAAGATTAAATTATACAAGTCTCTCACAAAAGAAGCAAAATCAACATATAAAGAAGACTTTACATCCAGTTGCATATCAAACTAATTCAACCTCCCTAATCCTTAAACACTAGTTACACCATCTATACCACCCTCAATAAACCAATGCCTTGCTACCTCCCTTCCGAATCAGCATACCACCGAGCCCTGTCTACAATTGCCTCCCACCTTCGTCTGGCCCCCCATCGTCAATCATACCGCCGGTACTACAATCGGCCTTCCTGCCACAACCTCACTGCCATTAGCAGCCCTGTCCCTCCCGACCGATGACGATTCGTTCTTATATTGGTATTACTAAACCTATCTAAAAATTAAATCTCCACACTTTCGCTCTTTCCCTAATTTCGAAATCTCGTGTTCAAGCTCTTATCGATTCAAACTATAAAAAAATGCTATGAATGATGAGTTTAATGTGCTTATTAAAAATGGTACGTGGTATCTCGTTCCTTAACCGAAAGATGCTAACATTTTGCGATCCATGTGGTTATTCAAACATAAGTTTAGTGTTGATGGTTCTATTAACAAGTACAAATTGCGTATCGTGGCAAACAGTAAAAGCCAACAAAAAGGGACCGATTATGATGAGACTTTTAATATGGTTTTAAAATCGGCCACTATACGTATGGTTCTTAGCCTCTCCCTCTCTCGACAGTGGCCCATAATCCGTTTCTTCACATTCATCTTTCTGAGACAATATACATGCACGAGCCACCCGTTTTTGCAGATCAATGTTCTCACGTCATGTTTGTCGTATTCATAAGTCCTTATATATCCTTAAACAAGCCCCCAAAGCTTGGTTTCATCGTTTTGCCGCATATACTGTTCACTTGTGGTTTTAGCACAGCAAAACCGACACCTCTTTATTTGTTTAGAAAAGGAAATGAGCTAGCTACATTCTGTTATATGTCGATGATATCGTGCTTACAACATCTTCCACGGCTCTGCTACAACATATTATTACCCTTCTCGGTAAAGAGTTAGCCATGATTGATCTTGGCTCCATTAACTTCTTTCTCAGGATATCTATCACTAGAAATGATTCTGGCATGTTTCACTCACAGTGGAATTGGAAATATGGCACCGACATTATTTCTTATGGCAATATAGATTGCAATCCCTATTGTACACAACGATCGCCGATTACATCCTGTACCGTAGCCTTGCGGGGGCAATCCAATAAATTACGTTTACTCATCTTGACATTTCCTATGCAGTTCAGCAGGTGTGTCTATTTATGTATGACCCACAAGAGCTTGGCTATCATGCCCTGAAGCATATACTTTGTTATATATGTGACACCTTGGATCACGACCTGCAGCTTTATGCAACTCTACTCGCCTTCCTTATAACTTCTTCTAATGCTGACTAGGACGGATGTCCGGATACTAGGCGATCCATATCGGCTTATTGTGTGTTTCTAGGAGATAATATCCTATCGTAGTGCTTCAAATGTCAGTATAGAGTCTCTCGCTCAAATGTCGAGGCCGAATACGGTGGATGCAAACGCAATTGCTAAAAAGGCTTGGCTTCACAACCTCCCCTGAGAGCCTCACACCCTTCTTCACCCTGCCACGATTGTCTACACCAATAATGTAAGCGCGCATATATGTGTCTGCAAATCCCGTTCAATACCAGCAAACGAACCACATTGAGCACTACATTCACTTTGTGAGGGACAAAGTGGCTACCCGACACTTTTGTATTCATCATGTTCCATCTCGCTTCCAGCATACAGACATCTTCACAAAGGGACTTTCGTTTTCTTTATTCATAAATTTACGGTCCAGTTTGAGTGTTTGTCAATCTCCCGCTCAAGCCGGGGGCCATACTAGACTGTATATGTTGTATTGTATTAGGCCCACTTTATGTTGTATCATTGTTCTCTTAGGCCTTAACTCATTGGCTTGCTCCTCTTTTGTATATATTCGGTGTACTCATTATTTTGTGATTAATGAGAAAGATACAATCTCACAATGAGTTGTTAGGTATTGGAATGACAAACACACAATTGAAGACATGGAGAAAAATAAAGAATACAAAGGATATACGTGATTCACACAATTTTGATGATCATGCCGCATATACATATACAGCCAAATTAGAAAGATTTATTATTGATTTCATAATGAAATTTACACTTTTATTGATATTCTATATATAAAGATATACACATACAAATGAAACTGTGTCGAAACACTTCAAGATACTAATATACTAACCTCATATTTGATATCTATATTATTTACCGACATATTTTCAATATATTAAATACCCTTGAGCCTACCAGAAAGAAGTAGTTTTAACAACCCAACACGCTTCACTCGCTACATTCTCACCGTTGGTGGCATTAATAGGTGATAATCAATAAGCTTGGTCAATAATGGAGATAATAGTTGAAAAACACTAAAATGTGAAACATTGAATGCAACTTGCAACCACTTGCTTCCTCCTGGTAAAATCGTGTATACAACCACTCATTTCCTCCTTGTAAGATCGTGTATAAGTTTGACTAGCATACTCCTTGACTTTAATATTGTGTTTTTTTTAATGATTTTTAGTTTTTAAATTGAAGTGATTGTTTTATTAACCTTTTATGTTGATTTGGTCAAATTTAATATACATGACATGGATTTCAGAATTTTTATAATTCTTTATAGTGCTACTTATTATAAATAACACAATTATAATAATTAAGATTACTCTTTTTCCTTTGTATAGGTCATATTAAACTATTGTAAGCATATATAAGATTCCATTATTTCTCATAATTGGGAACTACAATCCACCTCATTACACACACACGCGATGATCCTAAATCCACACAAAATCACATGAATTTCGGATTTCCCCATTAAATCCTCCACAATATCATGAGACCTTTAGTTGCCCTTTCATCTTTATACCCACACTTCTAGAGAGAGAGAGAAAGAGAAACCCACAAACTTTCTAGACAGAAAGAAAAAAAAGAGCTTACAAAGAGTGATCAAAACACAAGCCCCAAAATGGAAGATTTTAGATCCAAATCCTACAATGGCAACAAGATGCAAATAGAGCCTTACAACACCCACAATCCATCTAATTTTCAAGATTTCAGATGCCACAGTGCATCTTATGCATCGTCTTCGCAAACCCAGATCGAACAATACACCAATAATCCAACAGGTATTGAGTTCAAGAAAGGAAAAAGTGGGTCGATTTCAAGAATTTGGAGCTTAACTGATCCAGAATTGCAACGGAAGAAAAGAGTTGCTAGTTACAAAGCTTATACTGTTGAAGGAAAAGTCAAAGGGTCATTCAAGAAAAGCTTTAGGTGGATTAAAGATAAATACTCAAAGATGGTTTATGGTCTCAGATCATGATCCGACCCGAATCAATCAGGTTGCTCTTTTATGATGTATTTATCAAAACCAAATTCTTGATTTGATTTATGAACCTTGATGTTGATTCCCTTTATATATATGGATGTGTTGGCTTGTACAACAATCAGGAAAAGTTGTAATTGGGATTTGGGATTTTCAATTTGAGGTTGGTGTTGAGAAGTTTGCTACTAATTTTGTGTAATAAGATTGAAAGGAATTGATTACGAGTGTGAATGTGTTTGCTATTAATGTAGTGTAATCGGATTTCGTGGACCTAATTTCGGTTTTCGGTACAACTTTTTTTTAAAGATTTGATTTTTTGGTCGTTACCAAACGCCTGAATATGGTGTTATGGATGTGATCAAGAGGGATGTTTGGATTTGTGATCGCGATTATTGCGATTTTAAATAATTATTTGGTTAAAACTATAGTAGTTTTGTATATTTATAGATTTATCTTATTTTTGTTATTCCTTGTTAAACGTTTTTTTAACCAAAAAGTATTAGAAAAGAAGTATCTTAACAAAACAGAAAAATGACTTAGGAAGCAACAAACTTTCGTCAACGTACAAAAAATATTATTTAACTAAAATTTTCATATATTGCTGGTAACTATTTAAAAAGAACCATTGTGACGGTAGTAATATATTTGATGCTGATTTGACATTTTTTTTAGTTGGACATATCATTTAACTAATTTTTTCATATATTACTATTTTCTTCCCAACATTGTTAGACACAATCAATGCAATAACTCCACCACTATAGACAGAAGAAAGCAACAAATTTTTCGGTACACCATTTATTTTTTCCTCAAATTCGCATATCCCTAACTCAAAATGGCACATCTCCAAGCCAAACAAGTCGGTTCATGATACAAACCTTGTGACTTTGGTTATCTTTATCGAATTTGGACATCGTCGACCAAAGATAATACTGACAAAATGTTTAAGATTTGTCCTAACTCTATGGTAAATGGGTTTTAATGTTGAAGTTAAATGCTTTCCTCGTCTAATTTTATTTTCCTCGTCTAATTTTGATGTCCATTTGAAGACTCCAAAGAAGAAATGTAATTTCTAGGAATGTGTGGATAAAGAATCAAGCAAGAAAAATTAGAAAATAGATGAGTTTGAAGCATGCTCCTTTGAAATAGAGATTGTAGTTCTAGAAAATGAGTTGAACATCTACAAAATGAAGACTGATCATGAATGTTTAAATTTTAGAAATGAATAGGATCAAATGAGTATGAAGTTGTTTACTCAAAAAGTTGTGTAGTTCTTTTGTTTATTTTCTATCAAGTTAAAGTGTTGGATTGATAGATATTGTAATAAGCAGAACTTTGTTTGGTTTTGTACTCAAATTAGTCATGTAAATGGCATCTTGGAGTAACGTAAACAAACACATGGATATCCTTGAATAACATTAAGTCCTTAAAAGGGTAAACAAAGGCATTATAATGTCATTCATAAATTGTTTTCCTATCCATGAATAGGTGAGAATTGACCCAAAATTGAAGGCTTTGTCATGTCTATAATCTAAAAGGATAGGAAATTTGTTTGTTGTTTTATAGCAACAACATTTTTTTCCGTACCGTAGGTTATACTCATTAGCTACAATATAATTGCTTAACAATAACTTAAATTCTTTAGGATCATAAAATCTCATACCAATGATGGGCACCATGGTATATCCCATTTCTGATTTGGATCATATGATAAGGATACATTGGGGCTTTATGTTGGTATCAACAAAATTCTTCAGTTCAATAACCTTATTATCCTTTTTGTGATCAATTGATAAGTCATTGGACAGGACCAAGTCTACATCATCACTAGAGTATTGACTTTCATTGCCTCCATATTCTGCTTTCTCTTCCTAAATTCAGTCAGATCCCGCGATCTCCCTTTCTCTATTTTTATGCTCCCTTTTCTTTTTCTGGTTCGATTCACGCAGGCCAAACCACGAGGTCTTCCATATTCACTCCCATTTTTCTGCTTTCATCTAAACATCTCTTTCTCTTTCTTGATCTCTCTCCAAATTGTCATCTCTTCATCTTGATTTCTTCTTATCTGAATCGCACATACACACACATCAGGGAATCGATCGATCATTCCCCTCTCAATCGAATTTGTTTCTCTGTCGCACTGAAGATACAAACACACACACACACATCAGGGAATCGATTGATCATTCCATCTCTCGGCCTCACAGTTGCTCGATCTCACTACTAGAAAAACGATTCTCTCAATCACGCACTCGCACATTTGCTCAATCCCCCAATTTCTGATGAATACGTAGGTTAAGTAGAGAGAGGGGGAGAGATTTTAGGAATTGATAAAATTAGGATAATTATGAATGACTTTAATACTCTTATGTTATCAATAATATAACTTTTTGAATTTTAATTTATTAATAATAACAAAATTATTAGCTTAATTATAGTCATATATCTAAAATAATTGATGGCTGGGATTTACTTGGTTTTTTGACGAATCACCAAAATGAATCACTAGATGAATCAAAAATAACATTATTCATTGAAAATTTTCTCTAAAAAAACATATTGATGAATCATTTTTTAGTAAATCACGTTTTTATTCACGTTACAGACAAGTTTAGTGAATAACAACAAAATCATCGTAAAAATGAATCATCAAGTTGTTTTTTCAAGAATTTTTTTTTGTGAATCATGTTATTTTTGCATCATCTATTGATTTATTTTGTTGTTTCGCCAAAAAAATATGTAAATAAAAAACTTCTTATCTTCCTACCAAAAATTCACTTCTTACCGGATCCCAATTTTATATATATATATATATATATATATATATATATATATATATATATATATATATATATATATATATATATATATATATATATATATATATATATATATATATATATACTAGTTGTAAGACCCGTGTATTACACGGGATGATACAAAATAATTATTAAATAAAAATATTTATATTAATAGAAGTTATTTAATAAAAATAACTCTTGCTTCAGTTATAAATTATTGGAATTAATTACATTAAATACATTTAATTTTTTGCTTCATTTATGAATTATTGGAATTAAATATATTAAATACACTCAATTCAAACAATTTTTTAAGAAATTCAAAATTATGAGAAAATGACATGTGGCCAATTCAATGAGGAGATGACATGTGGCTTTGAGTTACTTATTTATTAGGATATATATATATATATATATATATATATATATATATATATATATATATATATATATATATATATATATATATATATAACATCCGTGTTTTGGGCCTAGGAGTTTTGAGCTTAAACCGACAAATAAAATCTATTTTGTAAATAAAGAAAATAAATGAATAACTAAATTTAATGTGTTGTTATATTTTATATCGTAAATAAATGAGCCAAATATAGTTTTAGAATCTATTTGTAACCAAATGTGAGAAATTTTGTCATAAGGACTAAAAGTGTCAATTTGGCCAAACTTACCCTAAGTAGATTTGACTAGTCATGGATTTGGAAAATTAGAAGATATTATGAAGGAATTGATGTGGAGTTTAAATTAGGTCAAATAATTCCTTGAATTAATATTAAGGACCTAAACTGTGAGGAATTTTAATGTAAGGGACCATTTGTGCCAAATTAGGAAACTAAGGGTTAGTGTTGACCTTGAGAATGACTCAATTGAAATAAATAATTATATTTGGGGCATAAGTGTGAACTTAGAGACTTCTAGTTAGAAGAATTGACTTTTGGGGTGTTGGGTGAAGAATGATCAAACTATAGGGACTAGTTTTGCCAATTGTGAAAGATATAGAGTTTTAGATGGGGGTTCTCCCCATTTCAGCCAAACATCATGATTTTAGAGAGGAGAGGGAGAGAGAGTGGCGATTTTCTGGAGATTTTGGAAGACAAGATGCTAAGGTTTGAAGAATCATCAAAGTTCTTGAGATTCCTAGCCAATCTAAGGTATAAACTCTTCCCTTTTAAGCTTGCAAACCCGTTTTTGGGATGAGTTCTATGTCAAATCCGAAATTGGTAATGTGGGGGAGGAAATCCTAGGATCCCAAGTGTTAGTTTATTATTCTAGTGCATGTTTTGATCATCATCCAATCCATGGATGCTCTAGATCCAATTATTTGATTGATTTGGGTGTTATGAACCCTAGAATTTGGGGATTTGTTAGATAATTGAGGAATCTAGAAATTGATGGTTGGATTTTGTAGTTTTGGATGAGGGGATTCATTTCTAATGATTCCCTAAGGATTCCAACCTTTGATTTGTAGTTTTAAACCTTGAATCACTAGAATATGGGAATTGGGTGTTGAAATGGGTTTATATCATGTATATGATGAATGGATCTTTTGTTTAATGGGTAAATGGGTTTATTGCATCAATTTGGATGTAATAGTGGAGTAAGAATCATTTCCTAAGGATTCCATGGAATGGAAGAAGGAATCTCCACTTGTAATTATCTATTGATGGATTGGAATTGGGTATTCCATGGGTTTAATCATTTGGACCAATGATTGGAATTGGAGATTCCATGAGGTTATCTTCTTTGGGTTTGTATGGGAATGATTCTCCTAAGAGATGACATTGGTTAAGGACTTAATTGGGTACTTGATGGTGTTAAGTGTAATGATTGACTTGGAACATAGTTCATGAATGACTTGTTAAGAGATAAGAACTTGAATTGTGATTTTCATTAGTTTAAGTCATGAATACTTGGATTGGGAGTTGAATGCTTGTAAATGAGTTATTAAATGTGTATTTTCATGTATAATTGGTCTTGGGTTGATTTGGAGCTTCAATTGGGTCAAAAGGGGGTTAAAATGACCAAAAACCAAGTTACTGCACAGCGTACACGACCCGTGTGCTGATACACGACCCGTGTAGGGTCTCTGGGGCTTCGGATCAGTTTTGCCCTGGGTCCTACACGACCCGTGTAGGGCTACACGACCCGTGTAGCCTGGGTTGGCCAAAAATGTCATTTTTTGGGTTTTGAGCTTTATGGTTTGGGCTTCGGGTCCTTGTTTTAATACCAATCTTTGGGAATGTTTTAACTAAGATTTTCCTTATATTAGAGAGTCAAGGACCTCATTTTAGATGATGGATGATTGTCCCTTCTTAGTTCTAAAGAAGTAATTATAGTGTGACTTTTAGATGAATCGAGTATAATATCTTCCGTTCTTGTATTATAGGAATGAGATATGTTGTAGTGACTTGGAAGTGAGACTAAGGACTTGAGCTAGCACTCAACTAAGATGATTTGATGGATGAGATGATGTCTAGGAGCGCCGCCAAATGCATCAAACCTTGAGTGGAGTTAGTGTTGACTCGTCAGTTGACCTTCGGTGAGTTTACCGGGAGTACACATCCTTCCAACTATCTTTTGTGTGTGTTGTCAATTACTTTTCATGCATGATATTATGTGCAATGTGTTATATGATTACTACTTGTGCATTGCATGAAAATGTGTTTCTAAAGATGTTTTCAAATGAAGATTATGATGATGTTTTGAAAGATGTTTTGAGCATCCTATGTGTGCATCGCATTGCATATAGGATGGGATTGACCGAGTGAACCTTATGACAAAGATGAAATGATTGTCCCGGATTTAGGGAAATCAAGGGCAAAATGCCCAAAATGAGATGTTTGTCCCGGATTTAGGGAAAACTGTAAGACCCATTTTCATTTTGAGATGCTTACTAAGGTAAGTAGAGTTATTACCTTATAACCGGTGTGGTCTTACATATGAGTTGTTTAGAGATGTGTTAATCTAAAGTTATAATTAGCCTAATCAAGTTGTAGAACTTTTCCTTAGCTTTCTAAGCATATAAGGATTGTTAAAAACGGATAAGAAACGAGAAAGTTACGATCGAAAAACCAAGTGAAATTCCAGATTCACACAGGGGCGTGTAGATTCTACACGGGGTCGTGTAGAATCATGCAGTGAGCCAAAATTGAGTTCCAGACTTGCACGGGTCGTGTAGATTCTACACGGGGTCGTGTAGAATCGTGCAGTAGCAAAAAATAGAAGAGGTGGATCCACACGGGGTCGTGTAGAATCCACACGGGGTCGTGTGGATCTGACAGACCCTTTAAATGTGCAGAAATGCTCATTACGGGAAAAACATTTCCTTTTCGACCTTGAGAGCTCCAAATGGCGATTTTGGGTCAAATTGAAGCTGGAGAATCGTAGGGAAACATGGGGAGATGCGGATCTAATCCCGTACACGCGTTCTTGCTTCCTAATTCGTCGAGGTGAGTGATTTCTTCGGTTTGGGGTTTTTGAAACCCTAACTTTGATTTCGTGATTTCGTTATATATTGTTATATATGTTGATAGTAGATTGTTAGTGGATGCCTTTAGAGTTATTGGTGAGAGTATTGTCGAGTTTCTACGGTTGAATGAGTAGAACCGCGGAATTGGGGATTTCGGTAAATATTGAGTTGATATTTACCGTTTATACTCCTTTTTCCTCTTTTGATTTTTACATCTTTGAGATAGATGTTGTTGAAATGATTGTGGATGTTGGAAAATTTGATTTAGACTATGGTGATATAACCATGTCTAGTGAACAGGAGCCCGGTACGCGTAATTTGGGGGTTCCAAATACTGAGTTAACATCAGGTGAGTAACTATAATTCATTCTTATGTTTAAATTGTGAATTTACAGGTTACTATTGATTTTAAATTGGTTGAGATAGCCAAGTTATAATTGAGAAACATGTGATTTAACATACGAGAATGAGATTTTGAGTGTGATTTAATGCACGATTGAGATTATGTTGGTATGAGAAATAGGAGTCATATCTTGTTGTAGCTAATACATATGTATATACGTGTGTTTTATATTAATATTGAAATAAATTAGAGTCGGAATGGTTCTGTTATCGGTGGATAACAAGAGATGAGTTACAACTTAAATTTGAGTATAAGAGTAGAGTATATGCTAGAGAGAGTGAATTAAAGAGTCTTTGAGTTTGACTATTACAATCATGAGGATTGTTATAATTGAGTATAACTGATTGTGAAATGAGTATATACGAGTGTGTTTGATTGAGTTTATGAGTAGTGTCAGTCGTGATACTTATAATTGAGTTGATGATACTAACAGTTAGCTGGTGTTTATTAAGCTAATATGTTTACAGATTTCCGAATTAAGAGAAGATAGATCTTGCTAATGAGAATAGCAAGAGAGGAAGATGAGGGTGGTTATTGAGAAAGATTGTGAAAGTTAATTGAGATGACTCACTAAGCTTTATAAGCTTACACTTGAGTTGTTTGTTGTTTTGCAGGTATCTGTAGCAGTGATAGGGGAAGGCATGTGATAAAGAAAGATGGACAACTTAGAGCCTGTCCTTTAGTTGTGTTAGGTTTATTTGTAATGCCTGGTCAAATTTTAAGGACCTTTTGTGTAATTAATGTTTGATAACATCTTGTTTTCCTGGGTTGAGTGCAAGTATACCCATTTTTAATGTATAATTGTTTGCAAATTTTTGGGTGTACTTTGTATGAGAAACCGGGCGTTACAAAAACCGTTCCCGACAATAGGGAACCGCATGAGGGAGTTGCTAACCCTCATGGGGCTAGTGTGATGGCCACTAGTCCTAGTTTTGCCTATACGGGGATCGAGTGGCATGCTTCGTGCGTGTCATTCGTGAACTTAGGTAGGTGCCATTGAGGTGAGTTGTACTATGAGATGGACGTGGGGTTGGGATAGTTGCATCATGCATTGCATTTGCATATCATAACTATCTATTTTGAGTAAATCCTTATGATGTTTTGAGTAACTATTGAAGTTTGTTTAAAATCTATTTTTGGGGGTTTGTCCCGAGTGTGGTAGTTCACTGCTCACTCAAAATGGGTCAACCTCGGGTAAACTCACTAGGCATTTCAATTGCCTAACTTATTTTGATGTGTACTCAGGTTGAGAGGTTTAGATGACTTTAGAAGAGTTGGATGTTTAGAAGGCCACGGTTTGTGTGGTATCATTTAAGCTGTGTAATGGTATTTGAATTGTTACAACCTCGCTACTTTATAAACTAAAATGTTTTACTAAAATGGGACCAAACGATGTTTTCCGCAACTTAAACCTAAATATATTTCTCATTAAACCCCATGTGTTTTAAAAATGATTTTGAAAGGAGATGACTTATTTGAAGATGTTGAAATTGAAGTTTTCACTAAAGGATGATTTTTGGAACAATGATGTTAAACATGTGTTAAAATGATGTTTTATGAAAAGCCTTAAGCGAGGGTGTTTCAATATATATATATATATATATATATATATATATATATATATATATATATATATATATATATATATATATATATATATATATATATATATATATATATATATATATATATATATATATATATATATATATATATATAAAAGAATCAAGACATGCCATTACAATACAATGAAATATATTATTGAAAGTTTCGTTCACGATGTCAGTCGAAGAAGACAATATCAACGAAAATGGTGATGTATCATATATCATGGATTGTATCTAAGTAAGTTGATGAATGATCTCTAGTTTTTACATATTTTCATCTTTTTTGGTTTTGATGAATCACTAATAATTTTGTTTTGTTTTGTATTGTTTTAACATAGTTGTAGAAAATAAAAACAAGCAACTTAAAAATACCCTAAATTTTGGGTGATTTATGGTCATTTTGTGAATAGCTCCACGTAAGTTCTATTGTTTCACGTGAAGGAATATAATCAACTTATGAGGGTTAATGAACATGTAGTTGTAGTGTGACTTAGTATGTATAGAAGGCTTGAACCGTTGATTGTAGAGGATCTTTAATGTCCATGCATTTTCTTCTTCGGTTGAGATTACGTTAAGACTGAGAAAAAATATACAGAAAAATTCCATGCTTTTATTAGTGTTAAATAAATACTAATTAATATACAACCTATATCGGTGTATTAAATTAAAAATAAATATGTAATGGTTCGTTCTCTAGTAGGTGGTGGAGAGGCATGCATATGTATTGCCTCCCAAAATTTTCCACCCCTTGTTAATTTTCGATTTTGATAACCTATTTTGTCTGGTTTGCTGGATTTTTATGTAAACTTTATAATATAACAGTTTGTTCTTTAGTATAATCAAATCTTTATCACGTTAGTTCAATTGGGTTTTTGGATTGTTGTTACATATTCATTATTTAGTATAACATAATTATTTATGAAGATAATAAGCTTTTCTATATTTAATTGATTATGGAAAAGCCATCATAAGTATTTTAAAAAACAAAACAAACATTACAAAGCATATTTGTCAATATCACTATGCCCATGATTAAAACAACCTAAAATAATTGGAAAACTTCTATTTTTCATACTTCAAACTAATGTTTTCATTTTTCTTCTTCAAATCCAACTTCATTTCTTTCATTGCTTTCATTTACTATATCCGATATTTGAACTTCAAACTATTGTTTTTATTCTTCTTCCTCAACTCCAATTGCAAATTCTTCAGTTCCATCAAAGTATCTTTCAAGTCATCATGCATGTCAAGAATCAAAGATTTGTAGGTTTGTAGATTTAGCTCTCTTCGGCTATCCACCTAAAATATTTACATTCTTTCCTCTTGTCAACATACGATATTTATCTTGTACACTTCCTATTAATCTTTATTTAACAAATACCCTAAAATTTTGGATGTATGGAAAACCTTCTACTAGGGTTCTAGGAAGTCCAGGGTTTAAATAAAAAAGCTTTGACATCACGGTTACACCTTTGTATTTTTCGCATCAACATTCTCCTTCTTCGCTAGCTTGATACAAAAGATAATGATGCATCTATTAAAAAAAAGTGTACAACCTAGTCTAAAGTATAAACCTGCACATTAGACCTTATAAAGTGAAAATGTAAACATCACGAAGTTCTCGCAGACGACACCTCGCAAGAGTAATTATGTTTGCAACAATATTTAATTATATTCCTTTCTAACATCCTACTTATCTTCTTCACGAGTTGTGTTTATGAAAGCATCTTTTCCGCATGCAGCTATTTACACATAATGCTAAACATTCACTTTCTTCACGAGTTAATTTAAGAGACACTCCATTTCCATGCATAGCAATCATATTGGTATCATACCACAATGTTAATGCAAAATGTGAACCGTCTATGAATCGTTAGCTCTTTCAGTTAGTTTGTATAAAAAATACGAGTCGTTGGGATGGACATTATGGATTAACAAACAATGATATGTAGACTCAAAACTTCTAGAATAGCCACGAAAGACGGAATAGGTAAAAAACTACCTTTTAGATGTTAACACTAAACACTTCGAGAAACACACGATTATCTAGGTTAATAGGACAACAAGAAGAATAAACAAAAACAGAAGAATTGAAGTGGTTCACATGATATTGAATCAAGCTACATCCATTGGAGAACTAGAGATATTTTATAAATAACAAATGCTTTAAAAAAAACTCGTATTTAATGCACTCTCTATTCAGAATTCACACAATCTTGACATATATATCGTTACAATCAATGTGATGTATTTATAGGATAAGTTAACCTAATCCATAAGGGTTGCATGTACACCATACTAGTCTACAACAAGACCATATTGGGTCTAACATGCCGTATAATCGATGTCAAACTTGATCTCCAAGAAAAACGAGTCAACTCAACAAGAAGGATCGGGAGTTCCAGCTTAACATCAATAGAGAGGATAACACTTTTGAAGTTCTAAAGAAACTATGCTTCTTCCTGGACTACTGATTCTGCTTCTCCTAGGACTGCGCTCAACATAATAGACTAGTGACTTCTTTCCTTTTGAGATCATAATTTCACCATTTGCTTTTCGCTTTGGGCTGAAGCTTTTCCTACTGCCTTCACCATTCATAAAAGGCCAGACTGCACTTTAGTGCATTCCTTTTGAATTCTCCTTACTTTGGAACTAGACTCCACACCCCAACAATCTCCCAGTTGGAGGCTAATCAATTCTCTAGCTATTTTACCATCCAAAGTGTGTAACCTAAGCCTCTCTCTGTCTAGTTCTCCCTTTCGCCTTACTTCCAGTGAAGGGCAGTTGAAGTCATATACAACTTCAACTTCTCTATTGTAACCACCTTGGTGAACATATTTACACGATTCTTCGCATCAATGATTTTCTTCAAGATGAGCGTACCTTCATATATCAACTCATAAATAAAGTGGTACCTCATTTTAATGTCTTTCATCCTGTTGTGAAACACTGGATTCTTCGTCGGGTGATTCTTCGTCGGGTGATTGTACTCTGATCTAGATGCTATAGCTCAAGCAAAGGAACCTAGATTGCATCAAAAAACCAAACACATTCACCGAAGGTATAACTACATTAGACATGAAGTTAAGAATGGTGAAATAAGTATTCACAAGGTTCATACAGATCAAAATTTGGCAGACCCATTCACGAAACCTTTACCCCAAACTAAGCATGAAAGTCATGCTAAGGGTATAGGACTCCGTTTTTCTAATGAATGGATTTGATTTGTGTTTAATGTTTTATGAATATGAACTTATGTAAACGACAAGAATTATGTAATATATGTGACGTGATGTTTCATTCATAATTATTGTGTTTTATTAGCATGTTTAAACCTTGAATAATTTAGTTATTCTAAACGTCCATAGTCGATCATAGTTGTGGGAGCAATTATGAAGTAAGACTAATATGAATTGGATTGGTTGACTTTTATGGGTAAAAGTAGCAAAAGGTTGCAACCAAATTCATAGGTACTTGTCAGTGAACAAGTATTGGACTTGACCCGTTTCAAGATCACTCCATGGATCATCATCATAAGTGATTCTTGAATAAAGGTATTATCATTGTATCCTTTGACCTGAGATACATATTTGGGACTCAAGTGTAGAGTGTACTATGCTTTGATATGGTTTACTGTTGTTCTTGAAATACAGACAACCATAAAGGCCATACTCATGCATAGTACTAACTATATGAGGGGCGTATGTAGTCAAGACGGGATTTGTCTCTCTTATGTGTTGAGAGTTAGACATCTAAGGCGCCTGATTGAAAGTTGAACATAAAATGAGAATGATTAAGATCCATGTCTCATGTTCAACAAGATGTCTGTGACAAAAGGGATAATTGATAGATAACCTTATACATCAATTAGAGCCTCGTGTTTTCTGAAGAATTGAATGTTGTTGAATGGCACAATGTCATGTGTTATTGGGGGCAGTGAAATGTTGCTAGATGTTTACCACTGTCGATATCATTCTATGATGCAACCTTGTGCAAGTGGGAGATTGTTAGTTCTATATGCCCAAGGATGATCATAAAATGATATTACTAATAATACATGATCCTATAGGGTCACACCAACAACAAGTTTGACACCAATTGATCATTTAGAACGTTAAATTTGATTTAACATCAAATGATACTAAACTTGCAATTTAATCTTGTAGGTTATTATTATTTGAGGTAAATAATAATAACTACGAAATTAAAGGTTGATTAATAATTCATATGTGATGAATTAATTAAGTGTAACAATTAAATTGTTTAAATTGTTAAACGATTTAATTGATTTATAAATAAGCTTTTTATTTAATTCAATTGGTAAATTAAATAAAATATATATATTGTTATATATATATATATATATGTATATATATAATTATACAATTAAGATTGTATATTTAGATGGTTTATTTATATATAAGATTATGGGTTAAATGTTATCCCATTTAAGAAATAAGAAGATGTATTATTTATAAGCTTATAATTATATAAGTTTTATAAATAATAAAACCTACTAGCACTACACTTGATCATCCATAATTTAAGCCATGATGGGAGACATAAAAGCATGCATTGAGTTGTTAAACTAGTGGAAGATGCTAGCTTTTGTATATTGAAATCACATGGGTCTTTGCTTTCCAACTAGTGGCATTTGCTTTCTCTTTTTGGTGGGTTAAATGGACGATTATTGTGGGATAGTGGTACAATCTTTTTGCATCTTATAATCAGCCAAAGACTCTCCCTAAGTGTCTAAGCAAAATCGTTTTTTGCTAAGTGAAGAAAGGAGAAGAAAAGGGTTTTCATCTTGCAAGTTGTGGAACTAGCATTCAAGTGTGTTCAAGCTTGTGGTGGATCAACTATAGAGGGATTCTAATTTGATTCCTAGCTATCAAAATCATCCAAACCAAAACCAAAGAACAAAGGTTATGATCTTGAACTTAATCTATGTTTGTTCCTCATGTTATCTCTACATGCATGTAGCATGATCCTCTTGAAAATGGAATTTGTGTTCATGATTTTATGCTTCCGTTACAAACTCTTGTTTTTGAAACTAATTACATGAACTATGATTTCCAACAATTGGTATCAGATCCATGGCTATATTGCATGTTTAGATAATAAGTTTATTTGGATAAACTTGGTTTTTGGAAGCCATGAATGTTCATCTTCTTGAATGAAAGTTTCATGCATGGCTTCTTTGGCAACATGCAAATATATAATCTATGATTTTATGTAACCAACTATATTTTATGTATGCATGCATTTGGTTACATAGATGTTGCCTTAGAAAAACAAAGTGTTGATTTTCTTATGATTTTATGTGATAAAATGGTGCATAAACAAGCCAAGGACCATATGATGCATGTTTTGTGTTTGTATTCGATTTGGTTGTAATCTATTCTTTTATTCAAATGGTTTGTAATAATAATTAGTTATTTACTTCTTTTATTCATTTTGTAATTGTTAGAATAGTTGTATTTTATTTCATTCACAAAATGTAACAAGAGAAGGAAGTAAGAAAAGATTGCACCCAACAGCAGCACTTTCTGAAGAGCTGCTGTCCAGATTTCAAAAATGTTTTGGAAGTGTTTTATAAATTCATATCTTGGTCATTTGGTGATATACTTGTTGGTAACTTTAATATCTAGTATATACATTAAGTTTCAACAAGTATTAGCATCAATATAGCCAAGAATGAATTGAAAAATGCAACAAAAAACCACAAATTTTCTTCCTGTCCCCCCTGCTGGTCGCAACTTTTGAAGGCCAAGAAGAAAAATCACATCTCACTCAATGATGTCTAGAAATGGTGGTTCAAGTGTCATTTGGTGATATAAGAAGCTTGGCAAAATTGTAGCCAAATCGAAGATCATTTGGTTGAGTTTTTGTCACCCTTTTGTCCCTAGGTTTGGACTTGATATTTCATGTGTGGCTCACATGAAATATCAAACTAGTTGGCTTGTGTTTATGCACCCATGCATGCTTGTGATGTTTGAATGTTTTATTATGTTATGTTGTGGATGAAAATAAGATTTTGCATGCTAGACAACCTAGATAATTAAACATAATCATCAAGGAGTTTGTATTTTTCAAAAGTTGACATTTAAAACATAAGATGTGATAAAATTGGTTTTATTAAAATGGGTTTTGTTATAAAACCTATTAAGTCAAGTTTTGAAAATGATTGAAACAAGAAATAAAATGGAGATTTTATGAACTCTTACAAACTCCAACCTTAAGTAATAATGGTAATTATTTAGGATTATAAATTGGTTCTAATATATGTGATCAAACTCAAACTTAATATTGGATATTAATTGTAATCTTGACCACAAACAAAGAATCAATAAAATGGATATTTTATGATTTAGGAACCAATTAACAAAATAAGATTTAATGGTACCATGTTCATTGGATGCATGCAATATACATGATACCATATGTTTTTCAAAATTAGAATTGTAAAACATTCAAATCCCTTATGAAATACGAATCTATGCCGTCCTTCTTAAAGACACTCATGTATCACTTGTATTTCCTTGTGGGATAAAGGAAACCTAACCACTTGGAGTCTTCTTGTGATACAAGAAGTAGTTTTGCAATATTGATGGGATAAAGGACACCTAACCATCAATAGTTGACAAAACTGCACGTCCGTTTAAGTAGGATGATTCGTTTGGAAATCTCTTGTGATAAAGGTCACCTAAGCATTAGAAATCCAAGGCATAGATGGGATCAAACATGCCAAACTTATAAATGTTATAATGGGATCCCATAAATCTAGAAATTATATTTGGATATAATTGGTAAACCGTTACCTACCTTGTTGATTCAAATAAACGGGATAAAGGATACCTAACCACTTATTTGTGATGCAACTTGGATTCTAGACCTTAATTAATTAAAGTTTATGAAACAAGAAAGGGTATTAATTATTAAGGACTAAATATCATAATTTACTAAATAGAACCTTGTTAAAATTTTGTAGATGGCACCAAACAACACACACTCGGCTCCTAACAAAACCTCACTACGGTCTCTCCTTGAAGGAGAAAAACTTAACCATACCAACTTCTTGGATTGGCACCGTAGTGTGAGAATTGTTCTCAAACAAGAAAAGAAAGAATATGTTCTCAATGAACCACTTCCAGAAGAGCCCCCTGCCATTCCTAAGCCCGCACACGATGCATGGCTTAAAAAGATGGATGATTCCATCGATACATCATGCCTCATGTTGGCAACCATGATTCCTGACCTTCAGAAGGATTTGGAGAATCATTCAGCCTATGACATGATTCATCAACTAAAGGAAATGTTCCAACAACTTGCAAGAACGGAAAGGTTCGAAACTGTTCGGGCTTTCCATGCTTGCAAGATGGAGGATGGGCAGTCGGTAAGCTCTTATGTGCTCAAAATGAAGAGTCACATTGATCATTTGGCACGTCTTGGAGTTGTGATGCCCGAAGAGCTAGCAACGGATATGATCCTTAACTCCTTGACAAAGTCCTTTGATCCTTTTGTCATGAATTTTAACATGAATGGTTTCAACAAGACTATCCCGGAATTACATGGGATGCTAATTACCGCGGAAAAGAATCTGCCTAAGAAAACCACTCAAGTTCTCATGATCAAGGAAGGTGGCACAAAGAGAACTAGACCAGAACACCCCACCAACTCCAAGGGCAAGGGGAAAGCAAAAGCTTTCAAAGGTAAGGGAAAGAAAGTTGTCAAACCTTCCCATCCGCCCAAGAAGAAGGCAAAGGTTGCCAAAGAAGACACATGCTTTGAATGTGGCAAAGCTGGGCATTGGAAGAGAAATTGCCCTACCTATCTTGCGGAGTTGAAGAAGAAGAATGCCGGTGAAGGCACTTCAGGTATCTATGTGATAGACCTAGAACTTTATAATTTATCTCCTAACACATGGGTATTTGATACTGGTTGTGGAACTCACATATGTAATATGTTGCAGGGGTTCAAAAGGAGTAAGCGACTGAAGGCAAATGAAGTAGTACTTCGAGTTGGAAACAATGCAAGGGTTGCGGTGGATTCAATTGGAAGTTTTAATTTATTACTACCTAATGGCTTGTGTGTGACATTGTTGAATGTTTATTATGTTCCTAGCTTGACTAGGAATATTATTTCGGTTGCTAAATTAAGACAACGTGGATTTGATCTTTCCTTTAATAATGATGATATTTGTGTTTACAAAAATAATGTATTCTATTTTGAGGCTAGGCCTTTAAATAGAATTTATGAAGTAAACCTTGATGAAAAGACTAACAATGGCTCTTTATACCACACTTTCACCAAGAAACCCAAATTTGATTTGAGTCAAACCTATCTATGGCATTGTCGCCTTGGGCATATAAACAAGAATCGCATATCCCAACTTCAAAAGAGTGGACTTTTGAAGGCAAATGAGAATGACTCATTTGATATATGTGAATCTTGTTTACATGGCAAGATGACTAAAGCTCCTTTCTCCGGAACCAATGAGAGAGCAAAGGACTTGTTAGGAATCATACATACGGATGTATGTGGTCCTTTCAAGCCAATGACTAGATATGGTGAAAGATATTTCATCACCTTCACTGACGACTTTAGTCGTTTTGGATATGTTTATTTGATTAAATATAAACATGAGGCGTTTGTAATGTTCAAAACATTTCAAAGTGAAGTGGAAAATCAACTCAACAAAACAATTAAAGTTCTTCGTTCTGATAGAGGAGGTGAGTACTTAAGTACAAACTTTATGGATCATCTTAAGTCTTGTGGAATTGTTTCACAACTTACTCCAACTGGAACACCACAACATAATGGTGTGTCTGAGAGGCGGAACCGAACACTATTGGATATGGTTCGATCCATGATGAGTAGAAGTACTCTACCTTTATCATTTTGGGGTTATGCTTTACAAACAGCTGCTCGTCTCCTAAACATGGCACCTACTAAGAAGGTAGATAAAACGCCTTATGAGATATGGCATGGAAGGGTTCCATCTTTATCCTATCTCAAGGTATGGGGTTGTGAAGCTTATGTTAGACAAGAAGCTTCAAACAAATTAGAACCCCGTTCAACTAAATGTATCTTTGTAGGGTATCCGAAAGATTGTCTTGGATACTATTTCTACAATCCCATCGAGAATAAGATATTTATTTCTCGAAAAGCCGAATTCCTAGAAAACAAGTTTATGACGGAAGAGGCTAGTGGGAGGTTTGTGGAACTTGAGGAACTTTAGGAACCACAACCTGATACATAAGAAGTTGAATCTAGCATTCAACAAGAAATTGTTGAACCTGAACAAACGGTTGATCAGGAACAAATTGTAACACAAGGTGTTCGCAAATCTGGTAGGGTTCGAATTGAACCAGAAAGGTATGGTTACCTTTTGATGGAAGAGGAATGTTATACGATAGATTCTGATGAACCCGTCAACTATCAGAGAGCAATATTAGATCCTGAATCTGATAAATGGCTTGAGGCCATGAACACTGAGATGCAATCCATGCACGATAATCAAGTTTGGAACTTGGTTAATCTTCCCACCAATTGTAAGACTGTTGGGAACAAATGGGTTTTCAAGAAGAAAATCGACGTGGATGGAAATGTTCACACTTTTAAGGCTAGACTTGTCGCTAAAGGATACTCACAGACTCATGGTATTGACTATGATGAGACCTTTTCTCCAGTGGCAATGATCAAGTCGATTAGGATACTTTTTGCCATAGCCGCGTACTATGATTATGAGATATGGCAAATGGATGTCAAGACCGCTTTCCTTAATGGATACTTATTGGAAGATGTCTATATGGATCAACCTGAAGGTTTTGTCGATCCCAAGCATCCAAACAAAGTGTGCAAGCTTAAAAGATCTATCTATGGATTAAAGCAAGCGTCTCGAACATGGAACATCCGTTTTGATGAAAAGATTACGAGTTATGGATTCATCAAAAATGAGGATGACTCTTGTGTTTACAAGAAAGCTAGTGGGAGCATTGTCATAATCCTAGTATTGTATGTAGATGACATACTTTTATTTGGAAATGACATCCCAACCTTAAAATGTGTCAAAGCGTTCCTTGAGAGTTGTTTCTCAATGAAAGATTTAGGGGAAGCTGCTTATGTATTAGGCATAAAGATCTATAGAGACAGATCTAAGAGACTTATTGGTCTTAGCCAAAGTGTATATATTGATAAAATCTTGAAAAGGTTCAAGATGCAAGACTCCAAAAGAGGATTCTTGCCAATGCCGCATGGCACCATCCTAAGCAAGTCTCAGTGCCCAAACACTAGGACTGAACTTGAAAGGATGAAACATGTCCCATATGCTTCGGCAATTGGGTCCATCATGTATGCCATGTTATGCACTAGGCCCGACGTCTCATGTGCCTTAAGTATGACTAGTAGGTATCAACAGAACCCAGGTGAAGCCCACTGGACTGCTGTAAAGAACATTCTTAAGTACTTGAGAAAAACTAAAGATATGTTCTTAGTTTACGGCGGTTTGGAAGAAAGCTTAAAGGTAAAGGGTTACACTGACGCAAGCTTCCAAACAGATAGGGATGATTCGAAATCTCAATCTGGGTATGTCTTTATTTTAAATGGAGGAGCCGTGTCTTGGAAGAGTTCCAAACAAGAAGTGATTGCACAATCCACTACAGAATCAGAATATGTTGCTGCTTCAGAAGCTGCTCAAGAAGCTGTCTGGATGAGAAAGTTCATAGAAGATCTAGGGGTTGTTCCTTCCATTCGGGACCCTATAGAAATCTTCTGTGACAATCTAGGTGCTATAGCTCAAGCAAAGGAACCTAGATTGCATCAAAAAACCAAACACATTCACCGAAGGTATAACTACATTAGACATGAAGTTAAGAATGGTGAAATAAGTATTCACAAGGTTCATACAGATCAAAATTTGGCAGACCCATTCACGAAACCTTTACCCCAAACTAAGCATGAAAGTCATGCTAAGGGTATAGGACTCCGTTTTTCTAATGAATGGATTTGATTTGTGTTTAATGTTTTATGAATATGAACTTATGTAAACGACAAGAATTATGTAATATATGTGACGTGATGTTTCATTCATAATTATTGTGTTTTATTAGCATGTTTAAACCTTGAATAATTTAGTTATTCTAAACGTCCATAGTCGATCATAGTTGTGGGAGCAATTATGAAGTAAGACTAATATGAATTGGATTGGTTGACTTTTATGGGTAAAAGTAGCAAAAGGTTGCAACCAAATTCATAGGTACTTGTCAGTGAACAAGTATTGGACTTGACCCGTTTCAAGATCACTCCATGGATCATCATCATAAGTGATTCTTGAATAAAGGTATTATCATTGTATCCTTTGACCTGAGATACATATTTGGGACTCAAGTGTAGAGTGTACTATGCTTTGATATGGTTTACTGTTGTTCTTGAAATACAGACAACCATAAAGGCCATACTCATGCATAGTACTAACTATATGAGGGGCGTATGTAGTCAAGACGGGATTTGTCCCTCTTATGTGTTGAGAGTTAGACATCTAAGGCGCCTGATTGAAAGTTAAACATAAAATGATAATGATTAAGATCCATGTCTCATGTTCAACAAGATGTCTATGACAAAAGGGATAATTGATAGATAACCTTATACATCAATTAGAGCCTCGTGTTTTCTGAAGAATTGAATGTTGTTGAATGGCACAATGTCATGTGTTATTGGGGGCAGTGAAATGTTGCTAGATGTTTACCACTGTCGATATCATTCTATGATGCAACCTTGTGCAAGTGGGAGATTGTTAGTTCTATATGCCCAAGGATGATCATAAAATGATATTACTAATAATACATGATCCTATAGGGTCACACCAACAACAAGTTTGACACCAATTGATCATTTAGAACGTTAAATTTGATTTAACATCAAATGATACTAAACTTGCAATTTAATCTTGTAGGTTATTATTATTTGAGGTAAATAATAATAACTACGAAATTAAAGGTTGATTAATAATTCATATGTGATGAATTAATTAAGTGTAACAATTAAATTGTTTAAATTGTTAAACGATTTAATTGATTTATAAATAAGCTTTTTATTTAATTCAATTGGTAAATTAAATAAAATATATATATTGTTATATATATATATATATATATATATATATATATATATATATATATATATATATATATATATATATATATATATATATATATATATATATATATATATATATATATGTATGTATATATATAATTATACAATTAAGATTGTATATTTAGATGGTTTATTTATATATAAGATTATGGGTTAAATGTTATCCCATTTAAGAAATAAGAAGATGTATTATTTATAAGCTTATAATTATATAAGTTTTATAAATAATAAAACCTACTAGCACTACACTTGATCATCCATAATTTAAGCCATGATGGGAGACATAAAAGCATGCATTGAGTTGTTAAACTAGTGGAAGATGCTAGCTTTTGTATATTGAAATCACATGGGTCTTTGCTTTCCAACTAGTGGCATTTGCTTTCTCTTTTTGGTGGGTTAAATGGACGATTATTGTGGGATAGTGGTACAATCTTTTTGCATCTTATAATCAGCCAAAGACTCTCCCTAAGTGTCTAAGCAAAATCGTTTTTTGCTAAGTGAAGAAAGGAGAAGAAAAGGGTTTTCATCTTGCAAGTTGTGGAACTAGCATTCAAGTGTGTTCAAGCTTGTGGTGGATCAACTATAGAGGGATTCTAATTTGATTCCTAGCTATCAAAATCATCCAAACCAAAACCAAAGAACAAAGGTTATGATCTTGAACTTAATCTATGTTTGTTCCTCATGTTATATCTACATGCATGTAGCATGATCCTCTTGAAAATGGAATTTGTGTTCATGATTTTATGCTTCCGTTGCAAACTCTTGTTTTTGAAACTAATTACATGAACTATGATTTCCAACATATATGTGATTGGCAACACCTCCCTCTATCTTATTGTGTTTGTCGATCATCTCAAGAAAAAAATGAGAAAGTGTTGGATTTTACTTTGTTGATTGAACAAATGAGTTTTTATGATGTTTAAGTTGTTTGACATTTAAACTATATTTTGAAAATCAAAAATTTGGCAGTGAAATTTGGGACGTTATACATGGCTTTCATTGCTATTAATTTTTTAACAACAAATTTTTTTTATTAAGAATGCCAACACGATGTTGGAAAGAAACAACATATACAACAAGAAAATAAAGATTGTATGAATTTTTTTTCCAATTTTCTAAGCTATCGAACTATGTCGAATCAGCCTCACCTAATCAATATCTTTATGAATCAGAAATAAAAGTATTGACCGATTGTAGTGAGTTTACATGTTAAATTAAATTACATGACATAATTCTCCATCTAGGTGAATTACATGACATTAATTCTCTATCTAATGGAAACTAAGTCAAACACCCTTGAAAGATCTAATGGATGAATTGAAAGTAGTGTGTTTTTTTAGAACATCTGGTGAATCATCATAAAAGTATTGATTAAATGGTCAAATGTGAACGAAACTGAAGTTGAGGGGCGGGGTCATAATAGTGTTTTTTGAACAAACTTAACAAGTTAAATGGTAAAATGTGAACGAAAAAAACATAGTTGTCTAAATGTGAACAAGAGAAAAAATATGTTACCCTCTCAAGTCATTAACACGGACACGTATGCTGCTACGTTAGCAACAACCTACTACAGCTAGGATCGGTCCAAGGTGATTTGAGGCCCAGGGCAAATAAAAAAATGAGGCCCTTGACAATAAATCATCAAGTCTGTTTTTAGTTATTCCTTTCTTCTTTTTGGCAGAAAATTCGACAATCAGCAACAATAAATTAGATTTCTGCTTAAGACATAAAAAACAAAGTTAAAAATCAGAAAAACCAGAGACACAAAAACAACTTACTCTTTACTCAAAATCCGGATTCGTGTAGTCATTGATTTCTGAAAAAACAAAACAAAAATCAAGAATTCAAATTCATGAAAGACTCGTTATACGAATCAAGAATTTTTTTATAAACAACTTACTCTTTACTCAAAATTCAGCAAGCATAATCCAGATTATCAGTGGCATTATTAGAATTGCAGTGCCGATGTGTATCAGAAATCAAATTATCAGAACCGCAGTGCCAATTTGTATAAGATTTCAAAATATCGGACATGAAATCAGAATGAGATTAAGTACAGGAGAAAGACAAAGATTCAAAGGCAGTCGCAAATTCACTTATTCAGTCGCTAGAAGTCTAGAACCAAGAATCGGAGATGAAGAACAAATTATAGAAAAAGAGAGAATAAGAGATCAAATAAGAACTAGATGAAGAAAGGTTTGCGTACTTAGGAATTGCAATTCGATTTTGTAGTCTGAAGACGTGAAGCGCCCTTTGAGAAACTGATGCAATTCCTTTGAAATCTCATTCTCGATAAACAAAAGGTCGATCCCTCCTCTCGTTGAAAGAAGCGCACGACACAAAATCAAAAACGTTTTCCAGTTTCCCTTCTAAAGAGCTGGACTTCAGGATTTCTGCTTTTGGGCTTTACGTTTCTATGGACTTATCAGATTTTAGCTAATTTTTAGGCCTAAATACTAATTACAGTTTTATAAAAGGGGCCTTAAGGCATTTGGGGGCCCGAGGCGGTCGCCCAGCTTGCCCTGGCCCATGGACCTGCCCTGACTACAACCCGTCATAGTGATGTTTTTTGAACACATTGACAAGTTAAATGATCAAATGTGAATGAAAAAAGCTTAGTTACCTAAATGCGAACATGAAAAAAAATACGTTACCGTCTCAAGTCATTAAACCTACAAAATAAAACATAATATCAAAATCATTAAAAATAAAAGTATAATAATTTTTGTGTAATTTGCATTAAAATAGTCTAAAATGTTACCAAACATTCATTTTCATTTACGGTGGCTTTGAAACATGTCATAATCTTAGACCGCTTCAAAAGCTCATCACGGTATATTTAAATTTTACTATGTCTATCTCTTTTTTTTTTTTTTTTTTTAATTTTCATTATATACCCAAACCCGAATGATACATATTTTTAACTTTATAAAATTGTAAAATAAAATACAAAATAAATTATACCTTTAAAAAAATAGGGCAACACGTCCAAAACAAGACCAATATTAATACAAAATAACTTAATTTGTTTTAAATATCATAGAAAATCATTTAATTTGCAAAGTTGTTTTCAATTTTATTTTATAATTTCAAATATATAAAAGAAAACGTTAAAAGAATCTCATTGATACATTTACGAAAAAAATATGGATAGGTATAGGTAGGTTAATAAAATGTTTTGGTTTGTATTATGAAATTGTAAGAGATTTATAAATACTAGAGGTTTAAACTGTGTTTGACATGTATAAATCAGTTTATTCTTTGAGATTATTGCAATTTGATGTTTGAACAGACTACAAAAATAACTAATAGTAGCTTATAAACTTGTTTTTTAATTTAAGATAACTTATTAAAAAACTATTTTTAAGCTAACGCATCAACACAACCTTATATATTGCTAAGTCATGATAAATACTAATGTAACTATCTTTTACAGTATTTCCGGTGCTTTTATCTTGTTCAACTTCTAAACTTTCCGACTCATCTTTTACTAAATTTTCCAATTTTATTCTCCTCATCGCTATCAACGAAATATGACATAAATTAACTTGCTTCCATAGACATATAAAAAAAAGAAGCTATTTTTAGCCAATACCCAATCATACATCGAGTATCTGTACCTTATCGATCTTTTAGTGCACATCACCATAGCCAGATTAGAAAATAACAAGAAACGATGTGTTCCTTATTACAAAAAGAAATTTATATTCTTTACAAAGAGATCAAATAATCAAATTAACAAGGAAAAAAAAATAACTGCATAAAAGGAGCAGTGATCAAAACTGGTGTATAACAAACCTATAATTTAGTGTAGTTTCTGAAAGAATAAATGAAATTTGCTTCCCCATTTTCGCATTTTGACTTTTGTGAAGTAAAACTGTTGTCCCCCTACTTTGTATAAAAAAATTCAAAACAAAAAAAACACCAACCAACCGAATCTGTAAGCTTAGCTAGCAGTAGCGATTGGTGTCCTGGGACTGGGAAGTCCCATGTATGAAATCCTAGGAGAGAGTCGGACCTTCGGGCTCGGTCTGGGTGACGGGACCGGCCCGTAGTTTCCTGGAACTGTCCTAGGAGATAAGTTAACCTGTTCAAGGGCCCGAAATTGTAACTCGGTTGGGTAATCCCGAACACAACCAATTCGGGCTCCGGTTCCAGAGGCCCACTTGCACGACATACGGGCCGAAATGGGCCCATTGGTTAGACCTTGAATGAAGGTGGGTGTGATTGTACAGTCAGAATCATTAGGTGTACGTAGGATGTCTTGTGGTCTCTTGCGTGGAATGACTAGCGGTTTAGGCTTAGTTTCGGGTTGGGTGACCTTAAATGAAAACTCCATTTCGTCATCATCCACAGAATATCTCTGCATTTAAAGACAATAGCGATTAGAAAATCCAAAATGACAATGGTATTATTTGTACAACTCGCCAATGCATCGGGTACAAGTTAACGATGCATGGAGGGTAATTAATTCGTACCTTGACATTTGTCAGATCAACATGGTTCTCCTCCAAGAAACTAATGAATTCCCTGAAATTTTCTTCTGTTGGGAGGTAGTGACCACTGTAAGGCCAAATAGCCTGAAAAACAAATCACAAATGCTTAAAAAACTGACTATAAAAATTGCAATTTTTTGTCACAACAAAAAGAAAGGGAAAAAAAAGATGGGACATGGACTAGCTTATGATGTCTCGTCTATACAATAGACGTAAATGCTCTCACGCATTACGGACTTGTACCTCGAGAATGCCGCCATGGGCGACCAATCTTCCGGCGGCGGTGGTGGCACCGCCAGCTAGAAAACTCGAATGTTGGAACAAGCCTTTCTTCTTTTCCCCAACGTACAAGTTCTTTGATGTGCTAAGAACAAAGATCCATTTAGAACCCTCAATTGTTTCAAGAAGCATGCCGGTTTGTCTGTAAACGAGCTTCCCGTTTTCAACTATAACTTCGTATGATTCCCTTTCGTTCTGTTAAAACGCGGTTTAGAGACACTCTTCAAAGAAAAATGAAAATGAGGATGCGGATAAAAAAACTTACGGGGCCTAAATATCGGATACATTGTTGTTGTAAACGACCTCTTGGGCATTTTTCAAGATTCATTTCTTTACCATCTCCAACATCCAACCTTCATATTTCCAAAAATAGAACGTCGTAAGAATTTTATGAACTTAAGATAAATATTTATTAGGCCATGTTTGTTTGGTAGGATAGTTGGTGCACAATGGGCTTGGACTAGACTTAACGACCGATGTCAATAAGACAAAATTTTAATTTTTTGTCTCATTCAAAAAGATGGGTCAGGGACTCTAATGGTTCTTACGTCAGTGCAAAAGATTTGAATGTTATTTATATATTTATCATCGAAAATAGCCCTACAAAATTTGTCCGATCAGTATTAGGAAACCTACCAGTAGAAGAAAGGTTGACAGCTTTCGCTCTGGAACCAAAGATCATAGTAAATGTGTAAATTATGGCCATAGCGATGGCGTGGGTCAATCTGTAGGCGGTCAACGAGTGATTTTTGAGTTAGAGATGTGTCTTTTTGAAATCCGACAAAAATCCCATGTAAAATAAGAAGAAAAACCAGTTTTGTAATCGATTTTTTTTTTGCAAGAAATCATTACAATCACATCAAAAATCATTGTTTTCACACCAAGTTATCAAAGAAATCTTGAAATTTGCATTAATATCATACGTTTGCACCAATTTTCACCACAGAAACATTTCAAAAAATCTTGAAAAATATGATTGAATGATAGGAAAGTACTCACAGCTTCAAGCCAATGTTGCAAGGCCAATTTTTGAGCTTTTTCATTCTTGGATAAACCCTTTCCAACCTTAGCAGCTCTTGTCCCTGCCCGGGCCCACCTCGAACTCGCGGTTTCGGGTTTCTCACCGTTGAAAAATGAAACCGAGCTCCTATCCAACACCGCAAAATCTAAAGCCCTCCACCTACAACACGTTACCCGCTTCTTAAAACCAAATTTAAAACACTCATCCAAGAAAATGAGCTACCATACAACTTTTTTAGCTAGGGTCACTAACTTTTCTATGTACATGTAGGGTCTCAAAACAACATGTTTCTTTATGTCCTTTTAATGCTATCATGATCAGAGGTCATAAATCATATATTGAGAGGACCAAAAATTCTTACCAACTAAACGTTTCTTATGATGTACTTTTTTTTATTTAGGGAGCCTTGGTGTGAGAAAAGTTTAGTTACCATTATGAAAAATGCAAATAGTTGGTTGGCCAATTTCAACTTTAACCTTTAATTTTTTATGAATAATACCAACAAACTTGTATTTTACTTTTTAAAAATTTAGGCAATATGGATCTTTTCGGGAACGAAAACTAACCATAATTCCTCAACGACTACGGCACAATCCGCTAAATTTCTTCGTGTTCGATAACTCTTGTATATTTTCTGAACCGTAGTAGCTGCTGCATTGAGTTCACTAACGGGTCGAGGCGAAAAGAAGACGGTTGACCCGGGTGAGGTCAAACAGCGCGTTATAAGATTTGGGTTTTCGGGTTCCGGTTTGTTGAAATCCTGAACAAGATTCTTGAAAGAAAGTGTGGCCTCTAGCATTATCTTTAACGGTTCACCGTTCTTTAAATTGATTGATTTTTTTCTACTCGGATCAACACATGAATCTTCGGGTTTTTTTGCTATTGTTTTGGATTCAGATTCCATGAAGCAATCGGTTTGTGATCCGATATCATGTTCATCAGGCAAGATTAGGAAACTATGATGCAAGATTTCTTCCCAGGCTGATGATAATAGTGATAAGGACAAACCCATAACACAATTCAAAATTTCTACAGAAAAGAAATAAAAACTTGTGTAAATTGAAGAGATTTAACTATTAAAAATGGCATTAAAAGTCCATTACTTTATGCAATTATTGGATTAATATTCTAGAACACAAAGATACCAAGTGCATATGCCAAATGGATAGAATTTTTAACATAAGCACACATTTTTTTTGTCTAGAATATGTAAACCCTTATCAATAATTACACCAAGATCAAACCCCACAAGGCATACAGAAACACATAAAACACGTAGTTTTCTTCGTAATGAATGTATGATTACTTTACCAAGTTCAAACCCCACCAGAAAAAGACACAAAGTGTTCTTCATAAGGACTAAAAATAAGCTTAAAATGAAATTAAAAAAGGGCGTGCAGCAGATTAAAAGAACAATTTTTAAAAGAAACCCAATACGTAATTGATCATTTTAAACCAGACCCAGAAAGAAAATTTAGAAATCCAAACATATACATTGAGAATCTTAAAATAACAGACCAAGAAAAGGGCTTTCTGCCGCGCTCACCTTCAATCAAAAGAAGCTTTATCCAAAGACTTCTTTTATGTTTCTTGATTTCTCGGTTAAAACGCAAGATTTTCCAATCTCTGAATCTTCTTGAAAACGGTGATGACTATGACCAACTACCCTCTTGTATATATATAAGAACCCACCGTGAATAAAGGGATAATTTCTTGATGTGAAGTCTACACACAGCGTCTATGGAAGACAAAAAAGCATTTACTTATTCTTCATTCGCGTGAATGCTTGACTGGAATTAAAAAAATCAAAGTTTTCAAATACGAGGGTTGGATTTCGAGTTATGTGAACAAACAAAGCAACCAAATAGCACGTTTTTGATATTTCAAAGGGTTAGAATGTGGAATACGCTTTATAGAGTTCATATATTGCACAAAGTTTCTCCTTTTAGTGAGTAATGTGTACATGTATAATGACCGACTGACCGTGTATGCATCTATACCATGGTCTTGGTCTTGCTAAAAGTAGCAAGAAATTGGCAAAAAATATAGAATTGTATAGAGAGAGAGAGAGAGAGAGAGAGATAACGGTCAAAGGAAGGATGTAGGTGTCGGGCCTCTCGAGAAGTCGCAGAAATCCATGTCCCACATATGAAGGATGTAAAAACTAAAAAGGTCAAAATCACACTTTTCGAATCGGTAAACATCCTTCTGAATTGTGACATCTTGCAAAATATCATAAATGCATCTGTGTATCGTGGAGTCAAGGGTCAAGGTTCTCTAAAACCGTGGTATTTACATCTTTTGAATATTTTTGTTGATATCTCGATCGCTTATTAAAAAATGTAGTGCATGTTTATTGTATGGAAATTGTAATGGGATGAAACGTTTAGTGAATTCTTTAATTTGGTGGATAGTTTTTTTTTTCTTTGTTATTAACAAAAGAATATAAATAAAACTTTATGTTCATATGATCAAATAGAAGTACATGAACAGAAACCTAACTCATTAATCTTTGTTTTTTTTTTTAATGTTCATTAATGCTCATTTTTAATGGTAGTTCATTTATGTTGATAACTAGGTTGTTATTGAAAATAAATTTACATTAGTATGAATATCAGAATATCTTTATATAGTGGTATGTTTAAAAATGTAAAAAAATATTCATACTAATGTAATTATTACTAATTAAGATCGTTAGATGTAATATATCAACGGCAAAAAATGATGTATATTTGTTTGTTGGACGTGAGTATATCAGATTAGGAAAACTCATCCTTTTCTTTTGGTTTTTATAATGTTTTGGAATTAGTTTTTATTGAAAAAAAAAATGAATATGTATCAAGATTTATAAATTTTTTGTCATTTATAAATTGACATCCATATTGATAAGTAAAAACAATATGTTTTTCAAGATTTCAGCTTGTTGTAATTCACAATATGAATTTGAATTGTATCTAATTACTTGTTGAGATTCACAATATGAATCCGACATTATATACACAAAAATCATGCCATATATAAACAAAGTTATTTATACTATTTTTTATTTCAATGTTTTGTTAATTCACAAATAAATTTAGTGAAATTCACAAATGAATTATTCACATTCATATGTAAATTTATTCAAATGTACTATCGAATATCATATTGTAATATTTACATTTTGAATGTCAACAAGTGAATTGGCTACTATAGTTCAAATTCACATTGTTTATTTCTACAGCTGCAGTGTATCCTATCCTAATAAATAAGTAACTCAAAGCCACATGTTATCACCACATTCATTTTGCCACATGTCATTTTCTTATAATTTTAAATTTAAAAAAAAAGCTAATTGGTTTGAAACCTTTCTAACTCATTAATGATTGGTTTAATTATCATTGAATTTTAAAATTAATTGTTATCATTTAATTTCAAAAATAATTGATTTTTAATATCATATTATTTTTTTAATGTGTAGAATGATTTGGAAGACAATAGAGAGACAATTGATGTCATAATATTTTAAAGAACGACTCCAACCATAATAGTGAATTTGATTTTAGTACCGGTGACATTCTCATAATCAATTATATTTATCAAAATACAAAGTCGTAATAGTAAAAATCAAAAGCAAGATGTCACGATACACAAACAAATTTCTTATGTAAAATTATTAATGTTTAGATATTCTTAATTAATAATTTTTTTGTATCATCCCGTGTAATACACGGGTTTTACAACTAGTATATATATATATATATATATATATATATATATATATATATATATATATATATATATATATATATATATATATATATATATATATATATATATATATATATATATATATATATATATATATATATATATATATATATATATATATATATATATATACATACACACACACGGAGATCATATTCACATTCTAATGACAACAAGTGAATTAGATCGATATTTTCGTTTCAAAATTAAACTTGCATTTACGTCTTGACAAATGAAGATAAGCTTATTTTCATATTAAGTAAATAGGAACACATGTAATTTTGTATTAGTATATATATTATTGAGTAGATTACAATTTTGGTCCTTGTGGTTGTCCCAAAATTTCACTTTTGGTCATCGTTTTGGTTTTTCACGCTCAAGGTCTCTGAACTGGTTGTTTGCTTACACATTTGGTCCCTTGGCCAAGTAAAATGACCAAAATGCCCTTTTTATTTACTTTTTTCTTTTTCTTTTAATGTATTATTTATTAAATCAATAAAAAAAGAAAAAAAATCCTTTTGTCTTGTCTCTCTGCTGCTCGCCATTTACCTCACCACCACCAGCTTTGCCGGCGGTCCGGCGTCTTCTCACTACCCACGGCCTCGCGTCAAGGTCCGACAACCCACAGGAACACCGACAATAGAACGATTTTGCCATTAACTTCCCATTTGTGTAAAGATTGCATCAGACTAATAAGTCGATTTCATTGCCTTGTTTCGAAATTTCGAGTTTCAATCGATAAAGATGTTGGAGAATATCAGATTGCCTCTGAAGCCCTCGATGAGAGGAAATAATTGGGTGATCGATGCTAAATTGCGTGATTTGAAGCATACGAAGATAGATATATTTGATTAAAAACCCAAACATCATTTCCAACAACATTACATTACTGATTACTTCAAGACTTCAAAAAGGAAAAAAACAAAGAGTGAAGTGTTCCGGAGAAGATTGAACAAAATTACTTCAAGAAACATGTCTCATATCTAACGATCATACTCATCTCTGAAAGCTTATTCGTCTTCCCACCATGGGCTCACTTCTTCACAACCATCATCCTTCTAATTCTCATCTCTTCACCTCTTCATATCGCACTCAAAGCTCAAAAAAACGAATCATCAACTTCACTCACCATGACTCCATTCATTTTAGCTTCAGAGGCACAGGAGGGTCCACCGATACCCGTAATCGAAACGAATCTGGTACAAGCAATGAGCACCGTCAACTTCTGGCTCTTATTTCTCGCCATGGTGTGTGCGATGGGTTCTGGTCTTGCAACAATCAACAACATAACTCAAATCGGCGAGTCTCTTCACTACTCAACAGTTGAGATCAACTCGATGTTGTCTCTATGGAGTATCTGGAACTTTCTCGGCCGGTTCTGTGGCGGTTATGTGTCGGATTTGTTCCTACACAAATACGGTTGGGGGCGACCACTGTTTATCTCTCTTACACTAGCGGCAATGGTGGTGGGCCATTTGGTGATCGGTTGAATTTGAGTTTGCACTTCGGTACGTTTGTCGTCGGTGTTTGTTACGGATCACAATGGTCGTTGATGCCTACGATTACCTCGGAAATATTTGGGGTGAAGCATATGGGGACTATTTTTAACACTATTGTTGCTCCTACACAGTGACCTAATCGAACTGCATCGTGGACAAGAGAGAGACAGAGAGGGGAGGAGGGGTTTGTATTTTTCTTTAATTTTAATTAGTAAAATGGTAAAATTAATTAAAAGAAAAGGAAAAAGAAAATAAAAAGGGCAATTAGGTCTTTTTACTTGGCCAAAGGACCAAATGTGTAAGCAAAAAACCAGTTCAAGGACCTTAAGCGTAAAAAAACAAAAGGATGACCAAGAGTGAAATTTTGGGACAACCACAGGGACCAAAATTGTAATTTACTCTATATTATTTTATTCATAAAGTAAATAGGAACATAAAGTTATATTCGTCGACGTCCATGTTCATTTATTAGTTATCTCCTCTTTTTGACAACACATGTAATTTTGTATTAGTATATATATTATTTTATTCATAAAGCATTTGACAGTTTTACGGTGACCCGATGAGCCGATGTGTCTTATTGTCAACTCTTGGCAGTCGGTAGTGTTTTATTCAAGTCTACATTTTAATGACACACGCTTTCGTTTGGTTTCTGTACTTATAAAATAGTATTTTATTTATTTGTTCTGTGTGTAAGATTTTATATAAAATTTAAGGTTTTATTTGAACAACTATCTCCCATGGCTGCTATTGAATTCTTAATTGAATAATATATTAATTTCGTTATCGTTCTTTTTTATTTTTAAATACTAGAGAAATGATGTAATCCATCGGGCTCATAGTTGCATACTTGGTTTAATTATTATGGAACAATTATCAAGTATATTTATATATAAGATAAATTTAGAAAGAAGTGCTGGGGCAGAGTCTCATATAAGAGAACAATTATAGAAATGCTCGTTTAATAATAACAATTTTACATAAATATAATAGTTCTTGTGTTTTATAAAGGCATAGAAATAATATTTGTTGTAATTTTGACTATTTGGTCGATCAAACTGATTGTCAGCTGATGTAACATGACGACATGTCAATATTTAATGGCGTGGCGTTAACATGATGTTGACATGATCACAAAATATTTAAAAAATAATATTTAAAACTACTACATATATAAAGGATTTTTTTTTTATTTTGTAAGGATACAAATACAATATTTTAAAAGTAAGATGATATGACTGTATATATATTATATACTAATAATTATAGAAAGAAATTCAAAGCATATTCTTAAAAATTGATTTGAAAATAAGATGGTATATGACGATCGTATATACTATCTACTACTACTTATGTTAATAGTGTAAAATATATATTTAGTAGAAGTAATAATTATAGCTTATATATGAGAGAATTTGTTAACTGAGTTATTATTTATCTTCATAGTCAAATAAGTTAAAATTAAAAAAATAGCTAAAAAAGAACAATCATCATGCAACGTCAGTACCACGTCATCAAAAACTGACACGTCACCATGCCACATCAGCTGGCAACCTGGATGATCAGTCAAATGGTCAAATTGCAACAGTTTGAAAAACTTAGTGACTTAATTGCAAAAAAAAACAAAAAAAAACAAAAAAAAAAAAACAAAATACAGTGTCAAAATCAATTTTGTGTAAACTTAGTGATTTTTTTACAATATGAGCTTATAATAAGTTTAAACCACTCATTTTATTCATGTGGAAGCAGGGAGAAAATATCATAAACTCCTTTATAATTATTTAACAAATAATTTTTTTCAAACAACCAAACATATTTATATAATTTGATAGGGACAGACAAATATAACCAATACATGGAAGAGAGTACTTAGAGTGCGATTTTATAATTAACCCAATTTAAATTAAACTTCAATTCCTATGTACAATAAAAAAATACAGCAAAACGATCTTATCAAAATAATCTTTCGTAGGATTTTGATTTTGATTTGAAAAATCAGAACACTCTTGAATTTCCAGATAACCCAAACTGAAAAAAAAAAAAAAAAAAAAAAAAAAAAAAAAAAAAAAAAAAAAAAAAAAAAAAAAAAAGATAACCACATTAAAAAAATCTCTACCGATTCTTATTGAGACTCGTAATATCCGCTTAGTGAATTCCTTTTGAAGTGGAAATACAATTTGGATTAGGGTGAGCATCAGTACGGGATATGCGCTTTTGGGGCCGAATTGGTCCGCAACTGCTGGTTCCAAATCCGAAATCGATATGACTGATTCTGATTCCTAAACTATGGGAGAGGTTTCGATGTCGGTACTCATAACTTTGGAATCGTAACCTACCGGATATTCTCTATTTCTTTGACAAAAAAATATTATTAATTCAAACATATTAAACAAACTTAAATAATTTTCCTTTAATATGTTAGGTCCTCTGTATTATGTCAAAACTAGTATGTATGTACATACAGATATTATAAAGTTATTCATGCTAATATATGTTAAATAACAAGTATGCACATATAGATATTATAAAGTTATATCATGCTAATATGTTGAATATTTGACATGCCGTATGGTGAGTTCTAATTAAATGAGTCCTAGCAAGATAACATAGGCCAATACAATATTATAATATATCGATTTCCCCTGTTTTTACCAACTTCATTTACTCATATACAAAGAATATTTAATTATTGAATATAAATTCTCTTGGACCCTTATCAGTTATGATAAAAATTCATATCCATTTAGATTAAACGTTAGTTTTTATGGTCTGTAATCGTTAAAATTTAAAAATATTTAGAAATCGAGTATCTGGTTTCTAACCAATTCTGGATAGATTTTAAAATTAAAAAACCGTTATAATAGACTCCAACATCTCAAGAACTAACCATCACACTGATGGCCTAGTGGATAAGGCTTTGGACTCTTTCTCTTCCCCCATAAAGAGGTGCCAAGTTCTAATCCCACTCCCTCCTTTCCCCATAAAGAGTGTTAGGTTTCAATCAGGGGATGGCCACTGGCCACCTCTCTACCCCCGTAGGTTATTGACCCGGACCACCCTACTGCCAGGTGTGCGTGCGCCCCGAGGTTGCTTCATCAGTGTCATCCAAAGGAAGGGTCGGGTGGGGTCCTCGGTTATCAAAAAAAAAAACATCTCAAGAACTGTAACTCCGACTTCAATTTCTAACAATTAGGACAATATTTAATGTCATAACCATAATACATAACTTACTTTTTAAGTCGCATATCTTTTTAGTATTTAATATGTTATTGAACTTTATCTGTGTTTTCATTACACCATTAGAGTGGATTTTAACGGGATAAACTGATATTTAATCATATATGTTGTCCACTATAACATTCAATATAACAGACTTTATTCACTTAGGTTATTCTGATACTGACATTGCTTGGCATCGAATTTGACATGATTATTTGATTGAATGTACTATAATAGCGTAATTAGAACACAGAAAAAAGTTTAGTGACCTATTGAATACAATTAAAATATTAGTGACTTAAAAAGCAAATTATGTATTATTAAATACCATTTTATAACATTATCTGTTAGGACAAAGTACATCCCTATACTCACCCAAAATTTGGATTCACCAAATTCCATCGTATCACCATTTTAACCCAAAGGGAGGAAACAACATCACATTCATTCAATGTTCAATCAATAGATTCCAAATTAGGATTGCAGATCGAACATAAAATCGACTCCAGCTCAAGTCCCCTCTTGTCCAAATCGACTTCGTTGGAATTCGATCTCAAAGAACACACCAACCCAAAATATTAAATTCTATAAGAATGAATTTATTCCATCGAGTATCATCGCACAAAAAATCTTCCAACATCTAGTAGAGTTTTCATTACCAACATTTAGTTTTTGACCAAAATAGTGTTATTTTAAAAATTATTTACCAAATAGGTGTAGTTTTAAAAATATTTACCAAATAGGGTGTTTTTAAAATTTGACTCTTTTTTAATTTTTTAATTATTGTTTTTTGTTGTTTTCTTTGTCGTAAAATATTGCAACACTTTCATTTTTAGTTTTACAAAAAAAACCATATTTTATTATTTAAAATTATTTAACTGAAGTTCATCCATAAACTTTCTCCGATCAAATTAAAATAGTAAATTTCTAATCAAATAAAATAAATGTAGAATAAATAGCGTGTGTACTAGAATAAATATCGTCTTAACATATTATAATTTTAAATAATAATTTTAATATGTATTTTAGATTGAAATAAAAAATAGGGAAAATGACTTATTAGGGTAACCAACTATTTGATTTGTTCACGTTTGGTCATTTTCATTTTTTTCGTGCTTTATTTGTCATTAAACTATTTATTTTGTTCACGATACATCCTTATAACTGGAAATAGCAGGTTACAGCCTAATAAGCATCTATGTAGCAAATATATGGCATCTACGTGGCTTTTAAGGTTAGGGAAAATTACTTATAAGGGTAACGAACTATTTGCTTTGTTCACGTTTGATCACTTTGCTTTTTTATTCGTGCTTTATTTGCCATTAAACTATTTACTATTGTTCAACTTAAAACCTTATAACGACAATAATCAGTAGTGTCGGTTTAATCACTCAATGTCGTAATACAAATATTATGTGGGTTGATTACGTGTATCATTACCTTTACAACTCATTTTCCCTTTAAAAAAAAAACACTTGAGGTTTTTTGTTTTTGGACTCGGTCGTGTAGCATGTTTAATGGATACAAGTTTCGTATTGCACTATAGATAAATAGATACAAGTTTCTTTTTAAATTAAATAATTTTAAATAACAAGAAGAAGTTTAAAAAAAGAAAAAAAAAACACACTTATTTGGTAAAAAAAAAACAAAAATTGAAAAATTAAAAAAAATCAAATTTCAAAAACTCCCAATTTAATAAATACTTTTAAAACTACACCTATTTTTTTTAAAATAACATTATTTTGATCAAAAGCTCACATTTTTTGTATCAAATAAATGATTCCAATCGTCGGTTTTATTACCTTGATTAGAAGAAAAATCGATACCACCGTCTACACTCTACACAATGAATTACCTTCAAGACATTAGCCCATCACGAGTTAGAATCCAAAAGAAGCCCATTTGAAAAACGAGAGCTCGATTAAAAGTAACCAACTTTCTTTACCTCAAAAAAAAAATTCCGTAAGAACTCTAAAATTTTAAAAACTTCCATGGACCTTTAAAAATAAATAGATAAATAGATAAATAATAAGTATACAACCATTTAGTAACTTGTAACATAATAAATCAAAAATATTTTAACGAAACATCAACTTTTTTTTTATCTAATTAGCAATTACAAACTTCGAACTAACCTGAAAATATGTGATCATATATTTGTAATACCCACTCTTCGGTCTTGAAATTATGTAAATTTTATTCAATATTCAATCGTCATCGCATCATTAGCGCATGTCAATTTTTAATTTTCTCGCCATTCTTCTATGGACAAACCAATTCGACACACCTTGACCCCTTACCCTTTTCATATCCCACACCACCGCAAATACCTATCTGTTGCGTTCTTACTTGGGCAAGTATATGATTAATAGCTCTTTTTTCTTCTAATTGTAATATTGATTCTTCTTTCTTTCTCTTTTATGAATTTGCGGGTATAAAGATATGATAACGAAGAGATTATCAAGCAATAACAATTTTGCTATAAAGGTTGGCGATCGATTTGTTCTTGTGGATGTCCGTAATTTTTCATTTTCCCTTATGTGGTCTTAGCATAAAATCAGCAACCCAATCTTATCCATGTAAGTTTTTTGTATACAAACCTGATGTTGTTTATTGTTTGAAAATCTGATCTGGTGGGATTTTAGGGTCACGAATCATGGGGTTGGATCTTGGTCATTAATAACATCCTACTTTGAAAAGATGCAAACAAAGTTTTCTCTTCTTACATATCTATTGGTAATAAAAAAAATTCATTGAAACTTTCTTTGTAATTAAATAAGCCTACTATTCAAACTATCTTTTTTGGCGATTAGTTGATCACACAAGTGAATGAAGCAACCATGAGCATTGTCATGCTCTCTACAAAAGTCGTGTGTTTGATTGAATCTCTTTATGAATACATGTTTGTGCCATATTCTGGATGTATTGTGGAGAATAACAATGTACTTTGCTCTCTTTACTGTTGTGGGCATTGCGCTTTATCTTTTACCCATAATAGCAGCATACGAGTATGTTGAAGAAGAACAAGTTCAATACGTACCACCAGATCTTGTTGGATTTTGAAATAGTTCAACTAAATTGTCTAATTTCTACATGATTAAACTAATAAAACACTTCAATTACAATATTCCACTTCATTATATTGTACTTGCAGTAAGCACTAAGTTAGATTTTGTCAGTGAAGGGTTCAACTTTGATCTTGAAGTTGATAGAGGAAACATTTATGTTTCTTTGTGTAACGCCCTCATTCCTTGGAACATAGAAATTCTAAAAACCTTAAACGTTTTATTTCATTTTCAGAGTAAACTAAGTTGGAAGCGAAACACATATGGCTAAACGAGCCTACAAACACGGGCATTACTTTATTACATCAAAAATACTATCTTCCAAAATGTATCATTATTCCAGAGATCCTACATCTGGCCTAGGGTATCTTATCCTTACCCTTGCTAATCCCCAAAATAGCTCCTGAACCTGGATACACGTTGATTTATAAAAAGGGTCAGGCTTTACGCCTGGTGAGCTCATGAGTTTACAAAATAATAAAATATTCAAAAAGCCTCGATCAAATCTAAATTTTGGTAATATCAAAATATATTGTGTTTCTTATAGTTTAAGAAAACTCATTTCTGTATCAATAGTTTCCATGTTCCAGTTATATTGCCAATAATCGCAAACTTGCTTCCGTTGAATCTGTAACCCTTTGCGGCTTCTGTTAGAATATCCATAACCCTTGGCGGGTTTTTCGGTATGAATGAAATAGCATAGAGCAATTCCATTGACCGTTGGGCTGATTTCAGCATCCTCCCGGATCAGTGGGAGTGCGGTCCTGGAGTCGGCGGTACCTCCGGACTCTATGCCTATCATCCCGAGTCATAGCTCGCAACTACAACTCTGATGTCATTCGTGACATCAAATGGGCGCTACCCATGTAGATATTTCGAGTCGACCGAATCTTTCAGTAGAGTAATCATGCGTTGCCAAACATATCTCCTTGTAACATTTAAGTCATAATTTCATTCATTTTAATCAATAATAGCACACAATGGAATAAGCATTTGTTTTATAAATAAAATGTTTTATAAAGGAATTTGTTTTAAACTTGCCAAGTATCCATATTATTGAATAAAAATCCAACATTAGTAATTTGTTGCAAATATTATTCTTTGAATCATGATATGTCAAAAATGTCATTGATACCAAACAATTTAAAGATGTATAACCATCAAAAATTGTATAATTTTGATGTGCATCCAGTTTTGGGAAAATTCAACATGACGCACCTGAAACATTAGGTATATGTTTCACTTCCTTAATAGTCCCGATGATAACTCCTTGATCTAAACGGTTAAAATTATGTCTAACGTCACTAACCGAATAAACACAACTAATAATATTTCCGTTTATATAATACCGTTTTAGTAATAATTTCATATATATCGTTTGTCCGATATAAAAAGAAGTTACCAACCGAATAAACATAAGCTATTATATAACTAATAATATTTTAGCTATATAAAACATATTTTAAAAATATATTTAAATAGACAAAACAATACAATTAATAATTATAACATTGACGTGATTATAAAAACAAACTAACGTGTTGAATTTATAGTCATACCAACAACTAATATTTATTAACAATAAAACTTTAAAAAAAATTACACCTGATATTATGCTCTTTCAACAATTAGCTTTGTTATCTCCCAAAACTATAACTATATTGTGTGATTAAAATTTATGAAAGATAGCTTCTATTTTATACTAAATTTTCAGTTCAAAATGGTACTCACATAACTGACACGTATCCTCCAAATTTTGACACCACTTGATATCCGTACTTTGTGTGAGTCATCTTATATGCAATCTTATCCAAACTTAACGTAGGCACCAAGATTGAATTTAAACCAATATATATGGAGCTTCTTTTTTGCTTGACACGTGACTTTTTATTCTTAATGTTTTATATATAGTCCATCAATTTCAAATGTATATTATGATATTGTATATAGTCCTTTAACGTTTTATATGTACCTAATATATGTGCATATATAATTTATAATAAATTGATGGATCGATTTAAAGAATCAGTCAAAATAATAGAAACCGTAACTTGTAAAATACATATATATAAATCACGAATCAATATTGTAAATAAAATATAATCAAATTATATAATGAATATTATTTTACGACCTATTAGAATTTTAGTAATCGATAACTTATATAATTAACGTCGTAAAAATACATGATTAATAATAGTCGAAAATACGAATGTTACACTATCAAAAATTAATAATCGATAACTAACGTCGTAAAATATACATGTATAATAGTAGTCGCAAAAATACGGATGTTACACTTTGACTTATATTGGAACGTCAGAACTTACTTCTGAGCAGGTAATATGAATATTTAATCTTTTATAAATGTTCCTATGGGCAAATTTCAGAAAATAGCAACGTACCTTCTCCTCGCTGTCAATATGTACAATGTATATTTCACTTTTTATTAGTGATAGCATTCATTTACCCGTTATAGCAACATACTTGCATTTCTTTACTGATAAACTTGAAAAATTCTTGAAGGTTTCATATTGCATATTGCTAATACTTTTAAGAAATGCAAGTACGTGGCTATTACAGGTAATTAACAATAGTAAGTGTGACAATTGTAAAATTTGGTCAATGACAACGCCTAGTAATATCAAGTATTTTAGTTGTTGTTGAGCCCTATTCTTAGTGAAATTATATCATATATGCTGTGGTATTCTCACTTTTTGTGTCAGTGCTTGTTTGGAAAGAAATAATGTAAACAGGGGCTAAAAGCGTACAAAATGGAAGAAGTTTGAAGATAAAGACAAATCAGTCGAATTCACACGCGTGCCGCGGGATTCACAAAGGCGCGACGCGGTGGAGAAAATTCAAATGCCGATAAAACAGGATAAACCCATATACGCGCCGCGGATTTCACTTGTGCGCGGCGCGGCCGCTTAATTTTGCAACTATAAATAGAGGGTTTTAGGTTGAAAAATACAACAAAGACCTGGAATAGGAACGACTCCCAAGGCTTCTTTGACTCCGAGTTTCAGTTTTCAGCAACCATAAATTGATATTTTTATGTTTTCTCTTTTAATTTCCAATTAGTTTAGTGATTTCGGTAGATCTAGTGAGTGTCTTTGGGTGTGACAACCATTCGCACTAGGTTTTAGCTTTTGAAATTGATGTTTACTGTTTTGAACCATTGGGATTTGAGTTTTTAATAATAATCATTCGGTTTATGTTAATTGCTCGGTTTTCGGTATTTTATGCTTTTGAATGGATTTTTGATGTTTGGATTGTGTTTGATGTTTGGTTTGATCTTGGTTACTTCTGATTTTGAATTATACTTCTGATTTCAGTAGGTAACTAGGATTAGTTATTGGTTTAGTTAGTTGATGCTTGAGTTGGATTATTTGATTTGTGATTTTTGAGATTATTTTGGGTATAAGTCGGAAACTAGATCCTCTGGCTGTAGAAGTGACACTACAGTTGGTAATCTGTTGCCTACCTTGACCACGTAACTCATGTGGATCGACCCTGACTACCACTGTGCTAAGTGAGAGTGAGGTTATTTTCCTATTTTTGACCGCATGACGACCGCTGCGATGTTAGTCAACAAAAGTCAACCATAGTCAAACGAAGCATACGTTAATCCATATGTTGAAATGTAATTTCCCAGAAATTTTACGATGTATTATTAAATATTATAATACTACGTACGCTAATTCAAAACAATTATCGAGTAAACGCTGAAAATACGGATAGTAAGCTAATGTAGCGTAAAAATCTATAATCATACAATTATTATTTTGAGAACAATAATATTCATAAAACAATGTATTTGTGAATACGAACCTGTGGATATATAGAACGTCGAAAATGGAGTCCGTATGTGAAAGTTACAACAATTAAACCGTTGTGAACGGATAAATGTACACAGGGTTTGGACCCAAAATATAAAACGTGGTGCCTTCAACATCAAAGATGGAATAACAAATCATATATTATGAAGCGTAATCACGTCTAGTATTTAATTTCAAAGCCAAACATCATTTTCAGTAAAATGACGAAAATCGCGTAATCAGAAGAATACTGCGCTTAAACGCATATTTCATCATATAATGAGTTATGAATCAATCTAAATAAATGTTTAGCAATATTTTTATACATAATATTTATTTAGAATATCATTTCTTCAAAAACTTATAAAGTTACGCTAAAACGTTTTACGATTTTATAAAAATCACTTATTTTTATAAGTAGATTGCATTATTTATAAAAAAACAACCCACCCCACCCCCTTCCCCTACCCCCCATCGGCTGAACATGCTCATTCCCCATGCAAATCACAAGTTACAATGCTAAGAACTAGACTAGAAGGCTATGACTAGACTTATTAACTTAGAATCCATTTAAAACAACTTTCATCTCATTTTAATCAAATCACCAATACACACACTCATCTCCTCTCTCTCACTCTCGGCTCCCTCATCCTCTCCCGCCACCTCACAACCACCGCCACCACCTTGCACCACCGTCGGCCACCCCTCTCCACCACCACCATCCACCATTTCAAGTGTTTTTCATATCTTTTTGGTAAGTTAGCTTCCTCTAGTGACTTTAAGCATTATTACACCACTTTTATCTGTTTTACACACACTAACATCTATGCAAAACCATTGTGTAATAGTTTTGTCCAAGGGTCCTCCGAGCTCCAAGGCTTGGATCTTCGTTCCTACACTTAAACCCTCGAGATCAACCCTGTTTCTAGTTAAAGCACACATCAAGGGTGAGTTCAACCCCTAATTTTCATCTTTTCCAAACTTTTAGGAGGAGAATACAAGTTTACACACTAAAAACGATTATTTACACAAGTTTTTAACGAGTTTTTGTGTAAAAAGACTTTTGACATGAAATATGGTTAGATCTAAGTATTATGAACACTATGATGTAATATGTTTAGATAAAAAATACAAATCTATAAACATATTGTGTGTAAATATGCTAGATATTTAAAAAGAAAGTCACAAAAAAAAAACGCAAACTAGTATAAACTACGTTTTTGTGACCGGAAATACGACTTTTCTAGAAAAAATGGTTATAACCAAATTATTACACCATTTTTGTAGGAAATATCTTAAAAGATGTTGTTTATAACCATCTAAATAAGTTATTTCACATATATTCGTAAATATATGCTTTTTACGACGGAATCCTAAAAATAAGCTATTATAGGAATAGTTTGTGGATACAAGGGTTACTATGACATTTTGAACAAGACAAAATAATCATATAAAAATATATAATTATTATACATTACTATATTATCATGAGAAAAATGATAATGGACAATACAATGGTTTTTCATATACAAATTTTACGTAAACAAGTTGATACAAATATTTTTGTGAGATGGGTCTTCACAGTGCTTATTTAAGTACATACTATAAGTCCTGAATTTATAACCAGAGTCTCGGTAAGAGAACGTGATATTTGTGTATAGATCTATGCGGGATTGACAACCTCACACCTGAGTTGTTAGATACAACTAGACCGACAGGTCTGAGGTGACAAATGTCTAACAGTCTGACGCCTGAAGAACGTCGAACCAGGCATACATGGTCTCAGTATGATTATAGGGTGTCTCATATGGGAAACCAACGATACATTAAGTTTACGTGGGAACATGCTTTTAATTAGTTTTATATTATATTAAAAACTACGTTAAACATTTTTAGTCTTTGAGTTTTAAGACTTGAACACATTTATAAGAAAATATTGGATTTTCTTGGGTTACAATACTACCGCTCACAATAATTTATTACTATGATAAAAACTACGTTATACATTTTAGTCATTGGGTTTTTAAGACTTGAATACATTTATAAGAAAATATTGGATTTTCTGGATTCAAATACCATCTTTTACAAGGAAAAAGGGTACATACGAGTTTTATGAAAATTAAAACTACATTTATTCAAGATATAAATATAAGTATGGTTTTACTTAAACATACGAGTTTTATGGAAATTAAAACTACATTTATTCAAGATATAAATATAAGTATGATTTTACTTATACATACGAGTTTTATGGAAATTAAAACTATATTTTGACAACATACAGATAAGTACGGTTTTACTTTCAAGGGTTTTCTAGTTTTAAAACTACAATAACGTTAAAGAAACTATTGTTTTCTTGGTACGTACACTATTGGCTTTCACGAAGGAATTACTAAATTTCTCACTACAAAAATCTTATGAACTCACAATGGTGATGTTGACACTTGCAAAATTACTTGTATTCTCAGGTAACAATTAGTCAGGTCCGACTAACATTTTGGGATGGGACGCGAAGACGTCTCTTTTACTTATTTCGTTATCATACTGTAATTGGGTTGAAACAATACCGTTCGAACAATGTAACTTTTCAATTATAATGTATGATGGTTGTTTATCTACTTATGTTTCAATGTATGCAATGGTTGTCATACTATGTCCCGTTCTGCCCACAGACGATTCCGCCATCGTGGTTTGGGGGTGTGACAGTAAGAAAATGTATGCACATTGCTATTATGGGTAAGAAAATAAAGTACATTGTCTATATTGGTAAAAAAGAGTAAAGTACGTTGTTATTTTCTACGCTTTACCCTTTTCCTATTTGCCTTTATTGTTACAAAATGTTTTTTTTCAGATAACTCTAACAAATCAGTTTCTAATGACGGTGTTGAGAGTACTTATTGATCGCAACATCACAAAGTTGAAGAAGTCTATTGATTCTTTTAAGTTCAAAAATGATGACGTGGCATACGACTATTTGCTACTTTTGTCAGCTGGCCCGTATAAAGCTCTAATGATTGTGGAGTGGAAGGCTGTTCAGGCGGCTATGTTTCCATACGAAAGAGCAGCAAATGAGCGTATGTGTACTTTAATGAATCATAATCATCAATAAGTGCACACCAAAAATGGTTTAGTATGCAGTTGCTTTATGCAAAATTCTTTGGTACATACCCTTCATAATGGGCGTATATATTGCACCACTGAAATATTACTTGGATTGAATGGTAATTCCCCCATGGAAGTAAATGAAAGAGAAGTTGTTACATACAAAAGTTACTGCAAAACACGGTATTGATTCGTTGTTATTATTATTTTTATATTAATTTGGGGAAGGGTAAAACCGTAAAAGTAGGTTCTTTGAAAATGCAGGCATGGCGTTGACTTGAGGTTTACAAAAGAACCACTTTTTACTACTGGACAACTTTTTACGGTTCGAAATTGTCTGCAATAGAACGGACATCACAAGGACAAAGGTTCTTTTATTTTCTCTGTTGTTATGATTTTTGTTTGAGTATCTACCATTTTTGGTCCTTGTGTATACCTGATTTTTTATTTTGGTCCTATAAAGTTTTATCTTGCAAGTGTTCCCTTATTTAGGGGTTTTGTAACGGTTTTGGTCTCCGGTTCAAGTTAAAATGACTATATTTTTTAGGACCAAAATTGCAAGAATGTTTTTTACTCCAGGACCAAAATTATTCATTTTATCTGGAACAAAGACCAAAAGTGTTACATGAATCTCAAATAAGGACCAAACTTACAAAAACTTGTTGCTATGATTGTGTTCATTTCAAGAAAACGTCCAATTAATTTCTTTCATTGTTGATTTTGTGTATCAAAAATCCATTGTGATCCCCGATGGATTTATTGGATATTTGTTTGTTTTTTGGTCACATTTGTTGGTGAATTTTTTTTTTGTAAATTATATTCGTTAGAAAAATAGTATATGGTTTTGGTATATAAGTTTTTTTTATTAAAATTGTGTTGTCTCATTTGTTGTAGTTTTGTTGGTTATAATATGACTAATGCATGCTTGTTATATGTTTAATTATGTAAAATATTTTTGCTGTTAAAAAATTGTTTGAAATATTTTCTATCACATGTTACTTATTTATTTGTAAAAAATTATAAAGAAAATTTTGTTATAACATCATATCTAGATTTTTATTAAAATAAATTCTCCTATTTGTGTTGCTCGAATTAATGTTATATGAATTGTGAGATAGAATTATATTCTTGGTGATGATCTTGAGTTATGTTATGTCAAACTAATTGTTAATTGGCAACAAAGCTTAAAGTTGAAAGCTTAAATATTGTAACTATTATTTGTATAGAAAATTTTAGTATGTAGCTGTAAGTTTTTAAGATGTAAATTATATAAAAACCAAGAGCTCTTAAAATCCACTTGAATTTCACTTTTAGGATATATTTTTTTGTTCTAAAATAAAAACTTTTAACTCATATCCCTAACCAAAATCTTTCTTTATTTCAAGTTTTTTAAAATCTAAAATCTCTCAAAACTAACCGTAAGCGTACCCTATATTTGATTTTTAATAAAGGGATAATTTCATTGACGTCCTTAAAAACTTCTATAATTACGTATATATCCTTATAAAATTTGAAATTACGTATATATTCTTACATACCTTAAAATATCACATATATACCCAAAAGATTAATTTAATAATAATTAATCTTAAAAAACAGTTTTTAAATTAGATTATACACAAGTTACTAAAATACTCCTATAAATCATTCTATAATCAATAACTCATTCACGCTTAAACAACTGATCACGACAGATTCGACTATGATCACATATTCCATATCGAATTATAAGACATTGTAACAAGTGCTATGTTTGGAAAATTTGGGACAAGGTAATATGGTAATGTCACAATTTAATTAGTTTTTAAAACTATAAAAAATAGAATTAAAAATAATTTTTTAATTTTCAAAATGATTAACTATTATTTAATTAATATTTTGGCTATATATGTAACTTTTTTGTATTTGTAAGGATATATATACGTAATTTCAAATTTTATAAGAATATATAAGTAATTATAGATGTTTGTAATGACGTAAACGAAATTCTCCATTTAATAAACTTCCATAACAAAATAGATGGTCTACCGCCAAGGTTGACAAACGAGAAAAATAGTATTTTTTGGGTAACATACTATGCCTTCAAAATATTTTTCTTGGAAGACTAATTAGGTTATTTATTTGGCTTTGTAAACGTTTTTATGATGCTTTAATTGGCCATATTGATTTGATTATCTTTTTTTAATTTTATGAAAAATGCAAAACTTTGTTACTTGTATGGTTGTTTGGTTAATTTTCTCCAACATGTGATATATTTTTTGAATTATAATTGATATTTTTAGCATAATAGGTAGTTGTAAAATCTACCTAGGGTTGCTCGATTAACTTTTTTTTTTTTTTTTTGAATTATTGGTTTATTTGTCTAGGTGTATCAAAATTTTACGAGATACATCTTTGTTTGAGCATGTGTATATATTACTAATCTTCACACACACACTTTCACACTCGGATTAATTTATTGAATTTGTTTGTTTGTTTAATTGATTTATGAATATTTTGTTGGCTAGAGTTGTTATGCAGATTCAAAATCAGATTCTAAAATTAACGAACATAAACTCTAGAAATTAACAAGAACTTAACCAAAGAATTTCACCACCTTTATTTCTCAATTGGAAGTTGCTTAACAGAAGAAAAAGTAAGAAAGAAAAGGAGTTTCTGTGAAACAATACGTACATCAAAAAAACACGTCCAAAAGCAAAATGTCAAAAATGACTTTTATCAAACTTTGAACAATTGCACAAAATGGTCCCTCAACTTTGTAGATAAATCACAATTTACCCACAAATCTCCACCTTGATTTTTCTACTACGTTACCTCGTTTCTCCAACTATCGATGTTTAGAAAATCCAAGCAATGTCGAAACTTGCGTTCCGGGACCGATTTTGTCAACATATCCGCCGGGTTCTCATGAGTTCCAATCTTCGCCACTTTCACTCGCGTCTCGGACCGAATGAAACGATACCGGACATCAATGTGCTTTGTCCGGTCATGGAACACTTGGTCTTTGGCTAAACATATAGCACTCATGCTATCACAATAAACCAATGCTTGATCTTGACTAATACCAAGATCACCAATCAACCCTTTTAGCCAAATCACCTCTTTAGCCGCTTCCATTAACGCCATATACTCGGTGTTAAGTGTATTTTTAGGCATGTTTTCATACCTTTTTATCCTTGTTTTATCTTGCATTTGATTCTCTTTATTGCATATTTTCATGTTTTTCGGGATTTCAAGAATAGCAATCTACTTTCACACTTTGTGGTTGTTTTCAGGTGCTTTTGAGGGATAAATCTTGTATTGGATGACAATGGGAGGCTACACAAGAAATTTCAGAAGAAACGGAGCTCAAACGAAGAAATTACAAAAATGTCGTCCCGAAGTCAGTAGAGTACACGACCCGTGTAACTTTATGGGCTAAAGTTACACGGCCGTGTAACTTTGCCATGCCACGTGGGTGCCATGTCAGCTCAGGGAAAGGTCCAGGAGAAATGCAGGATTACACGACCGTGTAATCTTTGCCCAAGAAGTTACACGACCGTGTAACTTTTACTGGTGTCCAGATCTGCTTTTTGGCCCACTATGAGTTGTTTACTCCTTATTGTGCTGTCATCCTCATGCTACACGACCAGATACAGATCCAACCTGATTTTGAGGCCATGTGATGAAGAAAGTGGGTCTTGGAATGATGATGTTTGCCATTGTTCAATTTACCATTTTACCCTTGGTGTGTTAGTATAAATAGAGGTACTTGGTTAGCCTTAGAAGCATCCCCTTATTCCATTATCTTCTGAATACTCTCTAGATACATTGTGTTTGTGTTTGTGTGCAACTTCAAGTGTGTATTATCTTCATTTTGTAAGTCTATTTCTCTTTCACTAGTCATGAGTGGCTAGTAACCTTATTATTCTGGTTTTGTATTAAGGATTATGATTGTGATTTAATATAAAGTTTGATGTTTGATTTTATATCTTTCTAGTGATATGATTTTGAGGCTTAACAAGCGTTTGATTTTTATTTATTTCATATTGACCATTTGATCTCAAATATAAATCAATCTAGTCATACAAATTATGAAATCCGTAATTGTTTTATAAAATGTTATTTGTGACAATCATCTTTAATGGGTGAAAATCATATCTCATGTTTTGACGCTTCAACGCTTGTTTAGGAGTATTGAACATTGTTGGGAACATTCACATAAAACATAATGCAATCTTTCATTCAAATTCTATGATGGTGTATGTGCGAGCTTTCGGCATACACTTAACTATCTAGATTTGAATGGTAAGATTAGTCTTAGTTAACGAGCTTCTCTTGACTAAGGTACATTAGGTGAATGGTGTATGTGCGAGCTTTCGGCATACACAAAGTACCAACTTAGAAAGATTAAAGTTATAAACATCATTCTTATTGTTATTTCCAATCATATGACTAAAAATACAAAACCAGAATTTGTCCCCAAATTATAAAATACAAAAGCAATTTTTCTATATTTTGTTCCAAGTCAATTAACAAACGTATTCCAATTAAACATCAAAAACCTCCCATTTTTGTTACTTTCTTTACAAGTTTAAATCCCGTGAAATCAAGGTGTAATCCATTAGACCATCGCTCCCTGTGGATCGACCCTGCTTGCCATTTATACTACATAGTTAGTATTTATAACAAGTAGTGTAATCACGAAATATTGGTAATCAACAAATTATTTTAAAACCATATTTCAACTCTTTTTATTTTGTTGGTCTTACGACACTCAACACTCGGCTTCGGTTGTAGACAATGCCACCGATTGTTGTAGAGTTGCCTTCCAACTCACCACCGAATTTCCAACCGTAAACACATAACCCGTAAGCGACATTCTAGCATCCAAATCCGCCGCATAATCGGAATCCGAATACCCGGCAACAAAACACTCCCGATTTCCTCCATAAATAAGACCCACATCGGAAGTTCCCTTTAGATACCGAAAAATCCTTTTTACCGCGACCCAATGCTCCTTTCCGGGATCCGCCATGTATCGTGAAACAACACTCACCGAATGAGCGATATCCGGTCTCGTACAAACCATCACATACATCAAACTTCCGACCGCGCTTGCATAAGGACACTTAGACATAAACTCCACCTCATCTTGGGTCTTGGGTGAACACGCCTTTGAAACCCGAAAACCCGCCGACGAAGGAGTATTTACCGGTTTTGCTAAACTCATACCGAACCGGGAAATAATCTTCTCGATGTAACTTTTCTGTGACAAGAAAAGTTTCCCGTGCTTACGATCTCGAACAATTTCCATTCCTAATATTTTCCGAGCCGGACCCAAATCCTTCATATCGAATTCGGAATTAAGAAGTAATTTCAACTTCTTAACCTCTTCAACACTTTTCGCCGCCACCAACATATCGTCAACATACAAAAGTAAGTAAATTTGCGACCCATCACTCACTTTCCGGTGGTAAACGCAACAATCATACAAGCTTCTCAAAAATCCATGTTTTACCATAAACTCATCAAACCTTTTGTACCATTGCCTCGGCGATTGTTTCAACCCATAAAGCGATTTGCGTAATCGACAAACACAATCTTCTTTGCCTTGCACAAAAAATCCTTCCGGTTGACTCATATAGATTTCTTCATCGAGACTCCCATGGAGAAAAGCCGTCTTTACATCAAGTTGTTCCAACTCTAAATCGTGATGTGCTACTAAAGAAAGTAACACCCGAATAGACGTGTGTCGAACTACCGGTGAGAAAATTTCATTGTAATCGACCCCTTCCTTTTGGCTATAACCTTTAGCCACGAGCCGGGCCTTGTACCGAGTTGATTCGGCACCCGTTAACCTGATTTTATTTTTGAAAACCCACTTACACCCCACGACCCGTCTACCATTTGGTAATTTTACAAGATCCCACGTCTCGTTTTTATGAAGCGACTCGATTTCTTCACTCATAGCTCCAATCCATAAACCCGCTTCTTTTGAGACAATTGCTTCCCGATAAGTAGCCGGTTCACAAGATTCCATCTCATCCGCTACTTGTAACGCGTAAGACACCATGTCCTCAAAACCATACCGAATAGGCGGATTGATTTGCCTTCGCGGCCTATCTTGAGCTATAGTATGAAATTGGGTCTCGCCTCCACCTTGAGAACTTGAACCACCTTGTACAAGTGTCTCGAGCCCGCTATTTTGCACTACAAAATCATGGCTGTTCGGGCTATTTCGTGACAGGTTTTGGGCACTATTTGGACTATTTCGGACCATAAACGGGCTACCGATCGGGGCTGTTTCGGCTGCACCGTTTGGGCAGCCCCGAACATCATTTTCAACATCTTTTTTGGTTGTTTCGGTCACCGGTTTCGCGGTCGTTTTGGTGGTCAACATCGTTAGGATTTTCGTGAAAACCATCGTCTTCAAAAAACCCATCTAAATCTTTGTCCTCCACCTTAACCGAAACATTCTCCACGCTTGCACGAAGCATAAAATTTTCATCAAACTTTACATCACGACTCAAGATTACCCGCTTTTCAGATGGCGACCAAATACGGTAACCTTTTACTCCGTCACCATATCCCATGAACATTCCTTTCTTTGCCCTCGGTTCTAACTTCCCGTCATTAACGTGATAATAAGCCGGACACCCAAAAACCCGCAAATTTGAATAATCCGCCGGTTTTTCGGACCATACTTCTATCGGGGTCTTGCACTCAATGGCGGTAGCCGGAGATCGATTCACCAAGTAGCAAACCGTATTGACCGCTTCGGCCCAAAAACTCCGATCTAACCCGGAATTCGATAACAAACACCGAGCCCGTTCCAATAAAGTTCTATTAATCGTTTCCGCTACCCCATTTTGTTGTGGCGTATTTCGAACCGTGCGGTGTCTAGCAATACCTTCACTTCTACAAAAATCGTCAAATTCTTTCGAGCAAAAGTCCAAGCCATTATCCGTACGAAGCTTTTTAATCTCCCGACCCATTTGATTCTCTACAAGAATCTTCCAATGCTTAAACTTTTCAAACGCCTCACTTTTGTGCTTCATAATAAAAACTCATGACATTCTTGAATAGTCATCGATAATAGAAAGAAAATACCGAGCACCACCAAGTGACGGGACTCGAGACGGACCCCAACAATCTGAATGAAGGTAATCTAACATCGCTTTAGTTTGGTGAATTGCTTTTGAAAAACTAATACGATGTTGTTTTCCGAAAACACAATGTTCACAAAACTCCAAATTCGCCACCTTGTGACTCCCAAGTAAACCCCGATTGCTTAAAAGAATCATACCTTTTTCACCAACGTGACCGAGCCGCATATGCCATAAACGGGTCAACTTTGAATTTTCTTCTTCGGATTGAGAAACCGTAACCGAACAGGTAACCGTCTCTCCTTGGAGAACATACATCATCGACTATCGCAATGCTTTCATTACCACCAATGCTCCTTTCGTTACTTTAAGCACACCATTCGAACCCGAGTACTTAAACCCCTTTGACTCCAAAGTTCCCAATGAAATCAAATTCTTTTTCAAATGTGGAATATGTCGTACATCTGTTAGAGTTCTTATAACTCCGTCATGCATGCGAATTTGAACCGACCCAATACCGACCACCTTACTTATAGTGTCGTTAGCCATCGAAACGCTCCCGACATTAACTTCTTCATAAGTAACGAACCACTCTCGGTTATGACACATGTGGTAAGAACATGCAGAATCTAACATCCATATCTCATTGTACCGTACCCAACTACAATCGGCGGTGACTAAAACCAAGTCTTTTTCCGAACCCGAGTCATCTTTAACAAGATTAACATTTGACCCTTTTAGCTTTGGACAATCTTTCTTCCAATGACCCACTTATTTACAATTGTGACAAGTGTCATTTGGATTTGGCCCTCTATTTCGTGACTTCGACCGATCTCTACGCCCTTTGCCTTTTCCTTTTCCGGACCGTCCTCTACTTTGACTCGACACATTCAACGCAACCGGTTGACTTTCCGAAACACTTCCCGAAACTTTATGCCTTAACTCTCGGGAATGCAAGCTTGACCTCACCTCTTCCAATGTGACGGTGTCACGTCCAACCACAAAGGGATTCACAAAATTCTCGTACGATGGTGGCAAAGAGACTAATAAGATGAGAGCCGCGTCCTCGTCTTCTATCTTTACCTCGACATTCTTAAGATCCATAAGGATGAAATTAAGTTCATCCAAATGATCTTTAAGAATGGATCCTTCCCTCATTCGTAATGAAAACAAACGTTGTTTGAGCAACAACTTGTTTGTGAGAGACTTTGTCATGTACAACGATTCAAGCTTTAACCACAAACCCGCCGCCGTCTCTTCATCGGCAACTTCATATAGAACCTCATCCGAAAGGGATAGCAAAATCGTCGAATGCGCCTTTTCTTCTTGTTGCATATACTCAGTATCATCCATCGATGTAGGTTTGGCACCGGCAAGAGGAGTCCAAATTCCTTGTTGTTTCAATAATGCTCGCATTTTGATCCGCCACAAACTAAAATTGTTTTTTCCCTTGAACTTTTCAATCACCATTTGAGGAGCCATGACTTCTAGAAGCGTTTTTACACCCAAAAACCGTCTATTTTGAAGAACAATTTCTTAGAGGACTTTTATCGAACACCTTGTGGGCATGCTAGAACCTCCACCTCAAAACAATAATCCAAACAATGGAGGGATCCAATAATCTTCCAAAACCAAAAACTAAGAGCAATTCAACTATAATCTTCACAGAAATTGAACTTGCCTTGAAGAATTTGATGACTTAGGAAATTTCATGTAGACTTTGTAACTTGATTTTTGCCATTGTTCTTGATCAAAGAGAATCACTAAAATCAAACTTGAATTCTTCACCCACACTTGATTCAACCTCTTTATCAAAACAAGAAAACCAATCAACCATGAAATTGAGGATCTATTGGAGAAAAAAAAAAAGCAAAACCCACTTGTTCAATCAATTTCCCCTCCATTGCTCTGATACCACTTGTTATGCTGATTCAAAATCAGATTCTAAAATTAACGAACATAAACTCTAGAAATTAACAAGAACTTGACCAAAGAATTTCATCTTCTTTATTTCTCAATTGGAAGTTGCTTAACAGAAGAAAAAGTAAGAAAGAAAAGAAGTTTCTGTGAAACAATACGTACAGCAAAACAACACGTCCAAAAGCAAAATGTCAAAAATGACTTTTATCAAACTTTGAACAATTGCACAAAATGGTCCCTTAACTTTATAGATAAATCACAATTTACCCACAAGAGTAATAGGAAAATGTTTCGAAAAATTTGTGTTTGATCAAGTGTGAATTATGTGTCTATGTGATTGTTTCAGAGATCTTAGAATATTTTAACAAGTTAGACACATGAAAATACTTGCTTAAAATATTATTTTTTCATCATTTGGATAATGTGCTAATTAAAAATTTATGAATCTCTTATGCTTGGATAATTATATAATCTTCCGTCTTTGTGATTATGTGATTAAGAAGTTTGTGTTTCTTATTTTAATACTACAATCGTATTTTTGTGAAAGAGATACTAATTAACTACGATAATACTACAAATGTTTTATTACATGAGTTTTCGATTGGTCAAATATTACATGTTCGATAATTATAATTATTTGGCATTTTAATTTTTGCATATGTGACGTATGTGATTCTTGTTTTGTCTTTCACACGTGCTTCAAATTTAGAATTTGAATGGCAATTCATATTTGAATGTTTGTGGTCGAAATAGAACGTTAGAATTTCTTGGTGAAACCCTGCTTGATACATGTTTCTTTGTGATCGATTATTTTCATAGTCGCTTAATTGTGTTATTTAAGCTAGAATCTTTTTCTTCTCAAAGTGTTGAAATTTATGTGATTAGCTTTTTGTAGAAAATAATAAGCATGTTAGAAATTGTGTGGTTTAATTCTCTATGACTACATGTTCCAAGCAGCTCTCGAGTGTTCCTTTTATTGTTGTATTCGATCATTTTGCAATTTGAAGCTCGATGAAAATTTGACATATTCTATCTAATATTTTTTATTCAAGAATTAATTTTAAGATTGATTTCTTACTTTTACTCACACTTTTAACTTAAAATTATCATATCCACTTATTTTCTTCAATTCATTTTTGGTTTTGTGATTCCATTCAAGATTACTTTTGTGTGAGTGATCCAATTTTCTTTTGCAAGGAGTTTGAGAGCAATAAGTAGACGAGTCTTGTATAAGGTTTTTAAAACTATCTAAAAGTCTTAATATATTTTACTAGTGGATAAGCATCAATTATGTACTGGTAAAGAAAGTGAGGAATTCTTTATCGAAATGGATTAAGCTCTTGGTGTATAACATAAGCATTATAATTATGTGTTATTTATTCCATTAAACTTCTAATATTTCACATTTTAATTTGTGTTCATAATCTTGTAATTATTTATTGGAAGTTAATATAGTGTTCTTGAACTACTTCGTATTTTGTTGTCATATAATCAATGTATTGTGTTTATGTTTTCATAAACTTTATTTGGGGAGTTCATGAACTTGGTTAATTTGTTTAAATTTTCAATTAGTACATTTCCCCCAATGTGCACTTACACAATTTTTCTGGCCAAACATACTAGACTCGGTCAACTGAGTTTTCTAATTTTGGTCAATGTATGTTCTCTCTAATTTGAAGTCATTTTCATTTTATTATTTTCTATTAAATTATACATTTTATAGACTATTAAGAAACTCCAAATTTATTATAGTTTATCATTTAAATAAATTATATTAACTAACTAGGTGTTGTTTGTTGAAATTTTAAACCCGCACATTGTTTATAAAAAATTATAGTTGTGAAACCTAACATGAGTCCATAGTTCTTTCTAAGCATACATCCTTACAAACAAAATGTTATAAGTTGTTTGAATTATATGCTAATATTTCCAAAAGTTGTATATGCGTGTTTTATGTTACTATGGTCATGTTGTTTGTTTTGTTGTTATATTTGATAGTATTCCACGATGTGGGTGTTGATTTGTATATTATAGTGATAGTTATATTTTTAGGATGATGTATGTTGTAATGGTAGTTGTAATTTTTGTATTACATGTACCTATTATTGTTATTGTTGAAACTATAATACTGTTATTATTCCTAACACTAGAATATGTTATATAATTAACATTTTTAGTGATTTGTTGTTATTAACAAGCTTAGTGTTAGCCTCCTAACTAGTCATTTAATATCATATGGAGTGTTGGGAAATTTTCTTAGAGTTGTTAAGTTGTCATGAACTTCAATGTACTGCTTTGTTATGTAGATTGTTTTATGTCATCTATAGAGTAGGGTGGTAACTACATATCGTTCTAAAGGGATCGATGGACACTAGCATGGTAGCCACTTGTAGGTCTTTAGGAGGTTTCCAAGCCATAAGTCATTATTGAGTTTGGGTTCGTGTTAGGCGTGTTATGAGGATTACCCGGGGTAGGATATTAGTGCATATTTTGCATTGTTGCTAACATGTTATGCATTATATTCGTTCTATAAATGTTTTTCTATTTATTATCGTTGTGTTATTTACTATTTTTGTGATGCTGGTATTTTAGTTTTGTGATGTTTTATATGATTTATATTTGATATATTAGATTCAAAACCTATGTATCTTACCTCGATTTCTAGTCTAATAGATTATTTTGATGTGAGTGGAAGTAGATATACTTGCGATTCAAGACGCTAGTTGATGGCTTGATTCATTGGAGACACTTTAGTTTTTTTATTTACTTTGAACTTGGTAAATTATTTTACTTATGCTTTTCTGATGTATTTGATGTTGGTTGAACATACCATTTATGTTTTTGGATTTTTAAAATGTTTTATATTTTTGGGAATTTCTACTGTAATTTTTATAAAGATTTAATTATTTTGTAAAGCTTAAGAATATTTTCAAATTGATCAAAAATTAAAGTATGTTATAATAACTTAGGTGTCACGAATCTCTTGAATCTATTGTTCTTCGATATGAATCTAAAAGCCCAGAATCTCTTGAATTCATCGAGAAAGAAGAGTATGTTGGTTTTGAATTTGTTCTACCATTAGTGCCAACCTATCCTAAGAATCTAAAAAAGGATTAAGGTATGATAAATCAAATGGATTGCAGTCATTAAATCACCACTAGTAACCATCATCTTTTATTTATTTGATGAACAATGTGAAATGTCGTTCGACATTTCTTACTTGAAATTTTTCATACATCAACAAGGAAATTGAACACCTGATTCTAAATGATTTGTGATTTCCATTAGAGAGTTATTATACAGTTGAGAGATAAGGCCTAAGGGTGACATATTAGAGAGAGGAGGGGTGAGAAAGAGATAGGTGGGGGTTATTAGAAAGTAATAATACCAAATATTTAGATTAAGAAAAAGACAAAATAAGGGAAAAATGTATTTTTATGGATTCTTATCATTGCTAGATTCTCTTCCGATACAAATCGTTTATTCAGATTCAGATACATATTGTTTATTATCACTGATCAAATTTTTGGCATTGTTAGATTCTCTTCAGATACTGATTGTTTATTATTAGCACTTGTTAAGATTGTCAGATTTTGGATTTCCAAAGATTTCTGAAGAATAATGTTTTTTTAGTGATATGACATGACACTTATTTTTGGTCTTCCGAGATCAAGTCTTTAGTGTTGCTAGACTGTCTCTGATTTCAAATTATTTATCATTCAGACTCTATTACAATATGCTTATTGTTTTTTAGCGGGTTATCTGTATGATGATTACTGGTGCTTTATGGTGTTCTTCGATGATTCGAGGGACAATAGATTATTAGGACATTTTGATGACGACATGTGATTTTATCATTAGGATCTTGAATTGAGTAGATGACACAGTCCTTCGAACTTGATCAGCAGGAGTACTAATCATCAGTAGATTGGGATCTCATTTTTCTAGGTTGGAGAGCCTAAGCCTCTAAACCCGAAGACCTTTGCCAATTAGAGATTCCATTACCCAGCATCAGAGATCATAGATACTTCCGAATTAAGCTCTGAGACATCCCACCAATTGTTTCTCACTATCACACCATGCTTGCTTTCAGATATTAAGTATTTTAGTATTGTATTTATATCCCTCATCACTTTCTACCATTTATGGGGAGATTGTTGGAGTTGGAAATGCTCTACAATGGTGAGTGATAGCTAGGTTAGAATATTCTTTTTGTATTTATGAATATTTTTTTCTATCCTATAAATAACAAAAAGGATGTGGTCATTTGTTAGGATGCACCAAAAATATAGTCTTTTGTAGTTTTAGAGAGAATATGCAAAGGGAACTTCTCCTTAGCACAAATGTTCATCATGTATAATTTTATCTTCTCTAAATCTATGATATTCCAGATTATATGTTCTTCAGATTTTATACTGTTTATATTTAAGATATTTATTATTCCGCATCTGCTAGCCACCTCGGGTCCTAACAAGAAAGTTAGAAAAAATAACCTCTCCAAGGAGTCGAGTCAACCTTTTGCCAAATTATGACCGTTTTCTCTACTTTTTTTCTAAGATTGAAATTTGTTGATTTTTTGTATTTCTATATGATTTTGCACGTCAATGAGACTCAACGTTTGGTCAATTGATGTGTAATTTGTGCCTATATTGGTATGCAGATTCATCAAGGGGTATGTTGTTTTTGAGCGAACTTTAGGTATCTTGGATTAATGTGTGATATTTGAATATCTTGGTATCTTGGATTAATATGTGGTATTTGTCTTTAAACCATACACATTGAGAGAACCTGTTAAAAATATCTAATGTGCAAATTTGCAACATTGCAACCAGTAGATCCTAAAGACATGGAAATTTATAATAATTGAAATTTTGTGAGCCCCAACAAAGAATAAAATGCCCAATTCATCATTATAACATATTAAAAAGGAATAATTGGCTATAAAGACAAATTTAACAAGTTTTCCCAATTTTTGCGGTTTTAATGCAAAACAAAGAATAAAATGCCCAATTCATCATTATAACATTATACTCATTGTATCTATTTCATATCAATTTTGCTTTATGTAAAAAAGTGATAAAACTCGCAAAATCTAAGTACTATATGAAAGAAAATATTGGGAATTTAATGGTAAGTTTCTCATTTTCCTACATAGGAGGAAGAACTATTAGTGGGTATATATTGATTTCTTTTCTTAAGCCTTCCAAAGCTTTAGTGCGTCAAGGGATGGGTCAAGTCCATAGATATGTTGAGCTGGGCTGTAGACGTGGCGAAATGGCGCACTTTGCATCAAGCTAAGGAGATTTTATTTTTACTAGCGTTCGGATAGGATCGGGTTGAATCGACTCGATTGCAGTTGACCACACGTTGGCTTCGTGGATTGAAGCGTGAAAGCTTCTAGAAGCCTCTAGAAATGCGTTGCTTGGGGTGCAAGTCACCGCAGATAATGATAGACTTCGCATGAGACATGGTGAGCCTTTATAGGGGCTGTTGTCGTCACAGATCCAAATATTTACAGTCTTCTAGGATTTCCACTACTATAAATACGTCCTTATAGAGCTGTATACTACACACAAAAACAAGAATCTTCTCAGCTCCCTTATCTCCTTTTGCGATCTAGCATTCTTCTGGTTTCCGAGGAGAGATGGTTTCAAGTATTTTCTAACTGTTGTTGATGACTATTCTCGGGCTGTTTGGATCTATCTGTTGAGAACAAAGGACAAGGTGTTTGAAAAAATTGTTGTCTTTTTTAACATGCTAAAACTGCAATTTTCTAAAAATGTGAAAATTTTTAGATCAGATAATGGAACTGAGTTTGTAAATTCAAAGGTTAAGTGTTTTTTTGAAAAAGAGGATGTCTTGCATCAAACGACATGTGTCTATACGCCTCAACAAAATGGGGTTGTAGAAAGAAAACATAGGCACTTGATGAATGTTGCAAGGTCTTTACTTTTTCAATATGGGATGCCTTTGAATTTATGGGGGGAAACTATTTTAACTGCAACTGTTTTAATAAATAGAACTCCCACATCAATTTTAAATGGTAAGTCACCTTTTGAGATGGTCTGTAAAGTTGAACCGAATTTTGATTTTTTAAGAGTTTTTGGATGTTTGTGTTTTGCAACCAAGTTAAATAGTTCAGATAAATTTGCCTCTAGATCTGATAAATGTGTTTTGATTGCTTTTTCTAATGAAAAAAGGGCTATAAGCTGTTAAGTCTTGATGATAAATCTGTTTTCTTTTCTAGAGATGTGCGTTTCTACGAGTCGGTTTTTCCTCTTAAACTAACAACTTCAAAAGGCGATTCTGATCTGTCAAATTCTGAAATAGATAATTTAAAATTTTTTGATTGTTTATATCAATCTGTTCCTAGTTGTTCCAGTCCCGAGAATCCCGATGATGTTTGTACTCAAGATAGTACTGAGAATATCGTCTCTTATTCGGTTTAGGATGGTAAAAGAGGTCTTGCAACCGAGTTGGAGGATAGAAATGAAGAGTATGTTGAAGTTTTTAACTTTCCTGAAGGAACATCAACACTTGAAAATTCTGAACCAGCTCGATTTGATGATGCTTTAGGAACTCATGCCTTAGGGTTTAGGAGGTCTAGTAGAAACAGTAGAATTCCTTCAAAATATGATGATTTTCTTGTAGAGGGAAAGTATAAGTTCGGTATAGAAAAATTTGTTGGCTATGCACATCTTGATTCTGCTTCTGCTTATTTTGCTGCTACTCTAAATAAGTCGTTTGAACCTAATAGCTTTGATGAAGCAGTTAAGGATCCAAATTGGGTTAGAGCAATGAATGATGAAATGGAAGCTTTAAATAGAAATGGAACTTGGGTGATAAAAGATTTACCAAAGGGGCGCAAACCCATTGGTTGTAGGTGGATTTTTAAAATTAAGTACAAGTCCACTGGTGAAATAGAGCGTTTTAAAGCTAGACTCGTTGCTAAAGGTTACAGTCAAAGAGAGGGTCTTGATTTTGATGAGACTTTCTCTCCTGTTGCTAAACTTACAACTGTTAGGTGTGTTATTGCAATGGCTGTTCAATTTAATTGGAATCTTTATCAATGATGTTAATAACTCTTTTTGTATGGTTTACTTGAGGAAGAAGTTTATATGGTTTTACCTCCTGGATATTTTTCAAAAAATGATAAACAGGTGTGTAAACTAGTTAAGTATTTATATGGTTTAAAACAGGCTCCTAGAAAATGGAATGAAAAACTTCAGCTTCTTTAATAAAATTTGGTTTTGTAAAAAGTAAAAATGATTTTTCGTTATATATAAAGCAAGATAGAGGTGTATTTGTTGTACTTCTAGTGTATGTTGATGATATTGTGTTAACTGGAAATAATGAGCAAGAAATAGAATATGTTAAAGATTTTTTGAAATCTCGGTTTTTTATTAAAGATTTAGGAGTTTTAAGGTATTTTCTTGGAATTGAAATTGTAAAAACTAATAATGGGCTATGTTTGTCACAACGTAAATATTGTTTGGAGTTGTTGTATGAGTTTGGGCTTTTAGCTTCAAAACCCATTAAAACTCCTTTAGATGTAAATGTTACAGTTTCTAGTGGTGACTCTAATGAAGATGAAGGTTTGCTGGAAAATGTCACATAATATCAAAAGTTAGTTGGAAAACTGATTTATTTGACAAATACTAGACCTAATATTTCTTTTACTGTTCAAACTTTAAGTCAGTTTATGCATGCTCCAAGAAAGTCACATTTGAAAGTTGCAATTCGTGTGTTAAGGTATCTAAAACTTTGTCCAGGAAAGGGAGTTTTGGTGTCTAAGAGTAGTGAGTTGTTGTTAACTGCTTGGTCAGATTCTGATTGGGCTAAATGTGTAAATTCGCGTCGTTCTATAACTGGCTATTGTTTGTTCTTGGGAAATAGTTTGATTTCATGGAAAAGCAAGAAACAATCAACTGTTTCAATATCTTCTACTGAATTTGAGTATAGAGCTCTTGCAACAGTAACTTGTGAAGTTTCGTGGTTGCTAAAGTTGATGAAAGATCTAGGTCTTAAGTACAAGGTTCCAGTTAATTTATATTGTGATAATCAATCTGCTATTCTTTTGTCTTTAAATCCAGTGCTACATGAAAGAACAAAGCATGTAGAGATTGATATCCACTTGGTAAAGGATAAAGTTTCTAAAGGTGTAATTAAGGTAGTAAATGTTAACTCTTTAGAACAAATTGGTGATATTTTCACCAAACCTCTTGGTGTTAGTCAGCATAATGTTTTGTCAGAAAAACTCGTTTGTATAATGCATTTCCGGCTCAGATTGAGGGAGGGTGTTGAAATATGAAAATATTTCTAACATGTTTGTTCAATTTGACAGAATTGTTATTTATTTTTGTATAATTAATTTGGTTTGTTTTTTTGTAGAAGGTGGGCTAAATTAGAACTAAGTTGGGCTGGATTGGAGCTGTTCATGGGCTTAAAGCTGATGGGCTAAGGATCTGATGGGCTATGATCAATTTCGGGTTTATAAGGCTGCTGAGGCTTCATACGCGGGTTGTACCGGGTCAAGTTTAACCCGATGGTATTTAAAGCTGAAAAAGGCTGTTTGGACATCACTTCTTCTACAACAGATTTTTCTCTCGTCTTCTTCCTCTCTCGTTCTCTCCATCTGATACACATCCAACTAGAACAACTCTTTATTTTCTTGTTTTCGAGTTATATCAGAAATATGTCAAATCTAGTTAGGTTAGGTTAGATCTAGGTGAGTGTTGAGTGTTATGTAGTGAAGTTTATGTTGTATTTGTATTTTAGATCTGGTTCTTCACAATAAATAGAACTGATTGAGTGTTTAGATGATGTTTTTCGTTTTTCTGATTGGATAAAATACTTGCCCACAAGATCTTTTAGAGCTCAAATTATGCTCTCCTTGGAAAATGGTATATGAGATGTCGTACCGGTGTAAAAGAGCTTTTGTCAGATGTATTAAATCAATATACAACTATGAAACGAGTTAAATAATCTTTTGGTGGCACAAATAAGAGGATGTTGTTGGTGTTCAATAGCAAATATATCAAATCATTTAATTAGAGAAAATATCAATCTTCAAAACAAGTTATTTATTTATTTATTCAAGGGCACAATGGAGAAAGGTTTGGAGATTAAATCTAAAAAGGATTTAGTCAATTCACAGTTGTCTTATTTAGACATTATATAGAGGAAAAACAGCTTCTAATCCCACTAGCCTTTGGAAATGGAACAACCTTGTCCATGAAAAAGTCAACATACTCGCTTGGCACATCTGTCACGGGCAGTTACCCACATTGGAAAAATTGGAATTGTTTTTCTTTTTTAGAACCGCGACGAAATATATAAATAAACTTTCAGTTTTCCTGTTTCTTTTTATCTTTTTGTACCACTTAGTTTCTTGCTAATGTTTTTTTTTTTTTTTCTTTATAAAATTGCCTAGTGCTGGTCCAAAAAAATCTTATATACAACGGTCCAATCTTGTGCGTTTAACGACTCCTAAAATCTAAAAGTTGGATGACTCATTCATTGTGTTGACTTTAGATGCATGCTCATTTGTCAATAACGAAGATATGAAGATATTTCTGAAAATTCATTTATATCGACGAAGTTATTTCAGATAATTCATTTATACCATAATGATGTAAATTTTTTTTTTTTTTTTTTTTTTTTGATAGCGGATTAAATAGTAACAGACAAATAAGAAGCAAAACTGAAAGCTTGGATAATAGTATGTTAGTTTCTATGATCTCAAAAGAAAGAAAAAAAAAACTAATTTAATTACTATAGGCAAGCAAAGCATACATCATTACACAATAATTTGGCACCCAGGTTTTTGAAGTGGAAAATTCATCTGCTTTTTGCTCGTTTTGCATTCGTCATCCCTTCCGATCTCACTCTTCTGACTTCATCACCATCCATGTTATTATATTCATATCATGAATCCAACTTCCACTCTTTCCGTTCAAGTATATAGAAAATTCAAACAAACCCCAGTTGACCCATCAACTCCTCCACTCCATTTTCCCCCAAAACTTGCCTTTTTCACACGAACATGGATGCTCGTAGCTTCTTCTCAATCATATCCAAGATGGGTCCATCTCTAATTTAACATCCACTATTTCTCGATCAATTCTTGCATGGTTTCCGTTTCTTTTTCAGGAATCGGCAAAAAAGGGTTGAGAGTGACACCGCAAGGTCCGATGATGGATACTCGAACTGGGTTCTCTGATTCAACCGATATAATTAGTGGGAGCAGCGGTATGTCATGTACACCCGCCAACACTGAATTTGAACCTCCCCTTCTTCTTTCCGACGTTTCCGCCCTCGATCGCCTATCGGAAACCCTAGAATCTCTCTTACTAGAACCCGCTAATTCCTTTGCCGACGCCAAAATTATTCTCTCCAGTGGCCGGGAAATCCCTGTCCATCGGTGCATCTTGTCGGGGAGGAGCCCCTTTTTCAAAAATAAATTTGGTGACAGTATCAACAAAGAGAAGAATCGCAATGTGAAATTGCAGATGAAGGAATTAGCGAATGATTATGAAATCAGATTCGACTCTCTAATTAGTGTGTTGAAGTATATGTATAGTGGTAAGATTAACGGTTTGCCTAAAGAAGCTTGTGCTTGCGTTGATGAAGAGTGTTCCCATGAAGCTTGTCGTCCCGCCGTGGATTTCATGGTGGAGGTGATGTATGCCTTCCACATTTTCCAGATCCCAGAAATGGCCGCTCTCTGGCAGGTAATTTTTTAAATTACACTTACATTTTCATCTAATTTGTAAGTTTCCTTTTTCCAGATTTAAGCAAAAAGGTTAAGACATAGTCATATTTAATGAATATTGTGAAACTAGTTTTTTGGAATGTAAGGGTAAAATAGTCATTTAGCCTCGTTCAGACGGTTTATCATGGTTCTTTCTAATGTAGAGGCGCATACTCGACATTCTTGACAAGGCATCCGCGGATGACATTTTAGTAATCCTCTCGGTCGCAAACACATGTGGAAAATCATGCAACCAACTTCTTTCCAAATCCATCGACATTTTAGTCAAGTCAAACGTTGACTTTGTAACCCTCGACAAAGCACTACCCGAGCAAATAGTCAAACAAATCATCGATTCCCGTTTTGCCCTTGGCCTAGACAAGCCCGGAAGCAGTAGTTTCCCGGACAAACATGTAAAACGCGTCCACCGCGCTCTCGATTCAGACGATGTTGAATTAGTCACAATGCTATTAAGAGAAGGGCATACATCTTTAGACAATTCTTGTGCCCTTCATTACGCGGTTGCATATGCGGATGCTAAAACAACAACCGAGTTACTTGATTTGTCACTTGCGGATGTGAATTTTAGGAACTCGAGGGGTTTTACGGTGTTACATGTGGCGGCGATGAGGCAAGAGCCGAATATTATTGTGTCATTGCTTACGAAGGGCGCACGCCCGGCGGATCTTACCCCTGAGGGTAAAAAGGCACTTGAGATTTCGAAAAGACTTACGAGGGCGGTTGACTATTATAAGTCAACCGAGGAAGGTAAAGAGTGTGGAAAAGGGCGGTTATGTATTGAGATATTGGAACAAGCGGAAAGAAGGAATCCGTTGTTGGGAGAGGCTTCCGCTTCTCTTGCTATGGCGGGAGATGATTTGCGTGTGAAGTTGTTGTATCTTGAAAATAGAGGTATGGGAAATGTGTGTTTTTTTTTTTTGTTTATCAAAGTTATTATTTTTTGAGCTAAATGCGGAAATAGCAACGTACTTTTGTTTGTTATGTATGTTAGTGTGATATGTTAATTTGTTTCTATTACAACATTGCATCTTATGTTCAAAGTACAATGCTGTAATAGGAAGAATTAAAAGTTGGATGCTGTGATAGACAGGTAAATTAAAGTACGTTGCTATTTATGGTATTTAACTCTTTCATTTATTTGTGTGTTATAGCATCTTACTTTCATTTCTTTTGATTGCATTGCATTTTCAGTGTTTTTTTTTTCTTTTTAGTGCATTACACTTTGAAAATCTTCCCAATTATAGCATTGTACTTCCAATTTTTTTCTTTTATATATATATATATATTATAAAAGAAGCAAAAATACTTGCCCCATATTAAGACAAAACTTCATAAATGGTCCCTGTGGTTTCACATGATATCAACTTTAGTCCCTAACTTTAAAAAACCTCAAGGATAGTCCCTGTGGTTTCATTTTTAGATCAAAAATGGTCCCTAAGCCATATTAAATGACTAATTTACCCTTTTTATTTTCTTTTAGCTTTTTTAATTAAAATTAATTCCATGAAAAACAAAAAGAAAAAAGAAATATAATAAATATCCACCACCCCCACCCCCTTTGCCCTCTCTCTCACCTCCGGTTTCACCCTCATTCCTCTCATCTCTCTCATCTCTCTGTTGCTTCACTCGCCGAGTCAACTCAGTGAGTTCGTTCGACTGAGTCAACTCAGCCGATGGCGGATCGGAGAAGGTGGTGGGTGGGGTTTTCTATGGAAGGTCTCTGGAGCTCGGAATCAGTGGTGGAAGGCGGGGAACCGGCGGCTAAGTAGCCGGAAGCGGCAGTTGCAGGCGAGATGGTGAGGTACGTTGTGGGTGTGATTGGCGTGAGATCAAGAGAGGGAGAGGGTAGGGGTTTGCACCGGAGGTTCACTAGTGCTCAGAATCGGTGTCGGAGTGGCGAGAACCGGCGTTTAATTGGTGGAATTCGGAGGTTGCAGGTGGTCCTCTGTGGGTTTCGACTTCAGTGGGTTGGTTGGGTTCGCACAGGGAAAGCGAGAAGAGATGAGTGAGAAACAGAGAGACGGCGAGGTGAACGGCGGTTCAGGCGTTTGCAGGTCCGCGGTGGCAGCGGCGACGTCCGGCGAGGTGGTCGAAGAAGATGACCGAAAACAGTGAGGAGGGAGATGGCGGTGGGCTGCTCACGCAAGAGAGAAGTGGAGGTGGGGGTATTTCTTTTTTTTTTCAATAAAAAATAAATTTTAGTTAACATTGTTAAAGAAAATAAAAGGAAAATGTAAATGATATTAAAAAGGGTAAATAAGTCATTTCATATGAATGAGGGACCATTCAAAATTGAAACCACATGGACTATCTTTGAGGTTTTTTAAAGTTAAGGACTAAAGTTGATATTCTGTGAAACCACAAGGACCATTTATGAAGTTTTGTCCCATATTAATTTGAAACTCCCATGACTTTTCGATTTCTTTCTAAGAATGATTAAAAATTTGTTAATTAATGTTATATAAGTGCAAAAAAATCGACTTTTAAATAAAATATAACTTTCAAATTTAGTTAACAATAATAATTAATATAATAGGTAGTTTTATAATAAACATATTTAGTGGTATTAAAACTTTCTTCATGGATAGTCTTTTTCTACATGGATGGTTTTTTATAACTTTTTAATAATAATAAGTGATCTTAAAACTACTTATTAATAATAATTAATAGTGAAATAAATTTATAAATTACACAACGGTTCATTACAAATAATGGTTGATATTTTAGATAATCATCGTGATTGAAATTTAGAATAATTGGTTAAATAAGTAAATTTTAAATTGATTGAGATAACACTAAATCGAGAGTATAGGCCATTAGTGATGTGACACTAATATATATGTGTGTGTGTGTGTGTGTATATATATATATATATATATATATATATATATATATATATATATATATATATATATATATATATATATATATATATATATATATATATATATATATAATCAATTCGTTCAAAATATTTAGAATTTTATATATTCGTTTATTGTAATAATTTTTTATTTTGTAGTTAATTTTCAATAACATATAGTTATAGAAACTACGTAATTTTAATTAGCGTAACGCGCAGACATTCGCCTACTTAGGATAATATATTGTGAAAAATCTACCCAGTTACACCAGTGAAATATGCTTAGTGTTTTGATGTTGGTACCATAATTGGGTAGTTTTTTCAAGGTACAATGATGTAACAGGAAGAATTGAAAGTAGCCTGCTATAATATACAAGTCAATGGAAGAATATTGCTATTTCTTGTAATTTAACTTTTTCATCTATCTGTGTATTTTAGCATCTTACGTTCATTTCTCTCTAGTACATCTTTGAACTTTCATCTTTTTTTCTTATTAATGCATTGTACTTTGAAGAATCCACCAAATTATAGCACGGTACTTTCAATTTTTTTCTTATTAGAACATTATACTTTGAAAAATCTACCAGGGAAAATTGCTTTGTATATGGATGTTGTTGCTATAATAGGTAGACTTTTCAAACTACGATGTTGTAATATGAACTAGGAAGAATGAAAGTAGGATGCTATATAAACAAGTGAACGAAAGTACTTTGCTGCCCTTATATTCAGTTCTTTCATTTATTTGTAATTATAGCATCTTACTATCATTTTGTTCTATTACAACATTACGCTTTCAATTTTTTCTTAATACATTGCACTTTGAAAATTCTACCCAATTATAGCATCGTACTTCCGATTTTTTTTCTTATGAGGACATTGTACTTTGAAAAATCTACCTGGTTACAGCAGTGGAAATCATTTTTGTATTTGGATGGTGTTGCTATAAATGAATATATTTTTTAAAGTACAATGCTGTAATAGGAAGACATGAAAGTAAGATGCTATAATATATAAGTCAATGAACTCCTTTGCTATCTCTTGTAATTAACTCTTTCATTTATCAGTGTATTACATTGCTTTCATTTCTTTCTACTACATCATTACACTTTTAATTTTTTTCTTCTTAATGCATTGTACATTGAAAAATCCTTCCAATTATAATATTGTACTTTTATTTTTTTTTTTCTTGTCAGGATATTAGACTTTGAAAATCCTCCCAATCATAACAGTAAAAATTGCTTTTCATATGCATGGAATTGCTATAAATGCGTAGAATTTTCAAAATACAATATTGTAAACATCTCACTTTCATTTCTATATATCACAGAATTACAGTTCCAATTTTTTTCTTAACAACACATTATACATTGAATCATCTAGTAATTGTACCATTGTACTTGTGACCCTTTTGTCTAATCAGGACACAATACTTTGAAAAATCCACCATTTATAGCAGTGAAAATATCTTTGTATTTGAATGAAGTTGCTAAAGTACAATGCTGTAATAGGAAAGAAATGAAAGTAGGATGCTCTTAATATATAATAAACACGTCAAGAAAAGTACGTTGCTGTTTATCGTCTTTAACTCTTTCATTTATTCGGGTACTATTACATCTTACTTACATTTCTTTCTATTACAACATTGCACTTTTACTTTTTATTCTTACTAATACGTAGTTTTATTTGGACGACGTTGCTCTAATTAGGTAGATTTTTCAAAGTACGGTCTTGTAATAAGAAGAAACAATAATTGGATGCGATAATAAACAAATGAATGAAACTACGTTGCTATTTCTTGTAATTAACAACTTTAACACCTTTTTTTCAGTTGCACTTGCGAGCCTTCTATTTCCCATGGAAGCTAAGGTTGCAATGGAGATTGCTCAAGTTGAAGGCACTTCTGAATTCACATTAGAAAGCGTTTACTCCCAAAATTTGGCAAATGCACAAAGATCAGTTGATTTGAATGATGCACCTTTCATGATCAAAGAGGAACATCTCGTTAGGTTAAGAGCACTCTCTAAAACAGGTAAAATATTCACCGTTTTTCACTCAACAAAAAGATTTAACTAAATTACATCTTTGGTCCCTGAGTATAGCTGATTTTGGCAATTTTTGTCCTAGAAAGTTCTCTCTTATTTGATGTTCTTGTAACATTTTTGATCTTCATTCCATGTAAAATGACTATTTTTGGTCCCTGAGTCTAGCTGATTTTTGTCCATAAACTATAGTTATTTTACTTGGAAAACGGACAAAAAAAAAACGTTACAGAAAACCTCAAATAATGACCGAATTTGCAAGAGAACACTTTTTGGGACCAAATTTGAAAATAGCAACTATATTCCGCCACCAAAAATGTAATTTAGTCAAAAGATATATAACGGTACAAGTCTGATCATAATATTTTAATATTTATGTTATTATAGTGTCATATGAGTTTAAATTAAAAAAAAAAAAAAAAAAAACTGTTTTTATGGTGGTACGTTTTTGACACTGAAAAAAGAATCTTTTGTTGTGATGTGACATGAACAGTGGAACTTGGGAAACGTTTCTTTCCAAGATGTTCGGAAGTACTAAATAAGATCGTAGATCCGGAAGCCCATAAATGGAAAAACACTCCTGAAGAGCGAGAATTAAAGAAGCAAAAGTATTTGCAAGTTCAAGAAACTTTAAACAAAGCTTTCACAGAAGATAAACAGGAATTTGACAAGTCGTACGCTATTTCCTCTTCATCTTCCTCCACATCTGGTGTTGTTAATCCACAGACCACTCACTTTACTTTCCAAAAATAGCAACTTCAATACGTAAAAAAGTGTAATATTGTATCATGTTCACAAGTTCAACTTGTTATATGTGCTTTTTATTTGTTTTTGTGGCCTTTTTTAGGTTAAATAATTAGAAATATAAGTTTTTTTTTTTATTTGTATATTGGCTTATCCTTCATTGATTGGATTAGCTGTTGCACGGGTCCTAACGGCATCGTTTAGTTGGTTACAAGATCTTGTATGGGTCCTATATCCTAATCAATAATGCATAGCATGCTTCACCTAAATGGGGCACAATAGCGCACTTTCCAGATATACAAACTTAAGTGCAAGTGGCTAAATTTATGAAAAATCTATAAAGATTCGAATATGAATATTTAAAATAGGATTAGATACAGAAAGTTGTTGTAGGTAAGTTATTTGGTTACTTGACTATTTATAATAAAATCCCTTTTCTAGTTTTTTCTGGTTACGTAAGAGAAAAGGGTAAATACAGGAAAGCATAAAGTACTTTCATGATTTTTTTTTGAATTAGATATTGAACTATCACTTTGTTATGATTATTGTGATAACAGTTCTATGGATAAATTTATAAAATTTAAAATTCAATGATTAAATTGAGAATTCTGAAAATACATTGTGTTTTTCCTGTATTGTGTCTTGGTACCAAAACCAGGTAATCGGGAAATACATTTGGAAAAGTCAGAAATATAACTAGTTAATCACTATAGAGTAGAGTCAGGCGATTAAATCGATAAATATAATCTTTTAAAACAAATTTTTGTCTAACATGGTAGTGCATTTTAAATATTTTTATTGATATAAATTCTATAGAAATCCAACTGCTAATGGACGACTCTACGTGCATAGAATTAGAAAAGAAGGAGCTTTCTATCGACATAAAAGCTATGTTAAGAATATGAAACAAAATTAGAGAAATTGATTTTAAGAACATAAAACAGGATTTGTTAAATCAGTCGTCTCATATAATTGTGTTGATATTATACATGATTTGGTGAATATTGATTAGTCAAAATAGTAAGGATTTGATGGGAAGTTTTGTGCTTTTGTTTTGAATTTGGGGACAATGTCTAGATGTATCTTCACCTAATGGAGTTTAACATCATAAAAAAGTGATCCAAATTAGTATTTAATATGATTTGATTGACTCGTCATCCAATCACACCACATGAAGTTTAAGGATCAAAATATGCCACGCCTGTTCCATCTCTCAACACTCTTGAAGTTTCTATCTTCCAATAAATTATTAATACATAGATACAAAATCAATGGATAGTATTTTTTTTTTGACTGATCTGGTAAGATAAAGAGGGCTTGTTGGATTATACGACTTGTGTAATGTTCAACTTATTATATCGTTTTATAACAACATTTAATATATGATAGGTTTTCACAATATTTCATATCGTGGAAATCGGTTTCAACTATTTTTTTTTCTTCTAGAGTCAAAAATCCATACTAATACAACTAAGTCACTATATATTGCCTCCGTTACCTAAGTACACGTCATTTAAAAAACATAGGATATGTAAGTAAGACTTTCGTCTCGTGAGATACATATGTTTAGACACAAATGCATTTATACTCTATTTCAATACAATAACAATTAAAATATATTCTTGTCAAAGTATCATTCATATGTAAGACATAACATGCAAGATGCAATACAATACATGATTTTTAAGTGCACAAGAGTTGGGAAGTTCATACCCATATTCTGGATATGTCGGGTCCCTTACAATTGGGAAATATCATATCTATCTACAATGGTCATGAGACGTTTATACCATTATTTCTCCAAGTATCATACCCTTAGAGGTCATTAGGCATCAAAGTGTCACAATCCCCTCATTGAGATGGATGCCTATGCATACTACCAATACCAAATATAGTGTCATTTATATGTAAGCATGACCATACAATAAGCACAGTTTTCTAAATGCATAAACTCTATATAATCATTCAATGACATGTCATGTCTTATAAAATTACTTGGTATACAATGTAAAATACCACATATCAGTTTGTCATATATATCTAGGAGTAATGTCCCAAAATTAATTCAATATCCAGATAACGCATTTGTCATAAAAAAACATAGCAATTATGGCATGTACTCAATGTAAAAATCTCTATATGTGCTCACCTTATGAGGTTAAAGTCATTAAACCTCAAACTCCAAGTTACACTTTTTTGTTTTCCAAGTCCTTCCTTGAGTACCAAAATTATTCATAAGACCAAAGATGTCTTTTAGTTACCATAATAATCTAGCAGAGCAATTACAAAAAATATGATCCTTCCAATCATTCTTTACATTATCACTCTTTTGACACTTTAATAAGTATTTATCATTCGATGGATAAGGGTTATCACAGTGACATGCGTAATTCATATTTTTGACATGCGTAATTCATATTTTTGTCCAAATGCTACAGCAATATGCTAGTAGTTTAATACTTTCCAATTATTATCCCCTTTTCTCATATAACAAAATTCCAACCATCAAATGTAAATTATCCAATAATTGAACAATATGATTCATAGTGTTCATTCCATAAGTCATTTACAAGTTGTCTTGACACTTAAACCCAATTACAAGACCAATTTAAGATTCCATGATTCCATTTCAATAGTCAAAGTAACATTGTATTTTTGAACAAACTAATCACATAATCATTTCATGTACTTATTTACTCCATATATTATCGTTAACCCATTTAAGGTTCCAATAATTAGGGTCCTTGATCCAATCAACAAAATGATAACATGCAACATTAATTTGTGATGACCTAATAACAACAAGATGCAAATAATATCTAAAGCATCATTATATATGCATTTCTCGAACATACAAACCCAATTATTCCATTTTAGAGATTGAAAATGTTCCAACATGAAATTTATGACATATTACATGTTCTTTCACTTCATTGCATTGAAATCCTAACTTAGATCATACATGCAACAATTTAATCCAAAGATAAAGCTCATGAAATATTTCATATTTTCAAATTGAACAATCTAAGTATCATTGTTGATGTTTTAACATTGATAACATGTAATGATGTTCAATCTATAATGACCCATCCATAAATCCAACATGCAAGCTTGTAATAAAGAACTAGGATTTATGTATGACCTTAAGTTCTATCAAATAAAACTATTTAAATGTACAATAATGATAGATTACCTTCTTCCCAATCCTGAATAATTTGAAGTATTGATTGTCTCTTTGATTCCATATGTTATCATCAAACTTTAGCCTTGGACTCTCATTTCACACCTTCCTCTATTCTAGTAAGTTTTGGGAAATAATATCGAAGATAATCCAATGAATATGTGTTTATATTAATTGTCAATATAAAGTCAAAAACTAGGCACAAAGCAACACACCCAATTTGTACAATCGAGTGATTACATGAAAGCTAAACATTTGTGTTGTTGTGCGGTCACACAAGAAGGAATGAAGGAGTTTGATCTGGATGTACAAAATGAAGTTTAGTACCGACTTTGATTTCGTTTTTACTATGGTTGAGTAAGATTGTTATTTGTCTTTCACTCAGCCGCACATGATGCCCATGCAGCCTTTCTCCATTTATTAAATAACCATTCTACCCATGGTATCTTATATAACACTAATGTGCTTTCCTAGTTAAACATACAACTTCAAAGCTTCATAACTTTCTCATTTCACATCCAGTTCATCCAACTATTTTTTACTATAATTTCTTTTTTATTTTTTTTCTACATTTTAGGTTCAAGATTCTATTGATTTTATATTCTAAGGCTCGAGTTATATAGCCACAAATATAGGGTATAAAAATTTGACATTACAGACAACATGCCATTTTCAAAATAACATAATTTCTTCATTTTAAGTCCAAATGAATTGATTGATTTTGCATTGAATTCATTGTGATTTCGACTACATTTTAGACTCAAAATTACCATATTTGGTGCCCCAAAGCTTGACTTTCACATATATCTTTAAAGGGGTATCCAACATATACTTCATTTTTTTATTTTAACATATGCTTCCATTTCTTTCAAAAACTCAATAAATATGTATTCTAAGCTTACTCTTACTTCATACAACCTTAATAGAAGTATTAGACTAGTTTTAGAATGATAAATTCTCATTATTCAATGCTTTTCTCACATTTACCCATTTTTGTCCTACTTTGAAAATACTTAAGTTATAAAAAATATTTCATGATATTTCTTGCATATCCATAGTTCTAAACATATATCGATCCATTAATAAACATCTTTCAACTAGTTTAATCATAAATTCCATTACAAATGGACCATTGGAGTTAATTTTAGTATTATTTACAAATTGTCATCAAATTCACTAAGTAACAATACATTTTATGAACTTGACATTTTCTAATATTATCTCATGATTTCATATTCCATTTTCTGTTAACATGTCCTTTCATTCATTCCACAATGTATGATAGGTCATATGCCATACTAAACTCAAGTTTTTTTTTCTTGATTTGTCTTTATTATATCTCATCATACATTAACGTCTTAAATTAAAACTTTAGGATGTTACAACTTCAGGCCTTCACAGATGGAAGATTAATTTAGTGGATAAAGTACACTTATGATAAATGCATCATTATGTATGATCTTTGTAGCTAGCTATATGTTGTGTCTTAATGAATTAGTTCTTGTCACTTTGGCTGGCGCTATTGAGAGTGCTAAGCCGAGATACTCCGAATACGGACTCCGGGATAGGGCCGTGTCGGGATCCCCACTGATGAGGGATGGAGGCTGGTGCTATTGAGAGTGCTAAGCCGGGATACTCAGGATGCGAACTCCGGGATAGGGCCGTGTCAGGATCCCCCAGTAATGACGTGTCATGTTAGATTGTACCTAGTTGTTTTATGTTCCTTATGTATATGAATGAAATGGATCGTGTGGTATTTTGGGGATCTCACTAAGCTTTGTGCTTACTCTTTCACCCTAAATGCTTTTCAGGTATTTGCTGGTTTGAGCTTGGAGCATGACGCGCCTATATCGTATCTGAGGTTTTGGTATTCAAGTTTTGTTGGATTAGGTGTCTAAGCCATGACTAATAATTAGTATTTATCTAATTAATAGTAGCATAGGTTGCCCTCATAGTTGGAGGATTGGCAGAAAGTCCGGTAGAGAGAAAGGTTGATTTATTATGTGATTAATAAATCAATAGAAATTAAATAAATAGTTTATTAATATATTTAAGTGTTAATATATTAATTAGAAACTATAATAATTAATTAGAAATTTTTCTGGAATTAATTGGAATTAATTTGGCAGTTAAATTGATTAATTAAGGTGCAGGGACTAAAACTGTAATTATTCAATAGTTGAGTAAGTGACAGTTTGAGTGAGTGTGTGTGACCAACGAAATTATATATGGAAACATATATATTTTCGATTTTAATATTAAGGATAAAAGGATTTGAATTAATAAGATAATAGTTTATCTTGATTTGAATTCAAAAGGTTTATCTCTTAAGGTTTATCTGGTCATCCACTAGAGCCTATAAATAGGGAGGCTCTCCCTAACCCTAAAGCCACGATTTGTACCCTCTTTCTCTCTAGAATTTCGGCCAAGATACCTCCTGCTGGGTGTGACTGCATTTGAGGCAAGAGATCTCTGTTGCTTTGCTTCCAAGATTCACTAAAGGTTAGTTTTTCTTGATCTTTCTTTTTAGTTTAATTTTTCTGGCCTACTAGGAATTGTTATATGTTTAATTAGAAGAAAACCTAGATCTATATAGGTTGCATGTGAACTTAGGAATATTAGTTCATAGTTGCAGAAAACCTTTCAGTGGTATCAGAGCTATTTGGTGTGTTTTCTTGTTAAATTGCTATAACTGTGTTTCTAGTAATTAGGGTTTATTGTTCTTAAACCCTAATTAGTGCAAATCGACATCTAGGGTTAGGGTTTTGAAAACCCTAGCCCCTCCCCTTTGATTTTGGCGATTTTGTGAATTAGGGTTAGAAGGTATTCTATTTTTGGTAATTAACTTTAAATTGTTTTAAAGATAAACCTTAAAACCTCTTATCCTAAAAATCGAAATTTAAGGGATTAAGATAGGTTTTAATTAATTTGATTAATTTGATAAAACCTATCTACATATGAATTAATTTAATTAATTGGCAATTAAAAGATAATTCAAGGATTTAATTTAATTTGGAATTTAATTGTTTTAAATTGGCGAAATTAAATGGATAAAATCCTAAAATATTTTAAAAGGTTTAAAATATCAAATTTAATTAATTTAATTAATTGGTTAATTAAAAGATAATTAAAATCGATTTTATGGTTTAATTTAATTTGAAATTTAATAGTTTAAATAGACAATAAATTAAAAGATAAACCAGAAACATATTTTTAAAAGGTTTAAAAATTACATCTTATATATATTATAATTAGGGAGTTATTATTATATGTATAAGATTAAAATGGTTAGTCAAATCATTAGTAGGCCTCATTCACGAAGCTGGTCTATAAAGTGGGTATAAGGAGACTGCCTATAAAATGGCGGTCTAATGGGTGAACACTCTCACCCACCGCTCGCCTGATCAGTGGAGGGTCGTTAGCCGAACGGGTTTGATAGGACCGCCTAATCTCATTAAAAGTATAATGTTATTATTCAAAGTACTAGAACCTTTTAAATAAAACCCAAATCTAGCTACTTTAGGAAAAATGTGAATTGGTGCTAACCCATGAAATTGCACATTGCACTTTATGAAACATTGGTGGAGCGTGTGTGGTTTACCGGCACGCCAATTGGGGTTCATAAAGAGTTGCAATGGGTTTCTCGGGTGTTGTCATTATTGATGGAGCGTGTGTGGTTTACCGGCACGTCAATTTGAGATGGCAACTGACCCCGAGAGTACCAAGCTTATTTGCATGGTTATTCACTCCCGGTTTGTGATCCTCGGTATCCCAGTCACAAACAGTGGAGCACATCCGAGATTAAAACATGCTATTGAACAGTTCAATAAATCTCAATGAATCTAGGAATTCCATTTTAATAAGATTATCTTTCCGCGGTGGAATTGGCTGAATCGTCATTCGCCTACCTTATAAAATTTACAATATTGATTACGGCATCCCTCTTCGAGATTGTAAATTGTTATTGTAGGATCCTAGCCTTATAATTGTTATTGGGTCATTATAAGGATTATTATATACGTCTAATTAAAACTATCTTCTTTTATAGATGTCTTCTGCCGAACAATCCGCTCCCCACTCTAACTCAAATGTTACCTCAATCTTGTCATTATGCTCCAAAGTCACGTTGGACGGTACCAACTATAATGACTGGATCCGTAACATCAAGATGGCTCTGAGGTTTGAACATAAAGAGTATGTTCTAGAAACCGAGCTGGTTGAAATTGACCATGATAATGCTACTCCCGAAGAAATCACTCAATACGCAAAACATACTGATGATGCAACCAAAGTGGCTTGCATCATGATAGCTACAATGAACCCAGAGTTGCAAAGAATATATGAAGACTACTGGCCCTATGAAATGCACAAAGAGCTGGCGGAAAAGTTCTGCAAGCAGGAGCGTATTGAGAGGCGCGAGGTAGTCAAAGCTTTCACCAATGCAAAGCCTAGAGATGGAGAGTCCATTTGCAACCACGTGCAGAGAATGCAAGGGTACGTGGAAAGGCTCCGGAAGCTTGAGATGCCAGTTCACGAGGATTTGGCTGTAGACATAGTGCTGAATTCTCTGCCTAGTTCATATGACCAGTTCACACTGGCGTATCATCTGAACAACTCCCAGGCCACTCTGGCCGAACTGCATCGCATGCTCCGCACCGCCAAGGACGTAATGAAGGGCAAGAGTATACCCGCTGCTAATCAAGCCGTCCTGGCAATTGCTGGTGGAAAAGGGAAGAAGAGAAAGGGCCCTCCTAAACAGAATTGGAGGGAAAAGGTGCATGTTGGATCGTCCAGCAGCGGCTCCAAACCCAAGACTTCTGGCATTCCTCATAATGCCAATCCCAAGGAGGCAGAGTGCTTCTATTGCAAGGAACGGGGCCATTGGAAGAGAAGCTGCCCTACATACCTGCAAGACTTGAAGGATGGCAAAGTCAAGCCGACTTCAGCAGGTATTTACACTATCTTTAAAAACTCACCATCTTCCAGTTCGTGGGTCCTTGATACAGGATGTGGTTTTCACATTTGTTCTGATTTGCAGGGCCTAAGGGAAAGCAGGGAGGTGGAGCACGGTAGATGTAACACCCGGCTTTTAAAACAAAAACACCCCTGAAAATTTTTCATTTTTAACAAAGGTTTCAGTACTTAAAACCATAAACAAAGGGGTATATTTTAATAAAAACGGGTACAAGCGTATCAAGGAGAGTATAAAATACCATAGTCTCCTTTGAAGCCGGGCTGCTACTGACAGCATCTAAGAGTCCTACTTCTCGAGTCACGGACTCTATCTATTCCCTTATCAGGATCATGCTAACCTGCAGGGACATTTAACAAACGGTATGAGCTACAAAGCTCAGTGAGTAATCGTATCTGCAAATAACACGTATAAAAACACAATCATGTATTTGTCTGGATATCAAATCCAAACTCCTAGCCTTACTGGCTGACCAAATATCTTCTAGGATTTCACATCCTAATCTGTAGCCTTACCGGCTGAATCACGATAACTTGTAATTATCAATTTACGTCAGTTATTTGCACATATACTCATGTCTAACCAATTTTGTCCCATGTTTCTTAGTCACAATGGACTGCAACATATGTCATGGCTATATCAGCCGTATCATGTCATTTTCAATATATATATCATAGCCCGCAGGCCGCACCAGCTGGGTTCAATAACCCGATATCATAGCCAAAAAGGCCGCACCATGTACCTGTAATAATATCATAGCCGTATAGGCCGCACCAGAATATCATAGCCCGAAGGCCGCACCGTTTATTAATAGTTTCTTTCACGATCAATTATGGCTCACGGGTTAGCCCGCTGTTGCCTTGGCTCACGGGTTAGCCCGTTGTTACCTAGACTCACGGCTCCGTTCTTGTCATCGCAATGACTCACGGCTTATCCGGTCTTGTCTATATAGGTTTGACTCACAGCTCCGTTCTTGTCTGTTATAGACTCACGGCTTATCTGGTATTGTCATATCATTGATATTGACTGACTCACAGCTCCGTTCTTGTCTATAATAGACTCACGGCTTATCTGGTCTTGTCATATCATAGTGTATATATATATGTATTGACTCACAGCTCCGTTCTTGTCATCGCAATGACTCACGGCTTATCTGGTCTTGTCATATCATAGTGTATATATATATGTATTGACTCACAGCTCCGTTCTTGTCATCGCAATGACTCACGGCTTATCTGGTCTTGTCTTTTACATATATTTTTACACTTGTCGTTTTCGTCCCTCGAAGCCGTTTCAACCTGTAACAATTCAATCATCATATATCACATATGATATCAGTGAGATTACTCACCTGAATGTTAGCTGCATTTGAATGCGGTTGTTTCTTGCTTTTGCATGCACCACAACCATTTATCTCGTACCTATTTATTCATTTATATACCAAATGATAATAGGTTAATAACCATTTTAGTTGACTCTACTACACAAGAGTCCTATACAATTCAATTGGGGACCATTTCCAAGTATTTCCAATCAATAACCATCGTTATAAAATTTAATACACTTCCCGAAATACGCGTATTCTACTACAGTACTTTCGGGAGGTCGTATTCGTATTCCGATAATTTTCCTTGAAGTTTCACAACATATTAGACCTATGTTTAAAATTTCAGGTCAATCGGATAAGCCTAGCATCAAAATCAAATTTGGAAAATACACCAAATTTTAACAGAGGACAAACTGGTTTCTGCCCAGGGCTCGCGTCGCGACCGACCCTATGGTCGAGTCGCAAGGACCAAGCCTTCGGGTCGCGAGGGCAACTCAGGTCAAGTCACGAAGGCACACCCTCGCGTCGTGAAGACCATGCTGGTCGCGTCGCGAAGGTCATGCCCTTCGAGTCGCGAGGACCATGCTGGTCGAGTCGCGAGAGCTGATCAGCAGACCAGAAACTCCGATTTTCAAGCTACAAAATCCCATTTTCTCATTTTAAGCCCTTAATACTCGACTTAATGATTAGGGATTGTTCTAGGACTAAAACCTTTGTCTAATAACAAGTTTTAAGCCCTTAGAAACACCTTAATCACATCAATTCGTGATTTAGGGTTCTTGAGCAACATTTCAAATTCATCAACAATAGCAATCTACTTCCATTTTTCTTGAATTAAGTCCTTTTAGCATGACTTATTGGAAGTATTAAGCTACTTTCAACCACATATCATAACTGAAATTTACAAATTTCAGTTTCTATAAAACCCTTCAAGAACACTATCAAGAACTTGTTTAAAAATCAAGTTTACTAACCTTGATTGCTTGGAAACTTCAATTCCAATTCATGATTTCGATTTTCCTGCTTCAAGCCTCATGATCTCTGCAGAATTTGCTCACCAAAATCCTTCCCGTTGCTGCACAAATGGTCAGCCAAAGAAGAGAGTCAACTCTTCTATTTATACTTCCAAAGTTTACATTTTTAGTCCCTAAGTTCACTTTCTTGAACTTTTGGCACTATAATCAAGTTTTATGACATAAAACTTTCATTTCTTTATACATTTGCCACAAGCAACAATATTTTTCATATTTGGTCCTTCACATGGTCAAATGACCAAATTACCCTTTTGTGGTAAAACGACCAAAAATCCGTTTTTATAACATTTTAAGTCCAAAACTCAAAATATTATTTCAAACTAATTACTTTTCTGTCCAAAAGACCAATTTACCCTTCCAAGGTAAAATGACCATTTTACCCTTTTTATTATATTTATAAAAAGAGTATCTTGGTGTTACAGTAGACTCAACCTGATCATGGGGAATAGGAGATCGTCGCCTGTGACCAAGATCGGGACTTATAGTTTAGTGCTCAGTAGTGGTGTTTGTTTAGAACTTATTAATTGTTTCTATTCGCCAGAAATGGCAAGGAATATTATTTCATTTCATGCATTGTTTAGACAATGATTACAGTTTTCGTTTGATAATAGTAATGGTTCCATTTCTGTTTTTCAAAATGGTATTTCTGTGTTTACTGTTTTACCTTGTGATGGTGTGTATGAAACTGTGCAATGTGTAGACAATTTAGGTCATAGTGTAAACTTTATTGATTCTTCTAGTGGTGTAGAAAAGGCGTGCTTGTGGCACTGTCGTCTTGGGCACATTAACAAGAAACGCATCGCCCAACTCCAAAAGGATGGAGTGTTGGAATCATTCGACCTCAAATCGGATGATGTATGCGAGTCTTGTATTTTGGGCAAGATGACTAAATCACCATTCAAAGGGTCCTTTGAAAGAGGTGAAGGTCTTTTGGACATCATACACACAGATGTGTGTGGTCCCTTCAGATCTACCACAAAAGACGGCACGCGGTTCTACGTGACCTTCACTGACGATTTTAGTAGATACGGGTATATCTACTTAATCAAACACAAGTCAGACACCTTTGAAAAGTTCAAAGAGTTCAAAAATGAAGTTGAGAATCAATTGGGCAGGAAGATAAAGATGCTCAGGTCCGACAGAGGCGGAGAGTATCTTAGTATCGAGTTCCTAGACTATCTAAAGGAATGTGGAATAGTTTCACAGTTATCGCCTCCTCGAACACCACAGTTGAACGGTGTTGCCGAGAGACGTAACCGAACCTTGTTAGACATGGTTCGTTCCATGATGAGTCGAGCTTCACTTCACATTCACTTCTGGGGGTATGCCTTAGAGACTGCCGCCCACATCCTTAATCTTGTCCCTACTAAGAAGGTTGCTAAGACACCTCATGAGATGTGGACGGGGAAAGTTCCCTCGTTAGCACATATCAAAGTCTGGGGTTGTGAGGCTTTCGTTAGACGGGAGACTCACGATAAACTCGCAGAGAGAAGCGAGAAATGTTTTTTCATTGGATATCCCAAACAGTCATTTGGATACCTGTTCTACAGACCAAGCCAGGACGTGGTCTTTGTAGCGAGACGGGGATTCTTTCGAGAGAGAGAACTCATATTCAAAGAGGACAGTGGGAGTACCATTGACCTTGAAGAAATTCAAGAGTTACCCGACAATGCAACCTTAGGAGAAACTAGCAACCAACAAGAGGAAGAAGTTCCTGTTGGTCCGACTGATATATCCTTACCTCTTAGGCGTTCCAGTAGAGTTAGCATGCCACCCGAGTTTTATGGATTCCATATAACTACGGATGGAGATACGTTTGTCAGTGATAGGACATTGATAAATTTGGATGAACCTGCTAACTACCAGGAAGTGGTGGCGGGCCCTGAGTCTGCCAAGTGGAAAGAGGCAATGGACAGCGAGATCAAGTCCATGTATGACAATCGAGTTTGGAACTTGGTTGACAATGTACCTGGTCGAAAGACAGTCGGGTGCAAATGGATCTTCAAGAAGAAGACCGACATGGACGGAAAGGTACACACTTTCAAAGCAAGACTGGTTGCGAAGGGCTTTACTCAAACCCCAGGGATTGACTATGATGAGACCTTCTCACCAGTGGCTAAGATAAAGTCAATTAGGATTATGCTGGCCATAGCTGCATTTCATGATTATGAAATTTGGCAGATGGACGTCAAAACCGCTTTCCTTAATGGGAAGTTGACTGAGGATGTTTACATGAATCAGCCAGAGGGTTTTGTTGATGCAAAGTATCCTGACAAAGTGTGTAAGCTTGAGAAATCCATCTATGGATTAAAACAAGCTTCTCGCAGCTGGAATCTTTGTTTCCACGAGAAAGTCAAAGAATTTGGTTTCTCTAGGAGCGAGGATGAGTCTTGCGTATATGTCAAAGCCAGTGGGAGTATAGTCACCTTCCTGGTGCTGTATGTAGATGACATACTGCTCATGGGAAACGATGTCCCGACTTTGCAAGATGTCAAGTCTTGGCTCGGGAAGTGTTTTGCCATGAAAGACCTAGGAGAGGCAGCCTATATTCTTGGGATAAGAATATTAAGAGATAGGAAGAAAAGACTAATTGGACTTAGTCAGAGTACATACTTGGACAAGGTACTGAAAAGATTTAGTATGGAAAATTCCAAGAAGGGAGAGCTACCAATGCAAAGTAATGCTAAGCTAAGTAAGACTCAGAGTCCAAGTACAGACGAGGAAATTGCGGACATGAGTCGGGTACCTTATGCTTCGGCTGTGGGGTCGATCATGTATGCCATGACGTGTACTCGTCCCGACGTGGCCTTTGCCTTGAGCATGGTCAGTCGATACCAAGGGAACCCTGGTAGGGCACATTGGACAGCGGTCAAAAACATACTCAAGTATCTGCGCAAGACGAAGAACTTTGTCTTAGTCCTTGGTGGCAGTGATACCTTGAGAGTTGACGGGTATACTGATGCCAGCTTTCAGACAGATAGACACAATGGTCGGTCTCAGTCAGGCTGGGTATTCCTGTTGAATGGGGGAGCAGTGACTTGGAAAAGTTCCAAGCAAGAGACGGTGGCTGATTCAACGTGCGAATCAGAGTACATCGCAGCGAGTGAAGCGGCAAAAGAAGCGGCTTGGCTGAAGAACTTCATCGGTGACCTTGGAGTAGTCCCGAGTATTCAGGAGCCTGTGGAACTTTTCTGCGATAATGAAGGAGCGGTTGCTTTGACGAAGGAACCGAGAGATCATGGAAAGTCCAGACATATCGACAGAAAGTACCACTACATAAGACATAAGGTAGAAGAAGGTCACCTCATAGTGAAGAGGGTATCATCAGAAGATAATCCTGTAGATCCCTTGACAAAGGCTCTGAGTAGGGTTAAGCACTATCAGCATGCACGACGCATAGGATTAACAGATGATATTAGTTTTTGTAATTAGATAGGATTTGAAACTTGTTGCAATATAAATGTAATTAACTTTGGTGAATTAATAATATAGTTTTGTTGATGAGTATTTGATACTACCATTTGTTGATTATTTATCATTGTGTTTCAATTTTGCATGTTTACTTCCTGAGTAATTTAATTATTATTCGATTATCCACAGTCACTCATATTTTTAGGGAGTAAGTATGAATGAAGACTGTCGTGAATTGTTTTGTAGATTATCTAATGAGTTAGACATAGCAATAAGATTGCTACAATATTCATGAGTACTTAGAAAATAGGGATTTGAGTATTGGATAAACCCACGCTCAACTGATTGCTTCATGGATTTCATCATAAGCAATGTTGAGACGATAACATCTTTTGATCTTTAAGTAGAGACATATAAGTTATGTTTTACCAAGCGGTTGTTCATTGACAATGCGAAAACGCATCGGTAACACGGTGTTATAAAACGTGTTGTTGTGAATGATTTGACTAGTAAAAGACATAAGTATATGAGTCAAAACTTATTCGTCCCTTAACCTTGTCGGGAAAACAGATATCTGTAGGCCTCTCGATGATTTTGAAGTTGACTAAAAGGGTTGGCCAACCAGGACTAAATTGACATGGTCAATTGGTAGTCTTAAAGTCATATGCAAATCAGAAATCGGGAAACAGATAATCAGACAAGGATTGATCTTAATCCATGTCCTGAGTCTGAAAAATATCTTGTTGGACGGAGGATCATTTGATCACTTATCATTGGACAGAACTGACTAGGTCAGAGTTCGACATCAGTTTCTAGGAAGCTACAGTTGCTAATTAATTAGAGGGTAAATTGGTAATTTTAGTCATAGACTTATCCAAGTGAGAGACTGTTGGATATAGGTGTCTAAGTCATGACTAATAATTAGTATTTATCTAATTAATAGTAGCATAGTCCATTTGGGTTGCCCTCATAGTTGGAGGATTGGCAGAAAGTCCGGTAGAGAGAAAGGTTGATTTATTATGTGATTAATAAATCAATAGAAATTAAATAAATAGTTTATTAATATATTTAAGTATTAATATATTAATTAGAAACTATAATAATTAATTAGAAATTTTTCTGGAATTAATTGGAATTAATTTGGTAGTTAAATTGATTAATTAAGGTGCAGGGACTAAAACTGTAATTATTCAATAGTTGAGTAAGTGACAGTTTGAGTGAGTGTGTGTGACCAACGAAATTATATATGGAAACATATATATTTTCGATTTTAATATTAAGGATAAAAGGATTTGAATTAATAAGATAATAGTTTATCTTGATTTGAATTCAAAAGGTTTATCTCTTAAGGTTTATCTGGTCATCCACTAGAGCCTATAAATATGGAGGCTCTCCCTAACCCTAAAGCCACAATTTGTACCCTCTTTCTCTCTAGAATTTCGGCCAAGATACCTCCTGCTGGGTGTGACTGCATTTGAGGCAAGAGATCTCTGTTGCTTTGCTTCCAAGATTCACTAAAGGTTAGTTTTTCTTGATCTTTCTTTTTAGTTTAATTTTTTCTGGCCTACTAGGAATTGTTATATGTTTAATTAGAAGAAAACCTAGATCTATATAGGTTGCATGTGAACTTAGGAATATTAGTTCATAGTTTCAGAAAACCTTTCAAGTTTTTCGTTGGATAATGTTTGTAACTGTTTTGATAAACACGGTTTTAAATGTTTTAATTATCAAATTTGAATTTGATGGTTTTTATTATCCAACCTGTTTTATGTATTTGAACCATTTTTAAAAACAAAAATTGTACTCTAAAATTACAAAAACTATATTTTGCAATTTGAAATTACAAAAATTAATAATAATAATAATAAAACATAAATATCCAAAAAAAAAGCTATTTTTCAATAGGCTCCACAATTTTGCAATAGTCTATTTAAAAAAACAAGTTTTCGCAAATAAGAATATGAGTCCACAATTTCATAATTCCCGCACTATGAAATCTAAATGCCAACGATTCTTTAGTTTCAAATTAAATTTTCGTTATAGACTCCTCAATTGGCCCCCGATGAAAAATATATTGGTAGTTTTGACACAAATAACCTTTTTAGGGTGGGGAGAATAGATCTTTCCCATCCCACTGAACCCACGCGCCACGTCAACTTTTCTCTCTCCTCTCACTTCCATCTTTCCCCATCTTTCACCAATCTTTCACCAATGAAACCAATACCCACTGAACCCACGATGCCACATCAGATTTTTTATTATTAAATTCATTTAACAATTAAAAAAATTAACATAACATTTAATTTAATATTTCAAATAATATTAAATACATATTAATTAAAATTAAAAAGTCAAATATCATTTAATTAAAAAAGCACCCCATCACAAAACAAATAAAAAACAACCTAAATACTGAAAATTAAATCCTAAATCCGGGAAAACCCAAATACAGGAAATTAAAACCTACATACGTGTGTGTGTGTGTGTGTATATATATATATATATATATATATATATATATATATATATATATATATATATATATATATATATATATATATATATATATATATATATATATATATATATATATATATATATATATATATATATATATATATATATAGATGTAGGTTCAAATAAATTTGCTAAATACTGTGAGATTGTAGGACTAATTGTGGTCCACTCATTTTTAAGGGGTATGATGCTACATTTAACCCTCTCTCTCCTCTTCTTCTCTTCTTATATGCGAAGATCTATCAAGCCCTAATTAGCATCACCGATTGATCCCTTAAACCTTCTCCGACAACCTGCACCCATCGTCGTCGTCGGAATCCACCACCGGCAACAAAATCGCGACAACAGGGACCAACTTCACCACCGTCGACCACCACCGGCAATAAAATCGCTTCTTCGGTGGTGGATCGCCGTCGATGGCCCACCGATTATCAGCCAACCCACCGTCGATTGACCACATCCATGCCGCAATCCTCGTAGATGTCGCAAAGCAGAGAGAGAATGACAGTGGAATCGACAATTGCAAAAAAAAAAAAAAGAGCTAATCGAGCCCGCATCCATGCCGCAACCGACAATTGAAGGTTCAGAAACCGATTGCATCGACGGAAGGTTTACGTTGGGTTCAGATTGCGATTGAATCAGGTTCTATTTGAATATGCCTTTAACCTGTTCGATGAAATGCTTCATCGAAGATGGACGACAGGGGGAAGAAAAAGTGTGAGCAGTTCAATTTTTTTTAGTTTACATTCTCCAAGAATGCATTCTCAGAGAATGGGGCATTCTTGGAGAATGAGTCATTCTCAGATAATATGAGGCTTTTCTTTCCCGTATTCCCTTTTCTCATTTTTCTTGTTTTTGTGTTTAGTTCCTGTATCTTAGTGTTTGCATTCTCTAAGAATTTAGTATTCTTGTTTTTGTTATATAACACAACACATTCTCTAAGAATGCAATATTCTTCTTTTCCCAGCTTCCTTTTTTCTTTACAGATTCTTTACCAGCATAGCATTCTCTGAGAATACATATGCAAAAATGCTTATAATTCACTCATGAACAATGTTGCAAAACTCGTAACCCAAAAAACAATTCTTCAAAAATGAATTTTACACGTCATTCTCCGAGAATACATCTTTACTTTTTGTTTTACACGTTCATTCTCCGAGAATGCATATTTACTTCAACAATAATCACTGTGCTCCTTCATCGATGCACTCTTACGTGACTGATTTGTTTTTTTGGAAGAAGAAGATAATTGTAATGTTCTTGTTTTTTTTTTACGTAACTGATTGTCGTAACTGATCGTAACCTTTTTGTTTTAACATAATTCATTCCTAATTTATAGGCACAACCAATTGACATTTATACCCTTATTCTCACGTTTTTAATCAGTGAATTAAATTTTCTTTCATTTTATTTACAGAATTGCCACTATCATCAAAGCCACACGTTTTTTTCAATCCAATGGTTTACAATTGGTCTCACAATCACACAATAATTAGCAAGTGTATTTAATAATAACTATATATATATATATATATATATATATATATATATATATATATATATATATATATATATATATATATATATATATATATATATATATATTTATTTATATATTTATATATATATATATATATATATATATATATATATATATATATATATATATATATATATATATATATACACACACACACACACACACACAAAAACATAGCGGGTTCATCTACTTCACCATCCCAAACTCAACCCGCCATGGCCGAACCCGCTGAAACCGAAGGGGAGGGGGCAGCGGTACCGGAGGTACCGGCGGTACCGCACCCTTCTTGAGTCGAGCCCGCAGCGAACCCACCGATTACTCTGTGCACCCTTACAAGTTAGCACCACATTACGAAACTCCTACGACTTGTGTGTATATTAGTTCTTTACTCTCTACCGTTTCATTTATTCAATATTAACGCTATTTGAACATCTAAAAACCAATACATCCCTTGAAGATTAGTTTTTAGTATTCATTTGTATTAGTATATCAAAATATTCAATTTTGGCCCAACTTGTATCTTTTTTATAGTTTTAGCTTAACGTTTAATTATTTTTACCAATGTGGATTACTTCTTTAACAATTTTAATCCAATGTTAAATTATTTTTACAAATTTAGTCCATAATTTTTAGAAATTGCAACTTTTAGATGTTTCTTTTAACTTTATTTTTTTATATTTTTAAAAGTTACTTTAAAAAAAACAATTATGCAACTACATTTACATCTTACCCACCTTTTTACGAATTTGTAGAGGTTTTTTTACCAATTTAATTTTACAAAATGAGCATTTTTAGATAAGTCTTATAGTTTTTTACATCTTTGTTTTGATACATATATTTTAGAAAAATTGTATTTATATCTTTTTTATTGGTGTTTTTTTAATTTTTTTTGGTGTTATAAACTCGATTGTAATATACAAGTTTCCCAACTCTTTTTCAAACTTTGGTTTTTATGTTTTCTTATAAACTATTGTTTCTTTATAAAGTTTTAATTGTACGACTTCTTTTATAACTTTATTTTTTTATAAAAAAGAATTTTACATAACCAAAAACTTTACAACCTTAGTTCATCTTTAATTTGTATACATTAATTTATAATATGTGCCAGTTTTTATTTATTATCCAATAGTTTCTTTATATATATATATATATATATATATATATATATATATATATATATATATATATATATATATATATATATATATATATATATACTCGGCAGACTAAGACTATGTTTCACAGACTAACTGAAAATCTAGCTGCTAACTGAAAAACTAGCAGTAGCTAGAAAACTAGCGACTAGCTGAGCTGAAAAACTAGCTGATAATAAATAACGTTTAGTAAGACTAACTAATAAAACTAGCTGGATATCGTAAAATGACATAAAAGGATGTGCACAAAATTAATCCAATATTATAAGAAAAATCACAATATATTAAATTAAATTGAAGTAAATACTAAATAAAATATTACAAATTTTAAAATAAATATCTTACATCCCATATCATATTCACAATAATATCACGAAGTTCTCTCATCTCGTGACGTGACTCTCGAATGTTCACATGATTAGATATTGAATGATTGTTTTATTCTTCTGAAGGTATGTAATCAAAATGTTGTTCAACGATGTTGAAAATCATATATGTCGAGTCATTCCTTGGAATATAATTATGAAGGGTAAAGGAAGCGTAAATATATGTCAATTTGGGATAAAGAAAGCATAGATAATATTTGGGATAAAGGAAGCATAGATAATTTGGGATAAAGGAATTGTATATCCTGTGAAGGTAAAATGGGAACATTTTGAAACCGCTACTCAAAACGTTACTATTAGTAGCGCTTAAAAAACCTAGCTTGTTAGCTAACTTATAAGTTAGTTTTTGGATTCTCAAACATGTCAAACTAAAAAAGCTCGAAAAAAAAACGTTAGTTTATACGCTAGCTGTGGCGCGCCAAACATAGCCTAAGGACGTGTTTGGCAAAAATACCTAGTAGTTGGTCGATGTAATTTCTATTAGTGCATAAGTGTTTGATAAAAGTAATTGCTAGTTTTTAAAAATATAAAATAATATAAAAATAAAAAACTAAACGCTAAATATTCACAAGTAGCTTTTAGATTAGGAACATTTTGTTAAAAAGTTAAACGCTTCTGCTGTCGAACAAAGTTTTTTTTTTCCGAGTTTTTTTCTAAAAGTTAGCAAAAGCTACATGCCGAACAAGTCTTAAGGTTTTCAATCAAACACAAGGTCATCGTTGAAACGTACGGAGATACAAACCCTAATTATATAAAATTTAGATCATGATATGCAAATCAACCTACTTGGTTTCCCCATGTAACAAAAAACTGCGTACAAAGTTAATTGAAGAACTCTTGCCGCAGAAATGAAAATGCATTATTAAGTTAAGGGGATGTTGCCCGTAAAAAGTTCCGTCTTTCTAGTTTCTAAATGTTTTTCGTACTGGTTTTGGTAAAAATTTCATATGAACATATTTTCCCTGAAACCCCAAACATCCTATGAAAATTACCTTTATAGCACTTGATTATTACTACAAGCTCCTAAGATACAATAATACAAAACCCTAAGCTATGTACCCTTTCTATAATATACTCCTACCATCTCACCACTTTAAACTTATTTACAATCACCAATCAAAGACCCTATCCTGATTCCTGAGTTACCGAAGATCCACCCGAACAGGCCTAAGATCGATCGTCAGTATGTCAATAAGGTTCCGCCCACAAAGATCATACCAATCGATTAAAAACTCCCTAAACTTTTGGGATCAATTCTTCCCACTCTTGGAGATAATTTCCCGATTGGTCCTTACCCGATTCATCTCCAAATATCAATTCATCCTCCATTAGTTTCTCCCATAATATGAAGTTTTCAGAATTGTAATCAGTACCGTTCAATCCAGATTTCTGATCACTAGTCTTTTGCTCTTGAAACGTTGCTGATTCATCAGAAGACAACACAGTGTGCACGTCGGCTTCAATGATATTCCATACTTCTTGAACTCGGTCGAGTTCATTGCCACTTGGCATGTGTTCAAGTTTTCGTTTTTTGCACATCTCAACGCCACCCAGTTCCTGATTTTGCACTAGATGCTGCAAAAGCTGAACAAAAACCGGATTTTTAAATGCTTTCGACACGAAAACTAACAACTGTTGTTGCTTGCACTCCGTTCTTCGCATACGTTCTTGGAGGACCTCAAAATGCTTCGCGGTGGTCTCTTGTTGCTGTTTCATTTTCAAGATTTCTTGTCTGAGTGCTGTTCTATCTTTTCTCAAACTTTTGAGCTCGGATTCGGTTGTGGAATTCGTTTGAGGTTCGGGTTCGGTTTGTTTTTGCATGATGTGTGTCTGGTTTGTCCTCCTTTTGATGTCTCTCAACAAATGCTTCTTACCCTTTTGGAAAAACTCATTTGCGAACTCCCATCGATCCGGATCGATTTTCTTGAACCTCTATAACGTTCAGAAAAAAAAAAAACAACAAAAAAAAACAAGTCAAACATATGTCGAACTTGACTTTAAATAAACCAAAATCCAGTCAAGATTGCAATGTAAACTTCATAAATATCGAGAATCGAGCTTAACTTTCAAGGGTGTGTTTTGTTTTGTTAAGATGACCAAAGGTCAAACTTTTTATCGCCCAAGTGTCGGAAAGTGCAAAAAAGGACAAGATGAAGAACGATTAAAGATTACTTACATAAGTGTTGAGTTGACGAACAAAGCTAGAGAAATTATTGTGTTTGAATCTTCGTGGCAAAAGATCAGTAGAAAACTTATGAGGATCCCACAGAATGAAACTTTTTCTAGAATCACTCCATGATATAATCGAATCTGTTCTTGGGTCATCCACCATTTCAAATGTTTTCTTCAGAAACGGCGGTGGTCCGCCGTCTCTCAGACCTTCTATCGGCTTCGCCACCCATACTGGAGATTTGGGCAAACACCCACCGCCGAGAAAATCATCTTGATCATCATAAACCGACATGGGTTCCTCTTTGATTTCCATTTTCCCTTCTGACAAATCTTCACCCAGAACCACCCTGGGTTCTTCTTTGATTTTCAAGAAATCTTGACCACCACCACCGTCGCCGGTGTCCATTTCAACCTGAATGGTTTCTTTACCTCCTTCCATGAGTACAGAAATACTGTCTGTGTGTGTGTATGTTTTGGAGCAAAAGGATGGATCTTTATTTTGTTATGGGTGGGTGGTGGGTGAGTGTGCTTAAGAAGGATGGTTGCCGGTGGTTAGCGGTGGTGAGGGAAAATGAAGGCTGAGAGAGAGGTGTCGAAAGGCTCATGGAGGTGTTGCCATTTGTATACTGTAAATTTGAGACATGTATGTGTTGCTTGGACCTACTTAATCTATGTCCCCTTCACTTTTACAATATACAATTTGGTCCCCTCATAAATTCAAGAAGATAATGACATGTTTTGGAACAGTGGATGAAATTCTGTAATAGTCAAACTCTTAAAATCAACTTGCAAATAAATTTTCTCTTAGGCTTGGATAGATAACTCTGTGAAACCATGTAGCACATGTTATAGAATTTTGGAATATTGGAAGTAATTTTCTAGCGCCTCTCTTTCTCTCTCTCATAGTCTTTCTTTAGTTTACAGAATAACAATAAGTTATATTCATTTATCCGGTATCGTTTTTCATTTTCCTTTAATTTTTATCTGTCAAATTGGTAGTCAGTTAGTCCTTTTATTCCTGAAAACGATCAGCCTCACTATCTCTCATTTTCTTTTATTTTTTTAATTAAAAAATGTTTGTGTGTAACTAGCTTCCTAGCACGATGAGTTTGGCTTCGAGGGGGAAAAAAGTAAAGGGTCCCCTCATTAGAGGGCGGTGTTCATCTTACATTTCCGCACCATTCCTCGCACCCACACCAAAATACCTAAAATATCATACTTTTAATGTCATCAAACAATCCATAAAATATATTACTAAATGACCATTTCACTTGTGAATTCGTAAAATGTTTTTTCTGTTACTATCCTTCACAAATTTTATTATATTTCGTGATCATATATTTTAGTGAAAGTGATGTTAGCTTGTGAAAAAAATATTGTTTAGAAACAGTTTACTATAGTCATTTCCTTTGGAATATGAGGTAAATTAGGCCTTGTATTTTTTTCTTTATTAAGTCCTGAATTGATAACGTGTATTAAATGGATACCGATATCTGAATTGATAAAGTGTTGCTAATATACATATTGTTTTTTTTAACTGAATGCACCGTATCAATTTGAATAAATGACTAATTTACTCTCTTATTGAAAAATTGATGAATAACATATTATCATTTATTTAATAACGTTATAAATTAAAAGTGTACATTATCACATTAAATTTTAAAAAAATTAAATAATCTGAAATATCACATGATTAGTGACTTCAAATTAAACATAGATTTAACATAACTTTAAATAATCAAAGCAATTAAAATATTTCAAACTTGTTTTGTCTTAAAAAATGTTTTACAAAAACATCATAACTAAATACAATGATTATCATATTTAGAGAAAGAAAAATACGTTAATAATGTATATAAGAATTTTGTTGCAGTAACTTTTAAATGAGGAGTTATTTAGCATTAATTCATTTTCATATCTAGTTTTTTATTATTTTTATTTTATTGTTATCATATTATAGATTTATAAAAATAAAGAAAAAATTATCCTTATTTTGGGGGAAGGGGGGAATTGAATTTCTTAATTTACAAAAAGTAAGGGTAATTATGAAAAAAAAATATGAAATCACAAATTAATGTTAAGAACACATTTTTCATAACTTAACTCATTAATATATTTTCATTATTTTGTTAATATTTAGTAAAAAAACATCTATATATAGCTGAACTCATTAAGTTTATTATACATTAAATTTATTAACAGCATTGAAGTACAATATAGTTGTAATGGTTCCTGCATGTTTTGATGATGGAAGTTGTGAGTTCAATCCCTTCGACCTCTGAAATAATATGGGAATAATGTGAATATAGAATTTATTAAGATAGCCGATTTGACTAAAGGTAACTTTGTATATATTTATAAAAAATATTAAACTTAGACAAACAATCAAAAATATCTTTTTTTTTTTCAAAAAAGTTTTACAAGGACTATTAAAACCAACTTTGTGAATTTCGTGAACTAAATTAGAAAAAGGGCAAAAGAATATTGGTCTTATGAGTCCCCACCAAAAGAAAAGTGGTGTCGTAAATTCACGAGCACTTTTAACAAAAAATATATACTCCCTCCGTCCCAAAATGATAGTTCAGTTTCTCATTTTCAAAGTCAAAGCTTGTCAAGTTTGACCGTAAATATATTTTTTTGTGCTATATAATATTAGATGAAAACTATACCAATGAAAACACATTTACAACACAAATCCATTCATATATTTTGTATCAAATATTATATAATAACAACGAAAATATTGATGGTCAAAGTTGACAAGCTTTGACTTTGAAAATGAGAAAGTGGACTATCATTTTGGGACGGAGGGAGTATATAGTTAGTTTGTGATATCTTCTAGAGGTGGGTTGATGGTGATAGGCTGATAGCACATGCTATTGCAAGTCTTTCTAGTTAAACTCTCTTCTCGACTTTGTTTTTTTGTTAAATTGATATAGAAATCCAAGCAAATTTAGAATAGATATCCTTTATGCAGTGTTCCCGAGTCTCATTTAACGAGAGAAAGGGAGAGAAATGGGTGGAACTGGGAGGAAAAGAAAAGTTTTTATGTTCCCGAATTTTTTTTACGGAAGGAAGTGGAAAGAAGAGAAAGGAATTGGAGGGTTAACATTCCCTCCTAACTTTCCTCCCGATTTGGAAGGATTTGGAAGGAAAGAAAATTACTGGTAAAAATAACACTTAATTATAACTTTCCTTTCCATTCCTTTCCACTCGGGAGCACATAAAATGTTTCTTTCCTTTAATTTTCTTTCGACTCGGGAACACGAAAATATAACTTTAATTTCCTTTCCCTTCCCTTCTTTTCTCTCCTTATTTTATTTTATTTTCTTTTCTCTCCATGTTAAAACTCGGGAACACAGCGTTAGAGATGCATAAGTTTAAGTAGCCATTAGGCCATAAATCTTACATGAGTTGTGATACCTTAAATACACGGTAATAAGTTATTCTAGTTATTTTCAAAATCCACTTAAAAACTAAAGTTACTGATAATTGCCCTTAATATGTTGTATAGTGGTTTCAAGATAATATATTTGCAGAAAATATTAAGGATAAATTTTTTAAAAAAATACTAAGTTTCCAATAAAAGTTTGATTTTGATATTATGTTTTTTTTTAATTAAGACACTAGGTTTTAGAAATAAAATAAAAAACGATTTTGACACTATATTTTCCAATTTGTTTTAATGTTGATCATTTGACCGGTCAACCAAATTGCAAGTTGACATGACATGATGATGTGTAGTAGTCTTTGATAATATGGTGCTAACATGACATAATGACTTTTTGGTGAGTGTTGTATGTCGTAGTGTGTAAAAAAAAGATGAAAATAAGTCGTCCCACATCGCTGGGTGGAGAGAAATTTGAAGGCATTGGAGCACTATAAAAGGAAGCAATTGGAAGGGGAATGAAGACATGAAATCGACGCTACTTGAACCGGTTGGTTCCTTTGAACTGACGAGTTCTTTTGAACCGTTTTGTCCGATATGGTCTTTTATGGACCGAGTTGGTCTATCTTGGGCCGACTAGTTCTATTTTGGACCGAGTTCGGCAAGATTAGTTCGATTTTGAGCTAAGTTGGTCCATTTTCTGAACGAGTTTGAATAGCTTTCGAGTTTTTTTGCCGAGTTGATTGAACTCGCCTCAGTAGAGGGCCGAGTCCGAGTAACTCGGCGAGTATTCGGCCGAGTTGGCCGAGTTTTACAACATTGCATATATATATTTAGGAATTTATGGGTCGGGGAAAAATAGTGTTTTTCGAGTCTCAAACAGAAAAACTAGGAAACAGGGGCAGGATTGGGGGATAGAAAATGGAGGAATTCGGGATCGGGGTCGGGGGAAACGTGGGAATTCGGGGGCGGAGGTGGGGGAGCCTATTTCCAGTCTCACTTGGTCCTGTTGACATCCCTACTTTAGAGATTGTTGAAAAAAACACTTTATCATATAATAAACTACTAACCACAATTTAAAAAGTCTAAAATAATTTCATATATGTTATTAGAAATTAGAATTGATGTAAATGTTAAGTAAGGTATGAAGTTTTGGTGTAAAACTAAAACTAGCCAAGCAATTTGTCAAATGCCCCAAATTTCTATTCCAAAATATGCAATATGAGAAATGTTTTAAATACTTTTTCTTTTGATGAATTGGACTATTTTTAATTAATGTAGTACTGAAGTTGTATTAATATCTATCAAATATTTAAAATACCGAATATATTAACATAAATAAAGATATATATAATTATTGCTTTCAACAAGAATAAGTTCGTTTAAAAGAACATTTCTTTAGATAACTGGATTTTGAAAAAACCAAGTAGCAAGAAGCTAGATGAAGAGAACAATTACAAAATTACAAAGCATTTTGAGACTACAAAGTCCAATTAATGCTACTTCTAGCATTCCTTTTCGAAAACTATCCAAATGAAGTAATAACAATATTTTTAAAATACCACTTTTAGGGAATCTTGACAATTGGAACACGACATTATTACAGTGGTTCCAAATCATAGAAGTCCATACTATCACCTTAAGAGCTTTCCACTTCATGACATTCAATTTGAACATATCCACCCAAGTCATAAGTTCAACAATACTAAAAACAATGGGAAGGGGGAGATCTAATCACTTTGCAATATCAGTCCAAATTTGGGAAGCCACCTCACAAAACAAGAACACATGGTTACTATCTCCAGGATGTATATCGCAAGAGGGACAAAGCGAACATGTGACATTGACACCTTTAGCAATCAAATTTTCTCGAGTTAGGACTGTATTCAGCAATACACGCCACATGAAAACATTAGGCACAAATATGTTCCAATGGGTACCATCATCACCCGAAGGACAACAACTGCATCAATATAGTTTCTAGCACTATTAAAACTATACAATCCCCATCTGATTATATATCCCACTTCCAACTATCCATACCATCACTGGGGACATATTTGTGAGCAATCCTCTTAGAGCTAAAAGCTGCTCAGCAGTAATACCACCCGAAAAATATCTATCCTAGCTCCACACCAACCCATTATCTTGCCACCTATCAGCACCATAACAATATTTGTCTAATTGTAACGCATAGAGCCTAGGAAACTGGTCCATAAGACCTGAGTCCCCTAACTAGACTTTTGCACGTTAATCTTAACCTTTCACGAAGCAAGTTTTTTTAACTTTTGAATATCCATTTTCCGACTTTCCACCCTCTCCATTTTTGATCCTATTGGCAGCCCAAGATACGAGAAGAATAGATTGACTGCAGAACAACTCGGAACCACAACATGATCTCCAACTTCAACCATATTAATTCTAATCCCATATAGATTAGACTTTTGCACATTAATCTTTAACCCAAAAACAAGATAAAGCAGTTCAAAATCTGACCAAGTTAGTAATGTTATCCTCGTCCAACTCACCCAAAAACAGTGCATCATCTACATAAAAGAGATGTGAGAGAACCAGACTGTCCTCGCCAAGACGCCAACTGAAGCACCACGGAACACGCCATGTATAAGCGCATCTTTCATCGCAACATGTAACCATTCCATAACTATAATAAAAAGAAACGAAACAAATGATCATCCTATCATTTAAAAGAACTTAATTTATCAAATTCCTGATGAGATAACGAGTTCACATTAAAAAATCTATTACCGTTTCCAAAGAAAAAATGCAACAAAAACACAAAAACTCATGAAACATACTTGTTTAATGCAACACCCAAAGTCTTAAAGGTGAACCAAAACGAAATAGGACGAGACTTAAAACTTGTACTGGACAAGGGGGTGGACGTAATATTTCTGACATTAGAAGGACTTATTATACAATTATTCACATAATTTTGGTAGTGACCTGGCAAGCAACGTGGCTCAAGTTGCAGCTTTTATTAACTGACTTTCATCTCAATGCAAAAACCATCAAGATAGCGGCAAAACCAAACAATGTTACATCAATAATATATTAAAATTTAATAATAAAGTATTGTGATAAGGAAAATGATAATTTGTGTCGTTTAGATAGTTCATATCGAATCAGCGACAACCAGACAAAAAACATCAAAAGTAATATAATTTTTGTTCCATAATATTGTAATTAAAAAACTAGAAATTACAATTTATTAAATATGACAAAAACAAAATAGTCTAGATATTATATTTTAAAATCAATTTTTTTTTTGAAAGTGAATAATTATATTTTCAATCTAAACATCCAAAAATGCTTCTTTTTTACACTACAAATTAAATCATAATTCATAAATTTGTCACTCATTCCAATACACAAGTCGGTGTTCAAAAGTTTCATTATGGAAAAACATATTCCAACGGATTTGATTGCGACACGCAAAATAAACCAAAGGAAAATAATGATGTTTCTCACCATCAAATGAGAAAAGTTATAATTCCCTTCAAGTTAACAAATTTGGCATCATTTTGATACATGATATATATATATATATATATATATATATATATATATATATATATATATATATATATATATATATATATATATATATATATATATATATATATATATATATATATATATATATATATATATATATATATATATATATATATATATATATATATATATATATATATATAGGTTAAAATGAGAATGCATAAAAGGTTGAGAATGCGAGAATGATTCTGGACCAATCAAGATATAAGGGTATATTAGTAATTATGTATTTTAATTAAATTATACAAAATAAAATTAGATAATAATTTCCTAAAATCTAGGGATTTGATTTACAGTTTCCTATAAAAATTATTTGATTGATTTTTTTAATTAACAGATAGTATAAATCATTTTTATCGTTTCTTATCGAAATATCAATTTTCTATTCGTATCAGTTGATTTAGATGGTTTTTTTTATCGAAATATCGTTTTTCTACTCGTTTTTTATGGAAATGTCATTTTTCAAGATAAGGTTCATAAAAATTACCGAATACGCATCTAATCATTAATGAATAAACATGTAATCATAAATGAATAAGCATGTAATGATATGTAAATATACATATAATCGTAAGTAAATACACATCTAATCATAACATGAATACATATTTAATCATACATGAATACACCATTGTTCTTAAATAAATACACATTTAATCATAAAATGAATTCGTAGATGTTGTAGTTTTGATCGTTATTTTTTTTGCTACCATCACACATAAAAAACAAAGATGGGGCACTCATGAATATGATCATTGTTGTTTTTGCATTCACACCTGCAAAATAAAGTTCAACGATATCAAAAAATAATAATGCCCATGATAAAGCAATCTACAGTTATAATCACAAATGATTATAACTTAATTGATATTTTAATCGTTTTTACAATTATAATCATATATGATCATGACCATATTTAACATATTCTAAGTTATAACTGATGTTCTAATCATTTAGACTATTATAACAATAATCATCTATGATTAACACCTCTCATCAATAGTGAATAACTAATCACTTTTCCAGGTAGAAAAGGTTATAAAATTTTAAAGGCTGAATCGTTGATGATTATGGAAGTATATTCGATGATTATAACCATATAATCATCAATGATTTTAACTTGTGTCGTAATCATTTATAAATAACATCCAAGCAGTATATAAATTCATTTGAATTCCTATATTTGCAATTATAAATGATTACAACCATATTAATTATAAATGATTATAACGATAAATGATTATAACGATAAATGATTATAACCGTATTGAACATTCTCAAAGCGATAATCATAAATCAATCATAAATTGTTATAACGATATAATCTCAATGATTTTAACAGGTGTCCTAATCATTTAAAATTACATCTGAAGATTAAGCTTTTGAAGAAAAATGATTTAAATGTATAAGGGAAAAACAAAAGCTTTTGAAGAAAAATGATTTCAATGTATAAAGAAAAACAAATCAAATATGAAATTGTTAAAACATATAATCAAAACAAATATAATATGAATTGTATTGGAAAACCAATTAACAAAATCAACATGAGCTCATACAAGAAATCGATCAGATAAAAAATCCACATGAGCTCATGCTTCAACTGGAAGTAAAACATCAAATCCAATATAGAAAAATGAACCAAATCCAAGATGACAAACCTGAGAATACGTAGCTGAATAGAAAATAAACAAATCAAATCCAATCAAATGTTGTAATGATTAGCCAGAAACTGAAAAGGCGTACCTTGAGGAGATATTATCATCACCTTCGAACCTGTAAACCCAATTTTTGAGCTATAAATAGAAAATAAACAAATCAAATCCAATCAAATGTTGTAATTTAAAAAAAAAGAAACATTCATATCGAACTTTGTAACATCAAATAACAGCTGTCCTAAGCAATTGGTTGTAGCGATACCAGGTGTCCCTAGCGTGAAGAAAAGCTCCTTCTTGTAATTATCCCTAAACACCCAATTCGTGGCAGTGGTGGTCTTTGGTGAATGAGATGCAGACGAACGCCATTGAAATCGATGACTGCATAAAGAAATAGGAGGTGTACGGTTGTGGTGTAGTTAGAAGAAAGGGAGAGAAATAAAAAGTGGAAACTATTAGAAAACCGGCGGTAATAAGTACTCGACAGGAAAATCGGTGGTGGATATCGAAGGGGAAAGGACACCAGTGGTATAGAGGCGGTGACAGAAAATCAATGGGGGAAGAGAAAATATCACGCCTACGATTGGGGGATATAACGGTGGACGTACCGGAAAGTCCACGTGTCTATCTCTGCTCTGAGGCCTCTATTGCGGGGAGGTCAATCGTGTGGAGAAAGGGGAAGATGCTGCCGTGAAAGAACCCTAATAGAAGGAGCGAGAGAGAGATGGAGATTTGAGGATTTAAGAATTTGAATTCGGATATTGCGTATCTTTGATACGCATGATAATCGGGAATGAAAGCTAATTTGAAGGAATGAATGAATTTGGAATTTACGATTAAACCCTTAACCGGGTTTTATTATACATTTTAATTTATTTTGTATTTAAAGAAAATTAAATTATCATAATAATCTAAACCATTGATCTTGAAAAATAAAGGGTCCAGATTCTTTCTCATTTTCTCAACCTTTTCACCATTCTCATTTTATCTTGCCTCTATATGTATATATATAACTTCAACAACTTTGATTTATCAAACTTAGAAAATAAATTACAATGACTCAAAGTCGCCTTATTTTTTAACAATTTGGTGCTTACTTCAATAAATCGATCTCAAATTCTTGAATTTGCATATCTAAAATCGTGCTAAAATCACAACTTCAAAGTGATATTGATTAGTAACATTGATCATATGGTTTCTTGGAGTAACGTAACTTCCCGACGTTTTCACAACTTCAACATTGTGTTTTTACAAAAAGAATATACCTTCTTTAACAATGAATGAAACTCATCCTTTCTAAAACTTAGCAATGCTTTTTGTCCCCTTTACCAATGAAGCCGCTTCCAAAATATATTGATCTTTTCTTTAAAGATGTTTGACAAGGTGTCCATGAGGCCTTCCAACATCAGGTGTAAAAAACACGAAATCTAGTGTCTTAGACAAAATACCATTTGCTTGATCATGGTTAGATAAAGTAGACTCTTCATCTTCAAAATACTTAAGTACCTCAACAACTTCTAGAAACAAATTCATCAAACTTACGATTGTTTTATAATGTGAATCTCATCTTGTATCTCTTACTCGAATAAGAGAATCTACTAATTCAACATTCTTCCGGTTTCTGTTTCACCATTACCAATTTCGGCTTGAACTCTTTCCTTGTACCTTTACCATATGATATATTTTCTATCATATGAAACACAAACCACAATAACCACCAAAGCTAGTTGCTCAAAGAATTCATCAGCACCATCGTGGTTCTTTGCTACTGTCATAATCACTAACTAAAGTTGGTGTGCAAAACAATGTACACAATGTGCCGAATTACTATCTCTTAAAATCAATGACTTCAAATCATTGAATGCATCGTAATCTTGCCCTCTCACCTATTTCAAAATTCAAATAATCAATAAAAGATATAAGACATAAAGCAATCAAAAATTCATTTACATAATAAATAAATAAAGAGTTAATGACTTCTCACCTGAGTCATACTCAACTTATTGTCGGTAAATACAAAATTGATGGCCGCTTTAAGAGTTAAAAAAGATGTATCCCACACGTGAACAACACTAATAAATCATCCCTTCAAAGTTCCAGTTCTATCAACATATCTAAAAAATATAACCATTTGTTCCTTTTTGGATACATCACTAGACTTGTCAACTAATATAGCAAATACACCATCGCCAATTTCATCACAAATAAACTTATTTATCTCTCTTAAAAAGCATTCAACAATATCTTTTTGAATTTTTGGGGAAGTCAAATTTTTATTTTTGGGGGAATTTTATAAAGTGATGCTATAAATGCTCTCATTATGTTCTCTAATTAAAGATAATAATGAAAAGTCCTCTAGAAAGAGACCTATTCGACTCATCATGATAACGTGTTATTCAATAAAAATCTACAAGTGCCAGTTGTAGCACATAATCAAAGTTCATAATTACTCCTTTCAATTTTAGTTTGCTTGTGAAGGGCTTCACTAATAGATTGGTTTTTTCTTAATAATTTCACACGTTTGTCGTGTTTCATTATGATAACCATCAACATTACCCAAATGAGTATACAATGTTTTTTTTTACTCCAAGTGCAAAAGCCTTCTGTCACAAATGCATCTTTCTCACCTTGTTGTCCTGCTATAATGTCTCCAAACAAGTAACAATACAAACAATATGATTTTTTTATGTTATACTCTAACCATTCAAATTCATCAAACCATTCCATAACAAAATATTCTGTCTTTTACCAAACAAAGTTGAAGAAAAATTTATGTCTCTTTGGTTGACAACCTTTTTTAGTCAAATATGCCCTCCTAATTTCATCACATTGATTTGGATGATAAGGCGGGAAGCTTCTCCTTTTATTCGTCAATGACAGTAGTCGATTAAATTAATGTTCAAATTGAATAAATGAAATCGGTAAAATTTCCCAGCCCAAATGCGCAATTGTCTAAGCCCAAAGTCTAAATTTACTATTCCAGTTCAACTATTTTAATTTAAATTGGATTTGGCTAACTTTACATGAGACATTGAAAATTAGTCTATGAATTTTTGAGTTTGGACTTTTAATTTTGAGAATTAAGAATTTTTAGGGTAACCCAACTACTGTTCAGTAGTATCACCAATATATCAAAAAAATCGAAAATTTTTCTACTGATTTTTTTAAAGGATAGCACGGGCTACTCCGACTCTCCGAGTGCCTACATAGGTCCAGCTTATGAATCGAATTAATCCAAATCAATACAGGAACCTATTACAGCTTATGAATCGAATTAATCCAAATCAATATAGGAACCTATTACATGAGAAGTGAATAGTGAAACATGAACAATATTTTGAGGAGTATATTGTCAAACACAAATAATATTTTGTAAGCATTATAGTTTGAACTCTTGAATTTTAGAATTCAATCATTAGGCTTATATCGCAAAGATCTATAAATATTTTGATAGTTAACTCGTTAAATTGTTATATTGGATTGTTATGAATTTTATTTGATAAAAACATATTTATATAATTATCTTTATTAAAGTTTTGTTTAACAACTAAATATATTTTTCATCTGCTGAAACAATTTACAAGGACTTCTTATATGATTTGTTTCACTTTTAATCATACATCCTATTTTATAGCATATTGACGACATATGTTATTATTTACAAAGACTTCTTATATGATTTGTTTCACTTTTAATCATACATCCTATTTGATTTTATAGCATATTGACCAAATATGATATTATGAAAATCAAGTTGGCACGAATTTAGAAGGTTATATGACATTAGCGATGATCATAAATCATGTGTTATATAATTCATTCGTAACTGCGTTCGGTGTCGGAAATGAAATAAATTTTCATGGTCTATTTGAAATGGGCCAACGAGCAAAACTCATCATTTTGCCATGATGTACGATTTTTAGGTTGTTCGGGATCGTTAAAGGACCGAAATTGATGTTTTCTCGTATTCTCGTATTTGTTTGAATTTATTAGTTGATATCTTTCCATTAGGATATATTTTCATTTTTCCTAGTCAAATTCGAATTGAGATCAGGGTATTTTCAACTATAAGTGTTCATTTTGTTTTTTCTGGGAATTAACTTTGACGTTGATGATAAAAAATGAACCATAATTGAGATTCTTTGGTTGTTCTTTATATTTATTGATTTTTGTAGCTACTTGAGTTTACCAATCCTGCATCATTTGGTATTGAATCTTTTGGTGCTCAAATGGCTTATGGGAATCCCGATGTTTATAGATAGGAAGACATCGAGGTTTTGCCAATCGTCAAGGCATTGGGAGGCAATGATGCCAACAACTAAGGGGATCCGCATGACGTAGGAATCCAACGACTTCAACAAAGAGTGCGAGAACATGAACTACACTAGGAGCACGAGGGGAGGAAACTGAAACATGAAACAAGGGTGATTATGAGGAGGAGAATCCTTTTTCCAATTGTCACCATGGTTTTCACGAAGGACACTGTGATGACCCCTTGCAAAGCATCATGATGAGGGTTGAGATTTTTGAGTTCACGATAAAGACCCATCCAGACGAATTCATCAAGTAGTTGAGTACAGTCAAACATGTTAGATTCAAGATCAGTGTAAATGTGAAGCTATTTGCTAGTGAACTCTGAAAACATGATGCAATATGGTCGGGAAGTATCAAGAAACAATGTAAACAATAAGGGAGGTCAAAAGTAAAATCGTAGGAGAATATGAAGAAATTATTCAGAGGAAAGTTTTTTACCGGTCAATCATAGACAATAAGCGTTTCTGGATTACCAGATCCTATCTCAACATAACCAATATATTGAGAATTTCATCAACAATTTCTATAGGCTCCACATGAAATAGGCGCATTAAAAGAAGATGAGTAGATAGTTTCCTGGTTTTTAGGTTGCCTTCACCCTAAGATTTTAGAGGTGGTTAATTCCACCAATATTGGAATTATGTCGATGTTTGTCATTGGACCTACAAGTATAAAAGCAATTGGAAACTCGTAGTTGAAGTATAGGAAGCCGTTTTATACCCTTACACGCACATACTCGAAAACTGCACTCAAAATACCTACCCCAAAACCCAATGTCCTTACTAGCAACACGAAAAATCAACATGTACTTTGTTGTTTCAAGTGCCAATGAGTTGTTTATATAGCACGAAATTGCCCGAATTACAACATTGGTGACATTAGTAGAAGAAAAAACAATACCCAAGTATGATGCTGACATGGAAGAAATAGAGAAATGGATAGAAGTTGTATCTCAATCATGAAGAGGCGTTAATACTCCAACAAGCTTTGAGAGTTACTGTTGCAAAGAATGTTGATGATGATTCATGGCTTCGAACCAAGTGCACATCGAAAGGAAATGCCTAATATGATCATTGATGGAGGTAGCTGGGAAAATATGGTGGCAACAAACAAGGTAAAAAATTAGGACTTGATGTGGAAGATAATCCAGAACCGTATCAATTGACATGGTTGAAAAAGGGAAACGTTGTAAGATAGTGAATGATGCTTAGTCTAGTTCTCAATTTGAAACAAATATCAAGATGAAGTGTGGTGCACATGGCAATACGATCGTGAAACCAAACATGATGGATTATGAAATACCTACACTTTCAAGAAAGACGAAATAAACGTCATGTTAGCCCCTCTTCATACGAGGCGTGGGTCTCTTGGTTCATTGTAACTTGTATGATCTGAATTTATGGGACTAGCCATGACAAAACCCAAACCCTTACATTTTCACTTTTAATAAATAAGGTCAATGAAACCCAATTACGCATCATACCATGGGTTTAGACTTTATTAGTTGAATTTGAATATGCGTTGCTCGATGAAATTCCACCTAGATTAGCTTTGATGAGATATGTACAAAATTGTATCAATTTTCTGCGTGCATCATCTGTTCAAAACAAGCCAACATATCAAATGCATTGAAATGAGCTTGAAGAACTACATAGACAAATAACAAGTTACTCAATAAGGGACCGGTAGAGAATGAGTCCTTATGTCCTAACCGCCTTTCTCGTGATCAAACATGTGAATGGTTTCTGAATGAGTATTGGTTGTCGAGCTGTCAACAAGATAAAATTTTATTATCGTTTTCCATGCCTGATGACTTGCTTGACCAGTTAAATAAAACAACCATTTTCTCAAATATTGATTTGCATAACGGGTTTCATTTGATTCAAACGAGACCCATGTATAACAAGGGAAAATTCATATGAAATTAATGGTCATGGCTTTAGGGTTTTCCGACACGTCGAACACTTTTATGTAATTGAATTTTAAACCTTTCATTTGCCATTTGTGGCTGTTATTTTAATGATATTCTTGCTTTTTTAGCAAGAGCATAGAGCAACAATTAACACACCTTTTTGTATTACGAGACATAAATTATATGCTAATTGAAAGAAATATCACTTCTTTATTGGGGAAGTAATATTTATTGGATAAGTGGTTTCAAGAGAAGGGATTAATATGGATAATACAAATTTTGAAGCAACTACGAGCTCGCCAACACCCTAGACAATCCAAGGCATCTATAGCTTTCATGAGTTTGACATCTTTTTACCGACATTTATTTAGAGCTTTAGCAGTACTATCACCCTTATGAACGAATTCAAGAAGGGGTTACTAATGGACAATGGACAATCCAAGGCATCTATAGTTTTCATGGTTTGGCATCTTTTTAGCAACATTTATTTGGAGCTTTAGCAGTATTATCACCCTTATGAACGAATTCAAGAATAAGGTACTAATGGACAAAGGAAGCAACTGATGCCTTAAAAGAAAGGGTCACTCAAGCCCTAAATTTTAGGATTGCCTACCTTTGATGATGTATTTTAGGTTGAGTGTGATTCCCCAAGCGGAATCGGTTGTATGTTTAGCCAAAACTCGTGCTCTATAACCTTCTTCAGTCTAACGAAGCATGATGCAAATACTCCACATATGACAAAGAATTCTATACTATCATTAAAAGTTTGAGTTATTGGTGACATTACGTACTACCCAATGAGTTTGTACTATTTTTAGATCATAAGAGGCTAAAGTTCATACATAGGGTACATAAATACAAGAATATTCGTTCTCCATCAAGCATAGACATTGATGTACTTAGTCATAAACACTCACTAACCACTGTCATGAAGATTAGTTTACACATGTTTTAAAGTTTTTCATTACTTATGCCAAAATTACTCAGATTTTCATGATGCAAATACTCCACATATGACAAAGAATTCTATACTATCATTAAAAGTTTGAGTTATTGGTGACATTACGTACTACCCAATGAGTTCGTACTATTTTTAGATCATAAGAGGCTAAAGTTCATACATAGGGTACATAAATACAAGTATATTCGTTCTCCATCAAGCATAGACGTTGATGTACTTAGTCATAAACACTCACTAACCACTGCCATGAAGATTAGTTTACACATGTTTTAAAGTTTTTCATTACTTATGCCAAAATTACTCAGATTTTCATGATATTTGGAGTAGGTGGTGAAAAGAATAATTATCAAGATTATTCGTAACATGATGGTCGACGGTTATCAGATTAATGTTAAAAATTTATGCATTCCCTTGAGTTTGTTACATGATTCGATCATTTTAGAAAGCCACATGGGGTCTTGTTGGTCACTTTGGAACTGACAAACCTTTAGCGTTAATATCACATCAATCCTATTGGCCCATGATGAAATAATGCATTTCAATCTATAAAACGATGTTGCGTTTTTCATATTGATAAAACCCACAAGACTGATGTTGGATTATATACATCATTATCTATCCCCGATCACCTTTGGGAAGATGTAGTTTAGACTTTGTTACATGGTATTCCAAAGACTCTTACTTTTGATCGGACCATTAAGTTTGTAAGTCATTTCCGGTGTACCCATTGAAAAAATGTGGGTCAACTTTAATTTAGTAGCTCCCACCACCCACAGACTATCGATCAAATTGAAGCAAATAATATACAAAGTTTGGTTCGACTGATGAAAGTCTAATTCTGATAGTGTATGGTCACTATTCGTTTACACCGTTAAATGTGTACCTATTTCGGTTCTCGATCATTTTGAGTGTGGAAGGGGATGAACAGTCTAAGCAAATTAGATAGCTACATCAACAAGCATGTGCCCAGATTAAGCGACACAACGAGCAGTATTAGGGTCGAGCGAACATAAATTGGAAGCATGTTATTTACAAGGAGTGGGATCTTGTATAGATCCATTTACGCAGTAGTATCTCATGGCTGTTTCAGGAAGCTAAAGCCAAGAGTTGATGGTCCTTTTTGAATACTCGAATGATTAATGACAATATATGTAAGATCGAGCTACCATTCCAATATAATGTATCGACCACTCTTAATATTGCAGACTTATAATTATATGTAGGCGATCATGACCGTGAAGTAGACTCAATGTGTGTTATGATGGCATGAACGATGATGTTATTGCAAAGCATATCTTGGCTAATTTAGCCGCAACTGAGTTCGGTGTCAGAACAGCCTAAAATTTACATGGTTGATCCGAAACCGCCCAATGAGCAAAACTCATCAGTTTGCCATTCCATACAATGTTTTTAGCCATTTAGGATTGTTACGAGACTGAAATTGGCCTTTTTTGTTTTCTAGTATTATTTTATATTTGTTTAAATTTCTTAGTTGTCAATAGTTTTTGATTAGTATATAATTTCCTAATGAAATGAAAATTTTAGATTAGATTGTTTTCTCTATGAGTATTCACTTTCTTTTTCCTAAATAAATGTTTTTAACATTATTGATATGTTTTATATACCTAGATTCAATTATCATGGTAGCAGAAACACACAAAATTAATCAAAGACAAGTAACTTTTAGTAAAACCTACAAGGATCTTACCTAATGATATTAACAACTACAAGAGGGACCAAGAAAAGCCAACATTGAGCAAAACCAATTTTCTTGAAGACCTTTGATAAAGAATACTTCCACAATACCAAGGAATGTAGTATCTAAAAGAGAATACATCTAATGGTTCACACCCAATAAGTCCAAATTATCAAATTAATTAGGTATTTAAGAGAGCTCGCTATAGAACCCTAGAGAGGGACTTGATTCTGCTGAGAGATAAGAGAAAACTCCATGTCTGATAATGCCAGAGGAGTGGGACGAAAATTCTGGTGCCATGGGAGGAGTATTTATAGCTAAAGATTGCTTAGAGATAAAGCTGATTTGAATTCAAAATGGATAAGGATAAATGATTAAATAATTCAACTTATCTTAAATTCAAATTTCTTCCCTATCTAATCCTTTTGGACAAAATTAAGAAGGATTATCCCTTTATCCAACTATGAACAATTAATATTCAGTCCCTGCACTTTTAATCACTTCAAATTAATTCCAATTAATTCCAAACTTGTTTCTAATTAATTTATCATCACATGAAAAATTAATAAACTATTTATCTCTCTTTCTTTCTTAATTAACTCTAATACCATTTGGACTATTAAAGACAACCCAAAAAGGACTCTGCTATTAATGGAAAGTCCTGACCAGTTAGTTATGACATTGGACACTATTCCAATACTCTCCAACTTAGACAAATCATTCAATTACTATTAGTCACAAGTCTCCCACTTAATTAGCAGAGTGTGCTTCTTTAGCCACTGTCAAACTCTGAATCATATTCTTAAAGACAACCCTTAGATAAGTGATAAACTATTCCTTAGTTCTACAAGATATCGTATGAACCTGAGACATGGATAAGAATCAATCTCAAGGTTCAAGATTATTTTTCCCGATTTCCAATTTATGATGACCTTATTTAGACTACTGGATTGAACACATCAATCTAGTCCAAGATGGGCCAGCACTATAATGTCAACATCAAATCACCTAGGGGCCCATGATATCGCTTTTTCTTTTAAGGAAAATGAACAAATAAACTTTGACTACATAGCTTTTAGTCAACTCATCATGTCATACACAGACATACCTTTTATAACTCCTTATTACAGTTGCGTTTAGGTAAACTAATGCACAAATACATTGTAAACTAAAACTCATGCAACTCCGTTTGAAGAATAGAATATATTATCATCTTAGAATTACTCGTGCTTGTATACATGAAGTAATCTCTCTAAGTGCAGATTTTCCAATACCTAAATCTCCATTTGAGTACTTATGAGTGTTAGTCGCATCTCCATGCTATGCCCAATCTCTATTAGACATCAACTAATCTCCATGATAGTCTTAAATCATTACTTACTTCCAAGAGTATGATCGATTATGGAGGTTTGAATAACTTAATACTCGGGAAGTGGATTCTAAACATGCAAAACAAAACACAATAATAAATAATTGCAAAATGGTGGGTCACCAACTTATAAACAAATCTCCATTTATTTATCACCAAATTCAATTACAATTTATCATTGTTACAAATGTTACAACTATCAACTAACTACCAAACTAATATCATCTCTCATACCTATGCTCCTAGCATGTTCATCATGCTTGATTTCACTCAACGCCTCCGTGAAGGGATCAGCCAGATTATCCTTCGATGATACTCTATTCACTACGATGTCCCCGCTCTCCACCCTATGATGAACATAGTGGTATTTTATGAGTATGTATATTGATCTTCCATGATCCTTAGGTTCTTTAGTCAAAGCGACTGCACCTTCGTTATCATAGAAGATTTCAATGGGTTCTTGGATTGTTGGAACAACTTCGATATCACCAATGAAATTCTTTAACCAAGTCACTTCCTTAGCAGCTTCACTAGCTACAATATACTCAAACTCACAAGTATTGTCTGCCACTGTTGCTTTTTTGGAACTCTTCTATGTCACCGCGCCTCCATTCAAAAAGAATACCCAACCAAATTGTGAACAATTATCATCTCTTTTCGTTTGGAAACTTGCATAACTGTAACCACTCACTCTGAGTTCATCTTTTCCATCGAAGACCAAGAGCATCTCTTTTGTATTTCTGAAATACTTAATAATATTCTTTACTGATTTCCAATGATTATCACCAGGTTTGTCCTGATATCGGCTCACCATGCTCAAAGCATATGAGACATCAAGACAAGTACATGTCATGACATACATGATCAATCCTATAACCGAAGCATATGAGGCTCAACTTATTTTGTCCACCGCGTCACTAGTGACAGGGACATTGGGCTTTACTTAGCTTTATGCCATGGTTTAAGGGTAGAGACCCTTTCTTGGAGTCTTGCATATTGAACCTCTTCAATATCTTATCAAATTATGTACTTTGATTAAGTCTTATTAAACGTTTTGAACTATCTCTATAGATCCTTATTCCAAGTATATATGTTGTCTCTCCTAGATCCTTCATATCAAAAGATTTCCCAAGCCAGGATTTTGCACCTTCCAAAGTTGAGATATTGTTTCCTATAAGTAGTATGTTATCCATATACAACACTAGAAAGACTACAACACTCCCAATGGCTTTGGCATATACATAAGACTCATCTTCACTTCTAGAAAATCCAAACCCTTTGGCCTTTTCATGAAAGCAAAGATTCCAGCTACGAGATGCTTGTTTAAGTCCATAGATTGACTTTTCAAGCTTGCACACCTTATTAGGATACTTGGCATGTTCAAAACCTTCCGGTTGTGTCATGTACACATCCTTCGAAAGTTTTTCTGTTAAGGAAAGCATTTTTAGCATCCATTTGCCATACCTCATAATTATAGAAGGTGGCCATGGCAAGCATTATCCTAATTGACTTGATCTTAGCTACTGGTGAAAAGGTTTTCTCATAATCAATCTTTTGGGTTTGAGTATAGTCTTTTGCCACCAACCAAACTTTGAACGTGTGTACATTGCCATCCATGTTGGTCTTCTTCCTGAAGATCCATTTACAACCCCACTGTCTTTTAACCGGGTGTATGATCAACCAAATTCCAAACTTGGTTATCATATATGGACTGAATCTCGTTATCCATTGCCTATTTCCATTTGGCTGTCTCAGGGCCTACAATCACTTCTTTGTTGTTAGCAGGCTCATCCAAATTTACCAGTGTTTTATCAGTAATAAACGTGTCTCCTTCTGCAGTAATATGAAAACCATAAAAATCGGGAGGTATGCTAACTCTAATAGATCTGCGAAGAGGTAATGAATTGTCAACTGGCACAATAGGCGTTTCAGCCTCTGGTTGAGTGCTAGTGTCAACTATAGGTTCCTCATTGGCTGACTATTGTTTTCTTCAAGATCAATTGTACTCCCACTGTCTTCTTCGGACATAAGTTCTCTTTCTCGAAAGACTCCTCTTTGAGCTACAAACACCACATTTTCACTGGGTCTATAAAACAAATATCCAAAAGACTTTTGTGGATAACCAATGAATAGACACTTCTCGGCTCTGACATCAAGTTTATCTTGGATTTATCGTCAAACGAAAACCTCACAACCTCATACCTTGATATGTGCAACTGAAGGACGCTTCCTACTCCATATTTCATGAGGTGTCTTAGAAACCTTCTTAGTTGATACAAGGTTTAAGATATGGGTGGCTATCTCTAAGGCATATCCCCAGAAACTTATCGAAAGAGAAGCTCGACTCATCATGGTACGGATCATGTCTAACAAGGTTTGCTTTCTCCTCTCTGCAACACCATTAAGCTGAGGTTTTCTATGAGGTGTCAATTGTGAAAGTATTCCACATTTCTTTAGATAGTCGTTGAACTCGATACTAAGATACTTTCATCTCTTATCGAATTGGAGCACTTTTATCTTCTTGCCTAATTGATTCTCTACTTCATGTTCGAACTCTTTGAACTTTTCAAAGTGTCCAACTTATGTTTAATTAAATAAACATAACCGTATCTACTGAAATCATCAATAAATGTCACGTAGTAGCAGTTTGCGTCCCTTGTGGTGCGTCTGAAGGGTCCACGCACATCTGTATAGATTGTGTCCAACGATCCTTCATCGCTCTCAAAAGTTCCTGAGAAATGTGATTTTGTCATCTTGCCTAATAAACAAGATTTACATACATCATCTTATTTTATGTCAAATGATTCCAAGACTCCATCCGTTTGGAGTTGGGCGATGCGTTTCTTGTTTATATGTCCAAGACTACAATGCCATAAGCACGCTTTGTCTAACTCATCAGAAGAATCAATATTTAATATTACATTACTCACATTATTCACATACATAACAGTTTCATACACACCATTACAAGGATAAACTTTGAATATAAAAGAACCATTTTTATAAACCAAGATATCGCTATTTATGTCATCAAACAAATTACGATAACTATGTCTCAATAGTGCATAAAATGAAATTATGTTTCTAGACATCTCAGATAAATAACATCATTCTAATAAATTTATCCTAATATCACTATCAAACATGAGCTCATAAATCCCAATCTTCATAACAGGCGTGATGCGTCTACTCCCCATGATCAGATTCAACTCTTCTCGCTTCAGTCATTACATTCCTTTAGGCCCTGCATACCAGAGTAAATGTGAAAACCACATCCTGTATCAATGACCCAAGTGAAGGGTTTTCTATGCAATCAATGAACAAATAATTCCTATGGTTCACATGCAACCCTAGAAAGATCTATGTTTTCTTCTATGAAGATAATAAACTAAAAACCTAAAGGAACAATTATTTCAAAAGATCAAAACTGAGAAAAACCAACCTTTTGATCTTATGATCCTTGAAGCTAGCAGCACAAGTGTCCTGCCTCAAATGGTGTCACACCCAAAGCAATGGAGAAGACAGTCCAGCAGAGTAATCACAGTGAGAAAAGGCATGAATTATGAGGAGCCAGAGGGTTCCTTTTATAGCCTCTTAGGGTTACACCTGAAACCCTAAGGAGCCTCCAAGTAGGCAAGCCTGTTGACCGCTTGGACCAGATCCCTAAACCCTATTAAGGGTTTTCGCCAACCCTAGAGAAGCCTCCAAGGGTGGCGCCACTTTTGGCACCTGGACTTCTCTTTGCCAGATATTCAACTATTGAATAAATACAAACCAGTACTCACACTTTTAATTGATTAATTTAATCACTAAATTAAATCTAATTAATTCTAGATTAAATCTCAATTAATTATTATAGTTTCTAATTAATATATTAACACTTAAATATATTAATAAACCATTTAATTAATTCTATTGATTTATTAAACAATTAATAAATCAACCTTTTACTCTACTGAACTCTATCCTTACCTCCAGCTATGAGGGCAACCCAAATGGACTTTGCTTCAATTAACAAGATAAATATAAATATAAAGTCATGGCTTAGACACCTAATCCAACAGTCTCCCACTTGGATAAGTCTATGACTTTAATTTATCTTCTGATTAATTAACAACCTGCAGCTTCCAAGAAACTGCTGCCGAACTCTGACCCAGTCAGTTCTGTCCATAGATAAGTGATCATATGATCCTTCGTCCAACAAGATATTTTCAGACACGAGACATGGATTGAGATCAACCTCTGTCTGATACTCTGTTTCCCGATTTCCGATTCTGCTTATGACTTTCGGACTTCTAATTGAACACATCAACTTAGTCCAGGCTGGCCAGCACTTTAGTCAACTTCAAAATCATCGAGCGGCCTACATATATCTGTTTCCCATCAAAGTCAAGGAACGAATAAGCTTCGACTCATATGATTGTTTCTTTTACTTATCAAATCGTACACAACAATGCGTTTTGTAACATCGAGTTACCGATGCATTTTCGCATTATCAATGCACAATCGACTCGTAAATTTCAACTCATATGTCTCTGCTTCAAGATCATACGATATTATCGTCTCAACATTGCTCGTGATGTAATCCATGAAGCAATCTGTTGAGCGCGGGTTTATCCAATACTCAAATCTCTATTTCTAAGTACTCATGAACGTTGTAGCAGTCTTACTGCAATGTCTAACTCCTTAGACAATCTACAAACCAATTCATGACAGTCTTCGTTCATACTTACTCTCGAAAAGTATGAGCGACTGTGGACTTTTGAATAATCAAATTATTCGGGAAGTGAAACATGCAAAATTGAAACATAAAATCTGACCGGTGGCTACTCTTGCCTAATTACCAAGTCTCCACGAGGTAATCACCAAGTCGGATTTTACATAAAACTATTATCGGTTTCTAGATTCCTTTTAAACTATTTAATTCGTGTTATGTATCTATGTCTACTTGACCTTTCACTCTTTTTAAGTATTCAAATGTCATACATTTGTACACTTTATCTGATCGGATATCCTTCCGATGATATTTCAATTTTGGTCATACCGTTATTCTCACTAACAACTCCATTCTATGTACTGTGACTTTCCATGGTTCTCGGGATCTTTAGTCCACATGACTGCACCCTAAGACTATTTCGAGGTGTTACGATGTGCCGGTGAGCCACACGTGCTCCATCGGAATGCCAACGAAATTCTTTAACCATTAAGTCCTTATTTGAAAGCTCTTTTCAAATTGTTATCAACATTCACCCCAATCATTTCCCAATGATTTCTCACGTATGTACAAAATCCATTAAGTATTCCTAGCAAGGTCATATCCTGAATCTGACTCACTATGCTCTAAGCATTAAGTCATCAAGACATGTTCATGACACTTCTGATCGATCCAAGAAATTTGTTGGATTCGATCTAGCCCTATTCCAAACCCTTTTGGAATCTTAGGATTACTTATAATCCTTGTGTCACGACTTTTAATAACTCTATCCTTTCAGAGACTTTTCTTCATGCATCTTGAATCTTATCAAGATCATGCTTACTATGGCCAGGTCTATACTGATGACGACATTTATCTGATATATGTCAATGGATTATGTGAGTATGTTGCACCTTTTATATCTCTCATGCCAAATCATCACACTTTGCAATGACAGGAAACTATTTCCTAGGGCAATGCATCTTGAGTCTCATCAAGATCATTTTTGCAGAGTTTCGATCTATCTCATAGACGTTTATAACCACCCGAGCATGCCGTATCTTTATTAAGTCTTTCATAGCGATCTGTCTCTTAACACCAAGTCATTACACTTTGTAATGAAAAGAGACGTTTCCTAGAAACATTATGTAACACACATATGGAGATAATAGATAACAGCGACACTCCCACTGGCTTTGACACGGTTATGGACTATTCACAAAATCCAGAACCTTTGGCACATTTTGAGAATCCAAACCTTTCTGACATCTTAATGGATATCTTTCAGCCCCTTTTCAAAATCCAATCCTTTGGCATATTTTGAGAATCTGAATATCATTTCTTGCGAGATGCCTGCGGGGAAATCCCGGGCCCATGTACCTTTATACTGGCATATTCTTTGTGAGTCCCTATTAGTGTGCCGGTGATCCACACGCGCTCCACTAACGACTTACAATATGCAGTATCCTTTCGGATTTCATCTTCTATTGAGAGTGCTTCTCTCGGAGTCAATTACTTGACTCTGAGTATCGTCTCACTCAACCAGATGTTTTGAAGGTACGTTTCTGTCCATGCTGCTGACAACGCCTAGTGATATCAAGTATTTTAGGCGTTGTTGAGCGCTGTTCTTGATAAAATTATATCAGATATGTCTGGGTATTCTCACTTTTCGTGCCAGGACTTGTTTGGAGAAAAAGAATGGAAACAGGGACTAAAAGCGTGCAAAAAGGAAGAAGTTTGGGAAAGAACGAAAAATCAAGGAAACTCGTACGCGCGCCACGGATCTATGAAACGCGCGACGCGGGTTTAAGGCAGTGTAACACATTCAAATGCCGAAGAAACGGGAAAAGATTAGTACGCGCGCCGCGGATTCTTCATCTGCGTGGCGCGGCTGCGGGAAATTTGCAAGTATAAATAGATGTAATTTCAGCCGAAAACCCTAGCAAAGACCGGGTGTAAAATCGACCTTGAAGCTCTTTGACTCCAAGAATTCGTTCCAGCAACTTCTCAAGTGGTATTTTCATGTTTTGGATTTTTATTTCATTTAGTTAGATATTTTTAAGCTTTAGTTTGTATCTTTGGGAGTGACAACCATTGATACCAAGCTTAGGTTTATGTTTTATTAGTATTTGGCTACTGTTTTGGATGTTTGGAATCTGAATTTGGTTAATGCAAGCATTTGGTTACAATTAATATTGGTATTTCGGTGTTTTGGATGTTTGTTTGTGTTTTTGATTATTGAGTTGTGTTTGGATCTTGTTTTGACCTTGTTGGCACTGTTTTCCCTTGCTGAAATCAGTAGCTAATTAGGTTAATTTTTAGGCATTAAACATTGGCTAGTAACTGTTCAGTAGAACTTTAGTTAGTGGCTAGTTTATGCTTTGCTTGGTTTTGCTTAGTTTGGATGCTTTTGATTGCTTCTGATTCAGAGATGCACTTCTGATTTCAGAAAGTGACTAGGTTCATTTGAGCTTAGCTTAGCTTGGCTTGAGTTTGTTTGATCATTGCTTTAGGGTGTTAGTAATTAAGAAGATAGAAACTAGATCCTCCGACTGTAGCGTGACACTACTAGTTGGTAATCTGTCACTTAGTCTAACCACGAAGCTCCTGCGGATCGACCCTGACTACCACTGTGCTAGTGTGTGTTAGGTTTTCTTTATTTTTGACCGCACGATGACCTAGGCGTGTCAAATTTTGGCGCCGCTACCGGGGAGCTGTGAGCTTAGATTAGGTGATTAGTAGGAGATTGTTTCTTGTTTTGAAAATTTCATTTGGTTAGTTTTGTTTTTTATTTTTGTGGGCGTGTTGCACTAGTGCATGCGTACCCGCAGGGGTAAGCAATTATCCCCATTGCATTTTGATTCTGAGATTGAGCGTACTGCATGCAAAATCCATGCCCGTAGGCGTTTAAATATCATGAATTTTAGTCATGCCCAGGAACCATCAGGTGAGGCAACGGGGGTGTTTTCTATTCCCCCACTGTCAGAGTTTCAGTTCGGGAGCACGAGTGCTTCTGGTGGTGCAGTCTCAGCCCCTGCACCCATACCATCATGCACTCCACCATCTGTCCCACCATTTACACCCGCTTCAAAACCACAATCTACCAATCCATTTACCTCTGCAATGTCTTGGGGAGAGCCGACCCGTGATGGCATCCCAGTTTCTCGACAGCAGACACCAACCTCTAAAACACAACACGTTCTTTTTAAACCTCAACCCACATTCCAACCTACACAACCGATACACTATCAACAACCTCCTCAGCCATAATACCATTATCCAGAGACAGAGGAGGGATATGACGAGGAAGACGAGGGATGGGTGCCACCAGCACCACAACCACAGTGGAACCGAGGTCGGGGACCTCCCAGAAGAGCACCACATTATCAACAGCCACAAGGTCAGCGGGCTATAACGATCATCTTTATGGTAATCCTGCTCAACCCTTACATTTCGCACAACCGAGACGGCAATCGGTTGCATCACATTTCCAACCGCGGGAATATGATGATTCATCGCCAATTTATATTCCTGATAACATTGATTCGCAAGTAGAAATAAGACCTCAGTTATTAGGAATATTTACTCAGTTCAGGGGATACAAGACTGACGATCCTTATAATCATCTATATGAATTCCTAGCAATTGCCAATGCCAATACTCCTAGGAATACTGATAGAGATATTTTTAGGCTTAGATTGTTTCCATTTACTCTTAAGGATAAAGCCAAATATTGGTTTACATCTTTGCCATCTAATAGTATTACTAGCTGGGAACAACTCAAGGCGAAGTTTCTTCAAGAATTCTATCCAGTCAGTAAAACCACGGAGGTCAGACGAGCAATCCAAGATTTTCAGCAAAAGCCAGGAGAGGCTTTTCATGAAGCGTTTGATAGATTAAAAGAGTTGCTGCGATCCTGTCCACATCATGAAGTTCCTAAATGGCAGTTAGTCAAATTATTCTTTGAAGGAGTTAATGAGACACACCAGGTTATGATAAATGCCTCATCAAGTGGGACATTTATGTGGCAAGAGCCAGAAGATGCCTGGAGATTTTTGGAGCAGCTGAGTTTAGGATCAAAAGTCAGTGGATCAATGAAAGATAAGACGATATATGTAGCTAACATTGAAGCAGAGAACAAATGGAAAGCTGAAATTCAGAAAGAGCTCACTGCTGTTACAAAAAGGTTCAATCAGATGCTTGAGAGGTTTCAACAAGAAAAGGGGGCATACGTGTTGCATGGGCAGAATATATGCAATACATGTGGAGAAATAGGACACAATCATAATGAGTGCTCGATGACTCATGAGGAAATAAGTCAAGTGCACGGATATGGTCGATTTCACAACGCACCAAGACCATTCCGAAGTAATCAGCAACGAGAATCGAGACAACCACCTATAAGGCAGCAGCAGATGCAACCTCCATCCCCATCAGGAGGTATGAATATTGGTTTGCAAGAAATTTTTGGAATGTTAGTACAACTCTAAGAAGTAGAGAAATCTAATTCAGAAGCAATTCTGAGATTAGGAGGATTACTCGTCAAAATGGAAGAAAAGAGAATGCAGGAGCAGGAGCAATCACCAAGAATGCAAGTTAATGAGGTAATCACACTTAGAAGCGGGAAGAAAGTAGACAACAAGGTTACAGCTCCGCCTGCAGATGATGACAGTGATGTGGAAATAGTTTTTGATGAAAAAGAAGAATTGGAAAAAGAGAAGAAAAAGGATAAGGAGGAGCATGTGCAGAAAAAGAAGCAGACAAGTACCTGGGAAAAAGGAGAATCAAGTGGAACAGTTCATTTCCCCACGGCCTTGGAAAAGCCAGAGAAAGGACTATATGGAAAGAAGGGACCACAAGCTGAAGATATATGGGAATTGTTTAGTCAAATTAAAGTTAACATTCCTTTAGTCAAACTCATCAAGGAAGTTCCTGCATATGCTAAGTTTCTTAAGGACATGTGTATACACAAGAAGCACATTCTGTCCCACTTGCCTAAGATGATTAGCTTACCCGAGAATGTAAGTTCTATCCTCATGGATGCGCTTCCTCCAAAGATGAAAGATCCGGGAGTTCCTCTCATCTCAGTAGATTTAGGCAATGTGCATATCAAAAGAGCTCTGTTAGATCTAGGTGCAAGTGTGAACATATTGCCTGGACAGTTATTCGACAAGCATGAGTTTGGTACCATGAGATCTACTGATGTGATTCTGCAGTTGGCCGATAAGTCCACCAAGGTTCCCAGGGGCATGTTCGTCGATGTCATCATCAAGGTAGGAGAATTTTACTACCCAGCAGATTTTCTTGTTTTGGACACTCGGCAAGCAACGAATGGGGAGCAACCCACGATTATTCTAGGGCGACCGTTTTGGCCACGGCTAACGCAAATATTGCTTGTCGCACCGGAGAAATGGGAATATCTTTTGGACATCGACAGGCCAAGAGCAACATTTTCAATGCTGATCCCAAGGGAAGTAGCATGGAAGAAGAAGAATGTTACCAGGTAGACATCATCGACGAGCTGGTGCAGCAGTACACGCCAGAGGTACTTCAATCAGATGATAGGGAAATTCAGGAAGAAGCAAATGTTGAAAGAAAAGAGACGCAAAATGGAAAAGAAGAAGAAAAAGGATTCAAGTCTGAAGAATGCGCGCATATAGAAAAGTTGCCAACAGAGATTCCAAAGACATTAAAGCCCTCTTTGCAAGAACCACCAAAGCTGGATCTAAAACCCTTACCAGAACATCTAAAGTATGCCTTTCTAGGGGAGAAGGATACTTTACCAGTGATTGTGGCAGCCAATCTGACGGAGGAACAAGAGATAGAATTGCTCAAGGTATTGTCCAAACACAAGGAGACTATCGGTTGGACAATCGCGGACTTAAAGGGAATTGACACGCCTAGGTCGTCGTGCGGTCAAAAATAAAGAAAAACCTAACACACACTAGCACAGTGGTAGTCAGGGTCGATCCGCAGGAGCTTCGTGGTTAGACTAAGTGACAGATTACCAACTAGTAGTGTCACGCTACAGTCGGAGGATCTAGTTTCTATCTTTTTAATTACTAACACCCTAAAGCAATGATCAAACAAACTCAAGCCAAGCTAAACAAAGCTCAAATGAACCTAGTCACTTTCTGAAGTCAGAAGTGCATCTCTGAATCAGAAGCAATCAAAGGCATCCAAACTAAGCAAAACCAAGCAAGCATAAACTAGCCACTAACTAAAGTTCTACTGAACAGTTACTAGCCAATGTTTAATGTCTAAAAATTAACCTAATTAGCAACAGATTTCAGCAAGTGAAAACAGTCCCAACAAGGTCAAAACAAGATCCAAACACAAATCAATAATCAAAAGCACAAACAATCATCCAAAACACCGAAATACCAATATTAATTGTAACCAAATGCTTGCATTAACCAAATTCAGATTCCAAACATCCAAAACAGTAACCAAATACTAATAAAACATAAACCTAAGCTTGGTATCAATGGTTGTCACTCCCAAAGATACAAACTAAAGCTTACAAATATCTAACTAAATGCAATAAAAATCCAAAACATGAAAATACCACTTGAGAAGTTGCTGGAACGAATTCTTGGAGTCAAAGAGCTTCAAGGTCGATTTTACACCCGGTCTTTGCTCGGGTTTTCGGCTGAAATTGCATCTATTTATACTTGTAAATTTCCCGCAGCCGCGCCGCGCAGATGAAGAATCCGCGGCGCGCGTACTAATCTTTTCCCGTTTCTTCGGCATTTGAATGTGTTCCACCGCCTTAAGCCCGCGTCGCGCGTTTCATTGATCCGCGGCGCGCATACGAGTTTCCTTGATTTTTCATTCTTTTCCAAACTTCTTCATTTTGCACGCTTTTAGTCCCTGTTTCCATTCTTTTTCTCCAAACAAGTCCTGGCACGAAAAGTGAAAATACCCAGACATATCTGATATAATTTTATCAAGAACAGGGCTCAACAACGCCTAAAATACTTGATATCACTAGGCGTTGTCAAACACCCCACACTTGTGCCTTGCTTGTCCCCAAGCAATAGAGTTTTTAACAAATTATAATAAGGAATCAAATACTTTTTGACTGTGTTTAGTTTCAAAGTTTATTGCTCTTTGAGTTAGAGTGGAATAGTTCATGAAAACATAATCGAATTGTTCTTTGGAATTCAGGACTTTCTAAAGAACCCTTGATTACAAACTTTCTGTCCACAATGAAGTGTACTTACTCATTCATATTCTAAATGATATTAAGGAATTGTCCATGATTTTCGATGTTGTTCGTGTAACGAGCTTTCAGAAATACCATCCCAGACCAGACGATCTTAGGTGGTAAGGTGCATAAGTCCCACCCATTTTAGACTTACTGGCTCGAACAACAAAGGCCACAGATTGACATTTCCTTCCTAAATTCCAATCCTAAAACAGCTCAATCTTCTAAACTCGTAAAACTCAACTTATTTGACTAACTAATAGCATTATCACAACTATATAGTATTTCTTGAAAAATACTAATGCTATCACAATCACAAACCATTCATTTCAAAATTGCAATTTATTAAAAATTTTGAAAAATATTGCTAAAAATTGAAAAATTGATCATTTCTGCAAAAATTTCAAAAAAATTCTCTTTCGACCGTCCACACCCCACACTTAAAACCGTACAACGTCCCCGTTGTACAAAAAATTATTTCAAAACAAGGGAGAAAGAGTTACCCCTTTTGGACGATAGACTGCTTGGTGCTCAATATCACAGGTATAATTGCGAACAAACGGATCCTTGATTTCGTATTCCGGAGTTGTAGCGCTACAGTGAACACGCCAGTGGTCGAGACAAGTGGAGGGGGCACGGTGACCCCACACTTGTCTGAGACAACTCCTTCTCAATTTGGTGTATCATGCATAACTCAACAAACAAATTAAAACAAACATGACAAATAAAATATGAACAAAATATACAGATAGAGGTGTCATAAGTTTTGTACATATATCCCAAAAATATAAAAAAGAAAAAGAAAGACAAAGTACATCAATCACTACCAGGTGGCCTGGAGGGTCCAGCCACATGATCGTGGGCCCTGGCTGGGAATGGTCGAGGGGGCCGGCCCTACTGAGTGGCCAAATCCAGGAGTACCTCCTCGATCCACTCGAGCTGGTCCTCCATCCTCGCAACCCGTGCCTCCAACCGATGGATGGCCGCTGGGTCCTCCTGCTGTGGCTACGGCTGTGGTGCTGGCTCGGCGGATGGCTCCCGCCTCTATCGTCTCCGGCCCGGCTGAGCGTACGCGGGCTGTGGTGCCTAAGGTGGCTCTGTAGGTGCCCGGATAAACTGCCCCGGGCGCTGCTGCTCAATGAGCCGCATCCTCTCCAAAGTACGCGCTGTCGTGCGAGATGGAGGCAGAGCGGTCAAGGAGGCAGCCACGGGGGCACTGAGGATCCCATATGAGTGGGCCAGGCGGGTAATGAAATACCCTCGGGCCAATGGACTGCTGGTGGAAGCTCCCGTCGAGTGAGTGGAGAGGGCAACTGCGAGGGCGAAGGGGAGATGGAGGAATGGAGACGGGTCGAGGAGAGCCCAAAAGAATGTCATGTCCTCCCCGGACACCTTCTCGCCCCCCTCCCGCTGCATGATGGAGGTGGAGACGATACGGTGCATGAGGCGGTGAAGTGGGTCACGGAGGTGGCTCTCCCTCGAGGTCCCCGCCTCGTACATAATGTTGGACAGTGGTGTCCAAATCTCCATGTTGCCAGGCCTCTCCGGCTGGCCCTGGATGCACGCCCTGAAGAACTGCGTGAAGTGGCGGTGCTGAAGATCCGCCGGAGTGTATAGGCCCACTCGCCTCCCAAACTCCCTGAGGTTGCACTCCCTCTATGCACCTCCTAGTCGGAACCGGATGATCCTGGATCGGGGATCTGATGCCCGAGGAGCGAAATGGATCGTGGAGAAAAACTCCAATAGTAGCTCGGTGTAGACCACGTCCTCGTCCGTGGCCATGATCCTGTCCCATCCACGGCAAGTAAATGAAGCATCCCCCTCAACCCAAGTGCGGTGCAGAAACGGCTTTATCGCACCCCATAGTCCTGCGTCTCTCAAAATATCTTTGTCGATAACTGTCGCCTCGAGAACCCGGCGACCAGTCAACGCGTCCCTCCGCGAAATGTACTCCGCGGAGCTAGCCAGTCCCTCGGGGAACTGGAGGAAAGCGTGCTCTAATCTGAACATCATCTGCACAAAAAGACACATAGCCACAAAAGAAAAAATTTTGCAAAAATTAGTCCCTTCTTCCCCACCGCACCGCGGCGCGACCCAAGAGCAGGGGCGCGGCGCGGCGTGTGTCTGTTTCAAAACCCCGATCCAAACTCGTGATTTAACCTGCTAAAATTCGATCCAATCATACCACAAGGTAGCCTAAGTGCCGACTAACTCATCTAGGGTCTCCATTTGGCAAAACAAACACCCTATAAGTTAGCATTAGCGATTCTAAGTTTTGAACTATTTTGGACAAATCACTAAAATTAACCACCTAATTACTAGTTTTAACGAGTAATAAGTAGTTAGAATAGCGTACCTTGGTAGTAGAAACACAATGAGCAATAAAAATTGCAAGAGAAATTCGTCAATCAGAGCTCCGAATCGTGTGAGGGTTGTGTGAGCCGCGGCTTACCTTAATATAGGAGGAAACCGTCTGATCGTTCCCCGCGTCGCGAATTTTCCCTTTGCACGTCGCGCGTGTCTCCAAATCAACCCCTGCGCATCGGGTTGGTTTACAACCCCGCGTCGCGTAATTCAAGAACCCGCGGCGCGGTCTTCAAAAATTTCAAAACTTCTCACACGACCCCACACTTATCTTAAACCACTAATACCTGCAAAAAGATCGATGTATTTTCCTAATCAAATTTTAAGGAATATAAACCCTAACCTATGACACGATGGGTTGCCTCCCAACAAGCGCTAAGTTTAACGTCTTCAGCTAGACGTGTTGTTCCTATTATTCTACAGCTACGGTGGATCGTACGCCTTCTTCCTTAGCTGATTTTCAGTCACCACCGTTCCTTCGTGGCCCCATTGCTTCTCAAACTTTCCTGGGTCGAATGGCTTGTTGGTTCTCCTGTTGCTGCCCAGTTGCTGTTTGTTGATTAATTCCCGTGAGTGCTTGGAGGTAGCTTTGAACCTCCAAGATCGATCCTTCCTTCTATATCTCTTCAAAGTCAAAGGCTTGACATGAAGTGCTCCTAGTGCTGCTTCCGGTAAGTGTTTTGCGAAGCATTTGTTCGCATCTTGCATGGTGTCTTCAGTTTTCAATTTTGGCTTGTAGTACCAATAAAAGTTTTCCAATCGAATGGGATCGGAAGGCAACATATCGGGATGCTTCCAAATATCCTCATCAATGGTATTGATCACATCTAATTTTCCATTCATGAATGGATCATGAGTGGTGATAAAATCATGTTTATTGTTTTCAAATATCAATTTGTCAGTATCAACTTCTTGATCATCGTCCAACAGGTGGATCGGAACCAAAAGTGAGCGACTAGTTTCATCTGGTGGTGGTATAAAGTCACCCATCACCAGATCCTTGCTTTCAAATTTCTCACAATTTTCAAAAATTACAGGGTCAGGGGTGATATTGTCATCTACACCCCCTTCCCCAAAAACATTGGCACTTTCAACAATTTCATGAATTGTTGGGCTGAGATCTGTACTGTCACTTACAGCCCCCTCCACAACATCCTCATCAATCAAATCGTCTGGTGATGGTATGGATTCACTCATCACCAGCTCGATATTATCAACATTTTCAAAAACATCAAAAACTGTTGAGTCAGAGGTAGCATTGTCACCTACAACCTCTTCCTCAACAACATTTTCGACCCTCTCAGTGGTCTCTTGACTTTCCCAAGATGTATGCCCTTCCATCACATATTCAGGTGATGCAAGTTCACACATCATATCATTGGTAATAAAATCACTCGCCTCCGGTTCTGCCGAAGGTGGTGAACATTTCCAATTTTCCTCCATCTTATCTAAAGAAGCTTGCAATTTTTCAAGAGCTTCAGCCTGATCCTTCTGCTCTTGGTGATTGTTATACAAGAGTACCCAAAGTTGGGCCCAAGTTGCAGAATTTTCAGGTTGAGATGACTCCTCGGTCCGCCATCCATTGTCATCGGGTGATCCATTGTAGCAATCATCCTCGTAATAGGTGTCGGTCGGATTTTCATAATCTTCATAATACTGATCCGGGTACATGTAATCGCCCATTATGAAGACGTAAACATACCAAAATTCAAAGAACTAAAATCAAATATAAAAAATCAGAAGCCAAGTCCTACAAATCACCTAATCTAAGCGCACAGCTCCCCGGCAACGGCGCCAAAATTTGACACGCCTAGGTCGTCGTGCGGTCAAAAATAAAGAAAAACCTAACACACACTAGCACAGTGGTAGTCAGGGTCGATCCGCAGGAGCTTCGTGGTTAGACTAAGTGACAGATTACCAACTTGTAGTGTCACGCTACAGTCGGAGGATCTAGTTTCTATCTTTTTAATTACTAACACCCTAAAGCAATGATCAAACAAACTCAAGCCAAGCTAAACTAAGCTCAAATGAACCTAGTCACTTTCTAAAGTCAGAAGTGCATCTCTGAATCAGAAGCAATCAAAGGCATCCAAACTAAGCAAAACCAAGCAAGCATAAACTAGCCACTAACTAAAGTTCTACTGAACAGTTACTAGCCAATGTTTAATGCCTAAAAATTAACCTAATTAGCTACTGATTTCAGCAAGGGAAAACAGTCCCAACAAGGTCAAAACAAGATCCAAACACAAATCAATAATCAAAAGCACAAACAATCATCCAAAACACCGAAATACCAATATTAATTGTAACCAAATGCTTGCATTAACCAAATTCAGATTCCAAACATCCAAAACAGTAACCAAATACTAATAAAACATAAACCTAAGCTTGGTATCAATGGTTGTCACTCCCAAAGATACAAACTAAAGCTTACAAATATCTAACTAAATGAAATAAAAATCCAAAACATGAAAATACCACTTGAGAAGTTGCTGGAACGAATTCTTGGAGTCAAAGAGCTTCAAGGTCGATTTTACACCCGGTCTTTGCTAGGGTTTTGTAACACCCAGTTTCTTATCTCTGGATTACACCAATAATTACTCAAAATAACCACAAGGGTTCATGGTGTGATCAAGATTAAGCAACAGCAGTACAAGTAGTTAACAAAAGAACAAGTACATAACAAACGTGTCCCAAAAACTGGTTTACAAAAGACTGTTTTTACAAAACTATACAAAAAGTATATCATGGTTTACAACTAGTCCAAAAGTCAAGTCCCATGTCCAGTCGGATCATCCCTCAGCAATCTTCTTCTTACCTCTGTCACCTATAACATCACATATAACTATTTACATGAGCTAATTAAGCTCAGTGAGAAAAATTATCAAAGTTTAGAAATTTATCTAATAATTATCATAATTCCCACAATTCCAAATTACAAATCTCTATTTCAATGACTATCTCAGTCATTTGGTGTACTCAATCAATCTCAATAATCAGATTAACAAGAATTTCTCAATCTCGTTTAATCTATGTTAATTGGTTATCTCAACCAATTAAAATATGCAATAAGTCAATTTAGTTATAATCAAACTATTTATATTGAATTATAACTACTCACCTGATGTCTGTTCAATCAGTGGTCCTCCCGTGCCTCGTGTATCTCTTTCCCTTCTCTGTGTATCTGCTCAAAATAACACCTCATGTCATACTTCAATATTCTCAAAACAATTTAACCACATCTCACTCATTAGGTCAAGAATTTATAACTAACAAGATCACAATCTATAAATATCATACACTATTTACTCATGTTTCTCAATTTATGTAATTTCTTACTAAATCAACTGTTAAAACTCCATAACAATCACATCAAAGACTTCATATAACTTACAATAACAATCTACTAACAATACATGAGCTAATTTAGAGCATACTTTCGAGTTCAAGAATTTAGGGTTTAAAAAATCTAGGGTTTAAAACCCTAAAACCACAAATCACCAACTTCAAAGCTAGAATTTAGACTCTTATAAACTTGCTACACTATTAATTGAACTCTAGCTTCATCAATTTCGCAGGTGGTCCTCAAGACCATCTAGAATCACTCCAACACAAGTATTCCACGGTTGAAATAAAGCCAAATTCAAGGGAAGTTACCTTTCAAGCTCCAATTGAAATTCCTTAACTTCAATTCACGATTTAATAAGCTTAAATCTCGATTTAGATGGCTTAGATGGCTTAAATATCGATTTCTAGGGTTTAGAGAGGGTTTTGGTTGAATTGAAAATGACCCAAATGAAGGAAAACCTTAACTTAAAACACTCCTGATGCGCGACACGACCCGTGTGAGACCTACAGCAAGCCATCCTGAATTTGCATAGATCCACACGACCCGTGTAGCCTCACACGACCCGTGTGAGACCCAAACTCGTCTCGGTAATTTTTGAACAAGACCTACACGACCCGTGTGAAGGTACACGACCCGTGTAGACCTGAAAAAGGGTACTGTTTGGTTTTCAAGTCTTTCTACACGACCCGTGTGGCTATACACGACCCGTGTAGCTCACATTGACATTTTTACAAGTCCAAACTTTACTCAATTGGGTTTTTAACCATTCTAACTCATATAACAACCTAGTTAATCTTAATTACACTAAGATTCACACAAAAATCTATACAAATTAATAATATGATATTACAAGTTCTTACCCCCTTCAAAAGATTCCGTCCTCGGAATCTCTTGAAAACAGGAAAGGATACTTTGCTCGCATCTCTTCTTCAGCTTCCCAAGTGACATCTGTTCCTCTATGATGTCGCCATTGTACTTTAACTATTACAATCTCTTTGTTTCGCAACTTTTTGATCTTTTTGTCTAGAATCTTCTCCGGTTGTTCTTGGTATTGAAGTTTACGATCTAACTGAACTTCTTTCAAAGGAACACGTGCCGACTCATCGTATAAAGTCTTATGGAGATGTGAGATATGAAACACATTATGAATTCCCTGTAACTCATCAGGAAGTTCAAGTTTATAAGCTACTGTTCCCACTCGTTGAATCACACGGAAAGGTCCAATAAATCGTGGGCTTAGTTTGCCACGTTTACCAAAACGAATAATTCCCTTCCAGGGAGACACTTTTAACATCACCATATCTCCAATTTGAAACTCCAATGGTTTTCTTCGTTTATCTGCGTATTGTTTTTGACGCTGCTGAGCAACTCTCATATGTTCACGTATACTTTTTATTTTCTCTTCAGTTTCAGTTAAAATTTCAGGACCCGCTAGTGGCTTCTCTCCCGCTTCTGTCCAACAAGATGGTGTTCTACACATTGACCCATATAACGCTTCAAAGGGTGCCATTTGAATACTAGAATGATATGAGTTATTATATGTGAATTCGGCTAAAGGTAGATGATCATCCCAACTACCTCCAAAATCAATCACCGAAGCTCTAAGCATATCTTCTAGCGTCTGAATAGTTCTCTCGGTCTGACCATCAGTCTGCGGATGATAAGCCGTACTCATTAAGGCTTTAGTTCCCAAATGTTTTTGAAAACTTTTCCAAAAATGAGAAGTAAAATGACTATCGCGATCGGAGACTATAGAGGTAGGTACTCCGTGTCGTCTCATCACTTCCCTAAGATAGATCTCTGCTAATTTGGACGCTTGGTAATCTTCTCGTATGGGTATAAACTGTGCTGATTTAGTCAATCTATCAACAATTACCCATATAGAATCGAACCCTCGTGGTGTTCGGGGTAATTTGGTGATAAAGTCCATAGAAATCTCATCCCACTTTTTCATCGGTACAGGTAGTGGTTGAACTAACCCGTATGGTCTCTGATGATTTGCCTTGACTTGTAAACAAGTCAGACACTTCTCCACATATCTTCCAACATCACGTTTCATTCCCGGCCACCAGTAAAATGGCTTTAAACTTCTATACATCTTCGTACTACCTGGATGGATTGAATACCGTGTACAATGTGCATCTTCAAGTAACAGCTGTCTCGTTTCTCCGTGTCTTGGAACCCACACTCGTCCTTGAAAAGTCTTCACTCCTTGTGCATTTTCAACTAGTTTATCTACATAGCCAATCATTCTCTCACTCTTCATGTAATTGGCTTCTATCTGGGCACGTTGAATCATTTCTGGTAATTTACTAACCACTCCCATCCGAGCTGAAACGACTCGAATAGGTGGTTCTTTTCGACTTAACGCATCTGCCACTACATTTGCTTTACCAGGATGGTAAAGTATTTCACACTCATAATCTTTCAAAAGATTCATCCATCTTTGTTGTCTCATATTCAGCTCTTTTTGATCAAACAAATACTTTAAACTCTTATGATCTGAATATATCTGGAACTTCACACCATAAAGGTAATGTCGCCAGATTTTTAGTGCAAAAACAATGGCGGCTAACTCCAAATCGTGTACTGGATAAGTTTGCTCATGAGGCTTCAGTTGTCGAGACGAATACGCAATTACTCGCCCCCTTTACATTAATACACATCCAAGACCGATTAGTGAAGCATCAGTAAAAAGAACAAAGTCTTCCACACCTTGAGGTAAAGCTAACACCGGAGCTTCACATAATGCCTGTCTCAGTTTTTCAAAAGCTTCTTGTTGTGCTTCAGCCCAGATAAACTTCTCTGTCTTTCTGGTCAGCTTTGTTAAGGGCAAGGCAATACTCGAAAATTTCTCAATAAATCGTCGGTAATAGCCAGCTAATCCCAAAAAGCTCCGAACCTCAGTTGGATTTTTGGGTAGTGCCCAACTCATCACTGTTTCTATCTTGGCAGGGTCCACTTTAACTCCTTCTCTATTTATCACATGACCAAGAAACTGGATCTCTTGCATCCAAAACTCGCACTTCGAAAATTTTGCATACAATTTTTCTTTACGAAGAAGATTTAAAATCAACTGTAAATGTTGTTTGTGCTCCTCCCAACTCTTGGAATAAATCAAAATATCGTCAATAAACACTATTACGAACTTGTCTAAAAATGGATGACAAACTCGATTCATCAGATCCATAAAAGCCGCTGGGGCATTCGTCAAACCGAACGGCATTACTAAAAACTCATAATGACCGTATCGGGTGCGAAATGCTGTCTTCAGGACGTCAGATTCTCTTACTCTTAGCTGATGATATCCCGACCTCAAATCAATCTTCGAAAAATACTCTGCTCCCTCCAATTGATCGAACAAATCGTCTATTCTCGGTAAGGGATAACGATTCTTCACAGTAATTTTGTTTAACTCACGATAGTCTATGCACATACGCATAGAACCATCCTTCTTTCGAACAAACAGTATTGGCGCACCCCACGGAGATGAGCTCGGACGAATAAAACCGCGATCCAAAAGTTCTTGTAGTTGTTTCTTTAATTCCTCCATCTCGGACGGCACCAATCGATAGGGTGCTCGAGCTATTGGTTTCGCTCCAGGAACTAAATCGATAACAAACTCCAATTGACGATTTGGCGGTAAGCCCGGAAGATCGTCAGGAAAAACATCAACAAAATCTCTTACTATCTCAACATCCTTCACAGTGGGATGTTCGGTTTCAATTGGGGCAACATGTGCCATAAACAAAAGAGCACCTCTTTCGGTATACCTTCGCGCTCTCGCAAAAGATACAACCGGAATATGTTGAAAACGGCGTTCACCTCGTATTAACGTCTGCGACCCGCTCGGAGTTCTCACGGAAATAATCTTTCCGTGACAATCCATATTTGCCCTATTATTATCTAACCAGTCCATTCCAACTATTATATCAAACGCACGAGTATTCATCGGCTTCAAATCAATAAGGAAAGAAATCCCATTGATTTCAAGCCGACAATTTGTATACTGAGTGTTCACTATAAGATCTCTCCCGTCAGCAATATCAACTATCAGACTCTCACTCATTTTAGACACCGATACATTAATTCGAGACGCGAAAGGTACAGATATAAAAGAAATCGATGCACCAGAGTCAAACACCATACGAGCTCGAAGAGAATTCAGGCTAAAAATACATGTAATCACATCTGGTCGCTCTCTAGCCTCCTCCACTGTCATCTGGAAAGCTCGAATTCTAACATTCCCACCGCCTCTATCTCGTCTATCGCCCCGATTATCTCCTCGTCCCGTCCTCGGAGTCTCGCGACGTGAATCAGTTCTCGGCTTTGGGCAATCCGGGCGAATATGACCACTTTCCCCATAATTGAAACACACACGATTTTTCTCCAAACAATCTCGAGCCATATGCCCTGTCTTCCCGCATTGATAACACATAAGAGACGGGGTGCTCGTATCACAATTTCCAGCATGTTTTCGACGACATTTTTCACACCACTTGTTCTCAGTCTTTCTTGGATCACCTCGATATTGATAACTCGGAACTGGCTGTTTTTGGAAACTACCCTCAGGTTTTCCTTCCCATTTCCTCTTCTGGCCTCCGCTTCCTTGGTCCCCCTTCCTTTCACTATCTTGCCTCCGCAGTTCTTTTTCTCGAGATTTAGCTGCCTCAACGATCTGTTGATAAGTTATAAAACTGGAACTCTGTAAAAACTCTCGTATCTGGGTCCTCAGTCCCCACAGATATCTATCAATCTTCCTTTCTTCAGTATCCACCTGATGAGCAGCAAATCTGGCTTTTTCGTTGAACTCTGTCGTATACTCCTGTACTGACCGCGTTCCTTGCTGCAATCTCAGAAAATCTTCTTCCAAACTTTTCATTGCAGTATTTGAACAATACTCCTTCATAAACTTCATTTTGAACTCCTCCCAAGTTGGTTCTGGTTCCAATCCTTTCTCTATATCAAGGTTTATGTTCTCCCACCAGAATTGAGCATCTTTGTGTAAACAATTAGTAGCATACTCAACTTTATCTTTCTCCGCACACTTACTCGTACGAAAAACTTTCTCGATATGTGTCAACCAATTTCGTGCAATAACAGGATCATCAGTACCGAAGAAATCATTCGGTTTGCATTTGCAGAACGTCTCATAACTGCAACCCTTTGGTTCGCCCGACCCTCCAACTTCAATAGGTATGGTAACTGGCTCTCTCTGTCTCTCCCCAACCACAGGTGTGATAGGAGGTCGATCTCGATCATCTCTATTTGTCACCTCCGTCTGAGGTCTCATTAGGGTAGGCAATAAACTTTTAACTGCTTTTGCTACCTCTGCAGCAATCAACTCTTGTAGTGATGTTGTTAACTCAGGCGGTCTCTCGCCTTCAGACTGGCGCCCCAGCCTTTGATCTTGTGATCCCGAATGCTCATCTCGGTGATCACCTCCCTCTTTCTCCTTTCCAGAACTCATAATGAGGCTGAAAAGAAATTTAACTCGTTATGATCTCGTTTATCTCATTACTCTTTTCGTATCACATATCTCATCAAAATTCTCGAAATAACACACATACTCATAATGTGTGTTTTTAAGGGTGATTGCATAGGGACAAAATGGGACTTCTCTTTAATAGTTTGAGTTTAGAGTTTACTCTTTAAAGTCTAATTCACTCAAACCTTTGCTCTGATACCAACTTGTAACACCCAGTTTTTGGGACACGTTTGTTACGTACTTGTTCTTTTGATAACTACTTGTACTGCTGTTGCTTAATCTTGATCACACCATGAACCCTTGTGGTTATTTTGAGTAATTATTGGTGTAATCCAGAGATAAGAAACTGGGTGTTACAGGTTTTCAGCTGAAATTGCATCTATTTATACTTGCAAATTTCCCGCAGCCGCGCCGCGCAGATGAAGAATCCGCGGCGCGCGTACTAATCTTTTCCCGTTTCTTCGGCATTTGAATGTGTTCCACCGCCTTAAGCCCGCGTCACGCGTTTCATTGATCCGTGGCGCGCGTACGAGTTTCCTTGATTTTTCATTCTTTTCCAAACTTCTTCCTTTTGCACGCTTTTAGTCCCTGTTTCCATTCTTTTTCTCCAAACAAGTCCTGGCACGAAAAGTGAGAATACCCATACATATCTGATATAATTTTATCAAGAACAGGGCTCAACAACGCCTAAAATACTTGATATCACTAGGCGTTGTCAGGAATCAGTCCGACCACATGCATGCATCGCATTATCACAGAAGAAGGAGCTAAACCTGCCAGGGATACGCAAAGGAGGTTGAATCCCAACTTAAAGGAAGTTGTCAAAAAGGAAGTTCTTAAATGGTTGGACGCAGGAATCATTTACCCCATTTCTGACAGTGAATGGGTTAGCCCAACGCAAACTGTGCCGAAAAAGTCGGGGATCACTGTAGTAGACACAAAAGATGGTGACAAGATATCCACGAGACCTGTAACCGGATGGCGAGTCTGTATTGATTATCGGAAGCTTAATGCCGCTACGTCCAAAGATCATTTTCCATTACCCTTTATCGATCAAATTGTGGAGAAGTTAGCAGGACAAAAGTACTACTGTTTTTTGGATGGATATTCTGGGTATAACCAGATCGCAATTCATCGAGAAGATCAGGCAAAGACAACGTTCACTTGTCCTTATGGCACTTTTGCCTTTTGCAGAATGCCATTTGGATTGTGTAACGCGCCTGCAACGTTTCAACGATATATGATGGCAATCTTTTCTGACATGATTGGTGAAGCATTAGAAATCTTCATGGATGATTTCTCAATTTTTGGACCTACATTCGAAACTTGCTTGGTTCAATTGGAAAAGGTACTGAAGAGATGTATAGAATCAAACCTGGTTCTCTCCTGGGAGAAAAGTCATTTCATGGTAAGAGAAGGGATAGTATTAGGACATGTGGTCTTTGAAAGGGGATTCGAAGTCGATCGCTCTAAAGTTAAGGTCATATCCACATTGCCGCCTCCAACATCAGTGAAAGGGGTTAGATCATTCTTGGGGCATGCGAGTTTTTATCGTAGATTTATTAAAGATTTTAGTGCTATCTCTAAACCCCTCTGTGGTCTCCTTTTGAAAGACGCACCATTTATTTTTGACAAAGAATGTGTAAAAGCATTCAATATTCTCAAGAATAAATTGGTCGAGGCTCCTATTCTGAAGCCACCCGACTGGACGCAACCTTTTGAGATAATGTGCGATGCTAGCGACTATGCTGCTGGTGCAGTATTAGGACAAAAAGTCGACAGAAAACCTGTTGTTATCTGCTATGCTAGTAAAACTTTTTCCGAAGCTCAATTAAATTACACAACTACTGAAAAAGAATTACTTGCTGTAGTATTTGCTTTAGATAAATTTCGATCTTACATTTGGGGATCCAAGGTGGTGGTTTACACTGACCACAGTGTTGTTCGGCATCTCCTTACAAAGAAGGAGTCTAAGCCTCGATTAATCAGGTGGATACTTCTGCTGCAAGAATTTGATGTGGACATCAAAGATAAGAAGGGAGCGGAAAATGTGGTGGCAGATCATCTTTCTAGATTACCAGCTGAAGGATTGGAAGCATGAATTCAAGACTCATTCCCCGATGAGCAGTTGTTAGAGGTTAATGGAGCTCCATGGTATGCAAATTACGTAAATTTTCTGGCCACGGGAGCAATACCAACACATTGGATGAAACAATGGCAGAAGCAATTTCGCACGTACGCAAAGAGATTCATTTGGGACGACCCAGACCTTTTTAAGGTAGGAGAAGACCAGATAATTTGCTGATGCGTGCCAGACAATGAAATTGGTGAGGTGCTGGATCTCTGTCATGCATCAGCATGTGGAGGACATTTCAGTGGAAGGAAAACCGGGTATAAAGTTCTCGAATCTGGATTGTATTGGCCGACTATCTTTCGAGATGCGCACAGGACTGCTAAGGAATGCATCAATTGCCAGCAATTAGGGAACATATCAAAAAGGGATCAAATGCCTTTGAATCCGATTTTGGCAGTAGACATTTTTGATGTCTGGGGAATCTATTTCATGGGTCCATTCCCCACATCACATGGATATGTTTACATTTTGGTGGCGGTAGATTATATCTCTAAATGGATTAAGGCCGAAGCAACTCGTACAAATGATCATCACGTGGTTTGTAAATTTGTAAAGAAGAATATCTTCACTAGGCATGGAGTCCCAAGAGTAATCATTAGCGACGGAGGATCTCATTTCAAGAATTTCAAATTCGGAAGGCTGCTGAAACATTATGGGGTGAATCATCGCATTGCAACACCTTATCATCCACAGACCAGCGGCCAGGTGGAGGTATCCAATAGGCAGATCAAGGAAATTCTTCAGAAGACTGTCAAGACTGATAGAAAGGATTGGTCGCTAAGGCTAGATGACGCGTTATGGGCGTACCGAACTGCGTACAAAACACCGATCGGGACTACTCCATATCGGTTGGTTTACGGAAAAGGATGTCATCTACCAGTAGAGATCGCCAATCGTGCCCTATGGGCTGTTAAGAAAGTTAACATGGACTATACCGACGCTGGGAAAGAAAGGAAACTTCAGTTGTCTGAATTAGAAGAATTACAAGATGAGGCATATGAGAACGCAGCCACCTATAAATCAAAGATGAAGCGATATCATGACGCAAAGCTGCGATTGAAGGTCTTTGAAGTTGGACAAAAAGTATGGCTGTATAATTCAAGACTGAAGATGTTCCCCGGAAAACTGAGAAGTAAGTGGAATGGTCCGTACAAAGTAATCAGCATTACAGACTACGGCGCAATCGAAATCCAGGACTTGAAAGGTGGGCAACCATTTAAAGTCAATGGCCATAGACTCAAACCATATATTGCCACGGCCACGTTCCAGAAACTAGAAGTAGAAACAGTCGAACTCATAGCAGAAATTCCCACGTACGCTACATAATCAGGTAAGTGCACGTCCGGCTGAAGACGTTAAACTTAGCGCTTGTCGGGAGGCAACCCGACCGTCATTGTATAGTTGCACATTTTCTGTTAATAATTCATTGCGTCCATTTGATCACGGTGAGAAAAAGGCAAGTGTGGGGTCATTTTGGTAATTTTACAATACCGCGACGCGGAATCTTAGGATACGCGCCGCACGTATTGAGTTTTCGCGATTACGTTTAAAATCAGATTTTATACGCGACGCGGATAGAAGCTTCCCGCGCCGCGGTCTTATCTTAATTTGAAATTAAAGATAATCACCAAAACAGAGCTTTCTGAATAACATCCAAAATCCCACATTGCATATATAATCAACTTGCGGAAATTCGTGATTCTTTCACCGTGTTTTCAAGTCTTCAATCAACCAATACATCTGCACTCCTCTTTCATTCACTGCAATCCAAGTAAGCTTCTCTTTTCTCTCTTTTAGTGTTAGAAGTCTTGAACTTGATAGATGCTACTGTAACTCGCAATGTTGCACTTAATTGTTGAAATTGATTGCCATAGTAGGACTACAGAACTATATTGCGTAAAACCCAAATGCTAGATTAGAGAAATTGGTCTTAATTTGATAGAATGATCGAGTTTTCTTGACTGAAATCGCTCGCCGCGTCGCGACATGTACAGTCCACGACGCGGAGTATGAATATTCATCTAGCGCGTCGCGGGTTGTTATGTACGCGCCGCGACGAACGTCAAAACAGTGCAGTAATTGTCAATTTTTGTGATTTCTGCAGGCACGATGTCTTCTTCAGGTAGTTCTGAAACCATTGATTGGAACTCTGTGACTACACAGATCGACCGGGTCCGCGCGGCTAGCTTCTTTAACCGCCGGGGCCTGTGCAAAAATAAACGATTACTGCCATGCCGCGTGGTCAATTGTGACTTGACTAGGGAGTCGGGAATCTGGGATCATCTGAAAGATTGGTTGGTACAAGGAGGGTATGAAGATGGGGAACTAACTTATACCTTCCGGGCGTTGGAGAATGCAACAAATATGAACGAACCTGTTTACCATGAAGTGTACCTCCAGTTCCTTGCCAGCTACTATTTTGACCACAAGCAGAAGGGTATGGATACCGAGGAGACTGTGAGATTTCGTCTGGGAAATCGCGACCGCAGTTGTACCTTGCGGGAATTCGGGTACCGCATCGGGCTGTACACCGAGGAGGAGTCGAACTCGCCAGCATTCGAGGTGTTTCACAGGCGCGCCAGCCGAACTATGGGGGATTCCTTTTCCCCAGCCGAGTACTGGGCTACGATAGCTTCCACCCAGTACCACGAGAACACGGTCCGGGAATGCTACATGCACCTGCCAGCCCACCGCATGTTGCACCAGTTGATCACCACTATGCTGTGGCCGCGTGCAGATGAAGAGAAGGTACTGCCTAGGGAGCTACATCTGATGTGGTCAGTGACACGAATGTTGGAAACCTGGAACATTCCTTACTTTGTCGCTGACTATTTCAAAGAAATTACTGATGCACCGATGACAGTAACCGCATTTGGGGGAGGCCACTTTGTCACCAGACTGGCCGAGTCATACGGACTGATCTCCGAGCACACTACTGACGGGTTGGAGGTTATCCCTCCAATCATCTTTTGCCCGCCCGTGACCACCTCGCAGGAGGTGGTATATGTGGACGATGGAGTCCCGTCTGTTGACCGTATGCCCTTCCCGGCACTTCGATCTGAGCCGACTACTTCTCGCAAAAGATCAAGAGTAGCTACCGGTTTACCCCGCAGTCTATCCCCTGCTACAATGGAATCCTGCTTTCTGGCAGACGAGGTGAAAGCACTAAAGGAAACAATAGACACACACATGCGGGAACACCAGATCCAGTCATACGCAGCACACGAGGTGGATAAACGAACCAAGAATACACAGCAGCAACTCCTCTGGCTGGCTGACTGCATGATTGCATTGATGGCCAAAAATAAGTGTGTTCCGCTGTTAAGGGTGTCAATCCCTAACAAATGTGATCGGAAATGAATCCGACCAATCACTGCTATTCTGCACTGGATTAGAGTACAGGGCAAGCAGGGTCGAACCTCAAGGACACGGAGTTCAAAGTTTATGCCTTAAAATGTAAAAATAAAGGAGGGGGGGGGGGTTGAGTAACAAATAATAATAATAAATTGCAGAAACATGCAAATAATAAAGCTTGACGAAAATCAATAATAAAAAGGCCTAGTCCCGAGTCTTCAATGTTCAGCGTAATAAAATGAATCCGGTCGACGTGCTTAAGAATACAAATCCAAGTTGGCTTTTAAAATTCATAAAATATAATCTTTATGAAAATAACTTGCTAAAATGTTTAGATAAATGTCCGCTTATTACCTAAACCTAGTTTCATTTTACCCGACCTAAGGTCCGCTTATAGGCCGAATGCAGAAACCGCATAAGGTGTGCAAGTACCAATCAATGTCCAATTCTTCGCGTCCGCTGGGAAGTGTGTGGACATATGACCAGATTCTAAACAAGGAATTGGGCGCTTGTTTTTGTTACCAAACATCAACTGTGTTCAGCGATTAGGTGCCTTACACAGTCGATTAACAGTGTTTGAAAAAGATCCAATTAAGATGGCCAGTCAAAAGTAAATCAAATTCAAAACTCAGATTGAAACAAGAAAATGATCATTGGAATTATTCAAAAGCATTCATCGAACCGAATGTTTCAAATTATACACCAAACATATCCAAACTCAGGACTAGAATGCGGTTTCTAGCCAGACATGGCTAGAAATGAATCAAAAATACAAAATTGTAATCGAAAACGTCTTACAAATGATAAAAATACGAAACCGAATCTCGAGAGCCGTGATTCGGGCTTCAAAAACCTTCTAAAAACTGCTTGGAAGTGTCTCGGGGTCATGGCTTAAGCACTGGAACTGAACTCCCTTTCTGGCAGGAGAAGACTGCTATTTATAGCCATCCGGAGGAGATAGCGGCGCTATCTCCTTAGATAGCGGCGCTATCTTTCGAATTCCCCTGATTCTCGTTCTCCTGGTCAAACGTAAATCTCGCCTCCTTGATTTCCTCAACTGCCGAGATAGCGCCTCTATCTCAATAAATAGCGCCTCTATCTCAGATAGCGCCTCTATCTTAATAGATAGCGCCTCTATCTATGCAGTTTCCAGGATTTGTCATTTTTGGTCCCTGCTTGTTCCAACTTTGGTCCTTTTTCGCCTATTTTGCTCCTTTTTGCTAAAAAACCTGCATAATTGATATTTTCCAAGTAAAGTGAGTATTTTAGTCCTTTTTAACTTAATTTATCTATAAAAATACCCTGATATCGTATAAAATATGTACGAAATACGCACGATATCAGAATACCCCACACTTGGACTTTGCTTGTCCCCAAGCAAAATAGAGTTTTTCGACCTTTCAAAACAATTGCTTTTAACAATTCCCGCATTAATTACCCACATCCAAAATAATAAATACAAAAAGATTTCAAATTGTACCAGAATCATAGGCATACATGTGTGTTGGTCCTTCTTAACTGGTCATTTTCCAATTAAACTTCATTCCTGTAAGCAATAAATCCCTAGTGTGCCCACTACTCATTTTTGCATCCCCTAGAAATACACCCTTCAAAAACCGCCTAGGCTCAAGACTTATTGCTAAGTTCCCAAGGTCATTTTTTTGTACTCACACAATTAAATGATCTTTTATTTTATTCCAATTGCTATTAAGTATTAGTTTCTTTTTAATTTTGATAGCTTGAATTCTTTGTGTGGAATATCACCTAAGCTGCACCAATTATTACAAATTTATTTATTATTTGCACCTTCGGGACTCACGACTTTCCATGGAACTCTTGATTACAAATTTTCGACCTTAGATTATACGGGGTCTACTCATTCAAATTCCAAGGGCCGTTAAGGAAATCCCATGACTTTCTATGGCACCCGTGTAACGAACTTTCGACAACATTATCCCAAACCAGACGGTCTTAGGTAATGAGGTGAGGGAAACCACCCTTTTCATGTCTACCGATTCGAGTACCATAGGCCACAGATTGGATTTTCCTTCCTGAGTCTCGATCTTATGGTGACTTTTTCATCTTTGAGATTTTCTCGATTTTTTTATTCATTCGAGGCTCTTTCTTTCCTCAGTTTGGCAACAGCATAGGATCTGTACTTTTGTAACAAAAGGAACCTAACTCAATCTGTTTTGACTAGGGCTTAGCTATGCTTACGACTAAAATGACACCCTTTGAAAGATATCATGTGCTAAAAAATTTTAGAGGGGTCTATTTCGTCAACAATGCAAAACCATGTTGTAGGGACACACTAAATATTTACCAACTTACAAGTCAAAAATTCAATTAGAGAAATAGGCAGCCACATATAATACATATGAAAGCTGAATACAACTCAATTTTCTATTTCTATCCATTATTTCAGATGTATTTATCTTTATTCGTTCAATTTCGGGAAATTATTAAGGCAAAAATTTTAAAATTTGGCCAAATAAACCTAAAATGCTTAAGTGTAACGCCTCACCCCACACTTAAATTATACAATGTCCCCATTGTATATATTGCATTAAATTAAAGAGGGAGAAAAAGGAACAGACTCCCCTGGGTGAGTTGCAGCTTTCACTTGTTTGGGACAAGCTTTTCAGGTTTCGTGTTGAGCAAACCGCGCTTCATAACCGCTTTTTATCACAACCAAGAGATAAAAATAATAGTGGGAACGACCCCACACTTATTACAAGCTCAGTCTCGTTGGAAGAATATTTTTGCTGAATTCGAAGCTTATTTAGTTGGATTCATCGTTGCTTCCCAATTGCACCTGTCAAGCAGTTTAAAAGAAAGAGGAAAATAACAAAGAATAGAAAATAAAATAAAATTAAAATAGAAATAAAAAGAAATAATCATTAGAAAAATAAAAATAAAAATAAACCAAACCAAAACAAAAGTAAATTGTTCATAAAAAATCCCAAACCAAACAATCAATTATCAAATAACAATCTCCCTGCTCAGATGTTGCTATCGACATCTTCGGGCTCCCTGTTGGGAGGGGGTCGACGCGGTTCCACGTTCGAACGTGCCATCATCTGCTCCATACACTCGCCCATCCAGTACATGTATTCTCTCTGGTCTTCTATCAACTTTCTCAATCCGCCAACTTCAGCTCTCAACTCTTGTACCTCTGGCGATATAACAGCTGGCGGTGGCACCTCTTCCTTTTATGGATCTGAATCTGACGCTTCAACCCATCCGCCCTGTGGAATGTGCTGATTAACCAAAACCGCTTTCCCGTCTTCTAACCTTAGGACTCCCATAGTGACCAGATCATCCTGTTGTAGTAGGACAACAGGAACACGCTCGAATTGTTCCAAAACCTCTTCACTTCCTAAACCATAAGACCGCGCCAATCGAGTGATATAATGACCTCCATGAATGGGGCTATCTGGATTTTCGCAATTTGCAATGCGATGCAGATAAGCGATAATCATATAGGGGAGGTCGCATGTTCTTTTCCTTGCGATCATTATCCACATGAAATAGAGGTCGGCTTCCAAGATACGTGCCACCTCGCTCCGCGGGGCGAAGGCGGTAACTACAAGTCGGTGCAACATCCGATGTACGGGCGATCGGATATGTCCCTCAAATCTATCAAATCGATTATAGTAGCCGTCGCCAATGGTAGACCAGAAGGTGGTGGCTTTGAACTCAGGCGGGAATTTGCGGCAGCACTGGCTAATAAAGTTAGGATATTCGTGACTTCTAGCCACTTGAGGCGTGTAAAGCTCGATTCTTTCCGCAAACTCCATAAGGCTACATTCCCTTTCAATTCCATCAAGCCGAAATGAGATGATATCAGGCGTCCCTACTTCTCGGAGTTTGTCAACATTTAATGTGGAGAGAAATTCCAAAACGAGCTCTGTGTATGTTGGCTCGTTTATGTGGAATATCTTCCACCATGCTGTGTCCAAAAATCTAACAAACTCCCCTTCAGTCCACTCCTGTCGGGAAAGAGGCTCTAGTTGCTTGTCGAGACCAGTCTCAATAGCAAGTTTACAGTCAAGAACATGGGAAGGCATGATTTCCCGCCCTCGCAGATTTTGAAGCTTTCTTAAAAATTCCTTTTTTGTAGCAATTGAGGCGGGTGGCGGCGGGACGGGAGATGTTATTGAGACGTTCGGGATAACCCTCTTCCTTGGGGTGCAGATAATCTTCACCATCTGCACAAAAAAAACTGGAAAAAATCAGAAAAATGAGGCTGTCTGATAGATAGCGGCGCTATTGGCTTGAGATAGCGGCGCTATTTCTAGTGTCACGAATTTTTGCCCAAAAATATGATTTTTATGATCCAAAGCATTTGCATTAACTAGACAAACGTTCCATATCCTCTAGAAATCAAACATATTCATAAATCAAGGCTCAAAAGCATCTAAACATGTGTTTGATTGAAAAAGGAACTCATAGAACGTATCTGTTAAAGAGCAAAAAACGCTAAAAAGAGAATCGGGAATCGAGAAACATACCTTTAAATCTTAAGTTTTTAGTGGAAAAAGCCTCTTGTTGCTGATTTTCGGAGTTCAGGAGGTGTATTAGGTTAAATTTTCGGATTAGACTTAATATATAGGCTCAACAAAGCGAAAAAGATAAAATCTAACCGAAAATCCTGTTACAGCGAAGATAGCGGCGCTATCTAGTTGAGATAGCGGCGCTATCTACTTGGCACACCTGATCTTTGTGAGTTGGTTGGAAACAGCGACGAGATGAGGACTTGGGGAGATAGCGGCGGTATCTAAGGAGATAGCGGCGCTATCTCTGATTTTTCCACCATTTTTCATTTTTTTTGTTCCTCTTTTGTCCCGCACGTGATGCTTTGGTTCGGGGTTTCCTAAAATAAATTAAAAACAAAAAATAACCAAAAACAATTAAAAATAACTTACAAACGCCCGGGTTGCCACCCGGTTAGCGCCTCTGTTTAGTGTCGTTGGCCCGACCTCGCCCGGTTTGGATGTTTCATTTAATGTCCTCCGGTACCTCCAGCTTTTCTTCGATCTTCTTTTCTTCCACGAAACCTTCATAAAATGGCTTCAACCTGTTGCCGTTTACCTTGAATATCTTGTTCGTCTTCATGCTCCTTATTTCTATCGCACCGTGGTCGAATACCTGTACGACCACAAACGGCCCTACCCATCTAGACCGTAATTTTCCAGGAAACCACTTGAGTCGAGAGTCATATAGCAGAACTTTCTGACCAATGCTGAAATCTTTTCGTTTGATGTATTTGTCGTGCAGGCGCTTGGTCTTTTCTTTATATAACCTCGAACTCTCGTATGCGTCGTCACGGAGTTCCTCAAGTTCCTGTAATTCCAACTTCCTATGTACCCCCGTTTCATCTATCCCCATATTTAACTTCTTGATTGCCCAGTATGCTCGATGTTCAAGCTCGACTGGCAAGTGACATGCTTTACCGTAGACTAAGCGGTAAGGAGACATACCTGTAGGGGTTTTGTAAGCTGTCCTATAGGCCCATAAGGCATCATCCAACCGAGCGCTCCAATCCTTGCGAGTTGTATTCACAGATTTTTCAAGGATTTGTTTAATCTCGCGATTGGAGATTTCAGCTTGACCGTTGGTTTGCGGATGATAAGCTGTTGAGACTCGATGTTACACCCCATATCTTTTCAAGAGGGTACTGAATGCCTTATTCAGGAAGTGGGTGCCTCTATCACTTATTATGGCCCTTGGAGTGCCAAACCTGCAAAAAATATTAATTCTCACAAAATCTATAACAGTTTTAGAGTCGTAGTTTCTTATAGCTTTTGCCTCCACCCATTTAGAGACATAATCCACGGCCAGAAGGATGTACAGATTGCCATACGACGACGGGAACGGCCCCATAAAATCAATACCCCACACATCAAAGATTTCGCAGACTAAGATTGGGGTCAGTGGCATTTGGTTTCTGGACGTTACCGCTCCAGTTCGTTGACATCTCGCGCAATTCTTGCAATGTAGGTACGCATCTTTGAAAATACTTGGCCAGTAGAATCCGCATTCTAACACCTTTCTTGTTGTTCTTTGAGGACCGAAATGTCCTCCACAGGCATGCTCATGACAAAAGGAGAGAATAGAGGGCACCTCATCATAATGTACGCACCTCCTAATCACTTGATCTGCCCCTTGCTTCCACAAATAGGGGTCATCCCAGCTGTACCGCCTCGCTTCAACCTTCAGCCTTTCTCTTTGAGCTCTATTGAATTTGGGAGGGAATTCTCCCGATACCAGGTAGTTGCAAATGTCAACATACTAAGGTAATTCTTGAATTTTAAAAATGTGCTCATCAGGGAAAGCATCACGAATTGGCTCGGTCTCTCCTTGTGGTGTAATGCGGCTTAAATGGTCAGCCACCAGATTTTCCTTTCCACTTTTATCTTTTATTTCGATATCAAACTCTTGCAATAAAAGGATCCATCGAATTAATCATGGTTTTGAATCCTTTTTTGTTAGCAAGTGTCTAATGGCAGCATGGTCAGTGTAGATGATCACTTTGCCACCCAGGAGATATTGACGAAACTTTTCAAGTGCAAAAACCACTGCCAAGAGTTCCTTTTCAGTCGTGGAGTAGTTACCTTGAGCATCATCCAAAACTTTTGACGCATAGTAGATGACATGATGGGCTCGATCAACTTTTTGCCCTAAGACAGCCCCAATGGCTGTGTTACTTGCGTCACACATTATCTCAAAAGGTAAACTCCAGTCAGGTGGTTGTATGATAGGAGATGATGTGAGTAGAGTCTTCAAGTGATCAAATGCTCACTTGCAGGCATCGTCGAATTTGAAATCGACGTCTTTTTGTAGAAGATGGCACATTGGAACCGTGATTTTTGAAAAATCTTTAATAAATCTTCTATAAAAGCCTGCGTGTCCCAAGAATGATCGAACTTCCCGAACATTCGTTGGGTAAGGCAAATTCTTGATGACATCTATCTTCGCTTTGTCGACCTCCAGCCCATTTTTGGAAACTACGTGTCCCAAAATCAATCCCTTGTCCACCATAAAGTGACACTTTTCATAATTGAGGACAAGATCTATGTCGATGCACCTTTGTAGAATTTTTGTGAGATTTTCTAAGCAATGATTGAATGAGTCTCCATATACCGTGAAATCATCCATGAAAACTTCAATTATCTCTTCTACATATTCAGAGAAAATGCTCACCATACATCTCTGAAATGTGGCCGGTGCATTGCAAAGGCCAAAGGGCATCCTCCTATAAGCAAACGTGCCAAAGGGGCACGTGAAGGTCGTCTTTTCCTGGTCTTCGGGTGCTACAGGGATCTGATGGAATCCAGAGAATCCATCCAAACAACAATAATGCGATTTCCCAGCCAGCCTCTCCAACATTTGATCAATGAAAGGCAATGGGAAATGATCCTTTCTGGTTGCAGCGTTTAGTTTCCTGTAGTCTATGCACACTCTCCATCCATTTTGTACTCGAGTGGGCACCAGGTCTCCATCTTCATTCTCCACAACGGTAACTCCAGCCTTTTTAGGAACTACTTGGACTGGGCTTACCCACTTGCTATCAGAAATAGGATATATCATCCCGGCGTTCAACAATTTCATTATTTCTTTCTTGACCACCTCCATCATAGGTGGGTTCAATCTCCTTTGCGGTTGTCTTGAAGGCTTATAATCATCCTCCATTAGAATTTTGTGCATGCATAAGGAGGGACTCAACCCTTTTATATCAGCGATCGTCCATCCTATCGCTTTCTTGTATCGTTTTAGGAGGTTGATCAACTCCTCTTCTTCCTTTTCCGTCAATTTGTTTGAGACGATGACAGGGAGTGTCTCTTCGTTTCCCAAGTAGGCATATTTAAGATGCTCGGGCAAAGTTTTGAGCTCGAGCTTTGGTGCTTTCACTACTGAGGGAAGGAGCTTTTCGGTCGAGTTAGGAAGTTGCATCATGACCTGTTTGTTTTTCAGGTCCTTTCTCTCCTCAACTGCCTTCACCATTGTTTTCAGATCTTCATTTAGCTCAAACTTCTCTACCAATTCTTCTATCTTTTCCTCATCCAGATCGTTATTTAATACCAAACTCAAGGGGTCACTGCTGATTAGCTCAAAGAGTTCCTCAGCAAGTGGTTTAATGATATCTACGAAATTCAAAGAATGCACATCGGTTGGGTACTTCATGGCTTCGTAGATGTTGAAATTGATGACCTCGTCATCGAATTCCATGGAGAAGGTACCAGCATAGACATCAATTTTCGTTCTTGCTGTACTCAAGAACGGCCTCCCCAGTAGAATTGAGTTTGGGTTGGGATTGTCGTCATCCCCCATATCAAGAACATAGAAATCAGCTGGAAAGACAAGCTGATTAACTTGGACAAGTACGTCCTCCAATACTCCCTTGGGATGAACTATTGAACGATCTGCGAGTTGAACTATAATCCCCGTCTTTGCTAGATTCCCAAAACCAGTTGCTTTGTACACAGAATAGGGCAAGACATTAATTGAGGCCCCCAGATCGAGCATTGCTCTTGGTATGCTTATGTTACCCAGTTTGCAAGGTACGGTGAAAACGCCAGGATCTTTGCATTTCTTTGGTATCCGCCTTTGTAGGACTGCGGATGCGTTTTCTCCGATTTTGACTGTCTCGTACCCCTTTAACTTTCTCTTTGAAGTACATAGTTCTTTGAGGAACTTGGCGTACCTGGGTATTTGTTTAATAGCCTCTAGGAGGGGAATGTTTATTTCAACTTTTCTGAAAATTTCAAGTATTTCATTCTCCCCCTTTTCTCTTTTATCACCTCTTAGTCTCGAGGGAAAAGGTGCGGATTGTATTTTGGCTTCTACAGGTTCTGGGTCTTTCGGCTTTGGCTCTTCAGGCTTTTTCGGCAGTTTCTCCACTTCCAGCTCTTCCTCTTCGATCGGGGCCTTAGGCCCTTCGTATTGTGTACCGCTTCTTAGAGTAACGGCATAGGCTTTATGCTTCGGGTTTGTTTCAGTTTGAGCTGGAAGCTTTCCTTGTGCTTCCAATTTCCTTACTGAGCTAGCAAGCTGAGCCATTTGTTGTTCTAGATTTTTGATGCTTGCTTTAGTTTCGTTTTGGAAGGTCTGTGTACTTGTTGCTAAGCTTTTAACAATATCCTCCAATGACATCCCAGAGCTGCTTGGTTGAGGGGCAGCTGGTGGTGGACGAGTTTGGTATGGCTGATTTTGTGGTGGCGGCCTCGATTGATATTGTTGATGGTTTCTTGGTTGGTAGTTCGACGATTGACCTTGATTCCATCCTGTATTTCCTCGCGGTTGATCGTACTGTCTTTGAAATGGCCCCGTGGCTTTGGCTTCTTCGGTTTCTTCTTGCAATAATGGGCACATATCGGTTGGGTGGCCCACTTGTAGACAAACGCCACAAGGTCGAACTGGCGGTTGGGTGGCTTTCTCTTTGGTTAACATCAGAACGGCTTTAGTCAACTCGGAGATTTGAGACTCCAATTTAGGGTTGTTGACTTCATTAACTGCTCTTGGTGGATCTGGATACCATTCATCTTCCTGGAGAGTGTGTTTGGAATCCTCAGCCATCGTATTGATCAATTCTCGAATATGAGTCGGGGTTTTATCAGTAATTGATCCTCCACTTGAAGCATTTAATAGTCGACGGTCCCAAGCTGTTAATCCCTCACAAAAATATTGAAGTAATTGATAATCGGTGATACCGTGCTTGGGGCATCGAGTGCACAACCTTTTGAATCGTTCCCAGTAGCTATGCAATGCTTCCCTCTTCTGCTGCTTAATGCCAATAATCTCTCTGCGAAGGGAAGAGGCTTTCATCTCAGGGAAGTACTTATCAAGGAACATACGAGCCAGCTCATTCCACGTGGTAACGGATCCAGGTGGCAAGTAGTAGAGCCAGTCTCTTGCGGAGTCTTGAACAGCAAAGGGGAATGCCCTAAGCTTGATTTGATCTTCTGTCACGTCATGTGGCTTCATGCCGGTGCACACCACATGAAATTCTTTTAAGAACTTGTGAGGGTCTTCATTTTCGACCCCTCTGAATGTTGGCAGAAGATGAATTAGCCCAGACTTGAGCTCGAAGTTGATCATGGCAGGTTTGGTGATGCATAGGGGTTGTTGGGTAACATCTTGTGTTGCCCATTGACGGAGGGTTTGTTCGGGTGCTGCCATGGTGACAGGTATAGGAATAAGAGTTGGAGATGGTGGTGATGTGGTTTCGGATTGGGTTTCGGTAGATGTGACTTGGGTTGATTGGTTTTCTGAGGTAGGATGTAATGTAGAAGTTTGGGAAGTGGGCTGCTTCTTGCGAAGTGTGGCTTGCTTCCTTAGGCTTCTAGCGGTTTTCTCGATCTCCTTGTCAAGTGCAAGTGCTGAACCTGTACGAAGAGATCTTGGCATAAACGTTAGTATTGCCGTGTCCCCGGCAACGGCGTCAATTTGTTAAGGGTGTCAATCCCTAACAAATGTGATCGGAAATGAATCCGACCAATCACTGCTATTCTGCACTGGATTAGAGTACAGGGCAAGCAGAGTCGAACCTCAAGGACACGGAGTTCAAAGTTTATGCCTTAAAATGTAAAAATAAAGGAGGGGGGGTTGAGTAACAAATAATAATAATAAATTGCAGAAACATGCAAATAATAAAGCTTGACGAAAATCAATAATAAAAAGGCCTAGTCCCGAGTCTTCAATGTTCAGCGTAATAAAATGAATCCGGTCGACGTGCTTAAGAATACAAATCCAAGTTGGCTTTTAAAATTCATAAAATATAATCTTTATGAAAATAACTTGCTAAAATGTTTAGATAAATGTCCGCTTATTACCTAAACCTAGTTTCATTTTACCCGACCTAAGGTCCGCTTATAGGCCGAATGCAGAAACCGCATAAGGTGTGCAAGTACCAATCAATGTCCAATTCTTCGCGTCCGCTGGGAAGTGTGTGGACATATGACCAGATTCTAAACAAGGAATTGGGCGCTTGTTTTTGTTACCAAACATCAACTGTGTTCAGCGATTAGGTGCCTTACACAGTCGATTAACAGTGTTTGAAAAAGATCCAATTAAGATGGCCAGTCAAAAGTAAATCAAATTCAAAACTCAGATTGAAACAAGAAAATGATCATTGGAATTATTCAAAAGCATTCATCGAACCGAATGTTTCAAATTATACACCAAACATATCCAAACTCAGGACTAGAATGCGGTTTCTAGCCAGACATGGCTAGAAATGAATCAAAAATACAAAATTGTAATCGAAAACGTCTTACAAATGATAAAAATACGAAACCGAATCTCGAGAGCCGTGATTCGGGCTTCAAAAACCTTCTAAAAACTGCTTGGAAGTGTCTCGGGGTCATGGCTTAAGCACTGGAACTGAACTCCCTTTCTGGCAGGAGAAGACTGCTATTTATAGCCATCCGGAGGAGATAGCGGCGCTATCTCCTTAGATAGCGGCGCTATCTTTCGAATTCCCCTGATTCTCGTTCTCCTGGTCAAACGTAAATCTCGCCTCCTTGATTTCCTCAACTGCCGAGATAGCGCCTCTATCTCAATAAATAGCGCCTCTATCGCAGATAGCGCCTCTATCTTAATATTTAGCGCCTCTATCTATGCAGTTTCCAGGATTTGTCATTTTTGGTCCCTGCTTGTTCCAACTTTGGTCCTTTTTCGCCTATTTTGCTCATTTTTGCTAAAAAACCTGCATAATTGATATTTTCCAAGTAAAGTGAGTATTTTAGTCCTTTTTAACTTAATTTATCTATAAAAATACCCTGATATCGTATAAAATATGTACGAAATACGCACGATATCATCCGCCACGTCCCCAGCTGACGATTAGGGAGGAAGAAGAGGAGCCTATGGAAGAAGATCCGGAAGAAGAAGATGATTATGACGATACCGCTCACAGTTGATCAAAATGGATGTAATTATGTTTGAATTTTTAGTACATTTTTGGATCTACATTTTGTTAGGATTAATTGCATAATTCATTCTTAGGAAATTGTCTAGGTAAATAAAGCCTCTTAAAGGCAGTAGATAATAATAATACACCAATAGTTTTATTTGTGTTGAAATGCTATTGTGAGTTGTTGAAGTTAGGATAATCTGTTGAAATTACCGCGCCGCGGCATCAATATATTACGCGACACGGTCTTTTCCATTTGACGTTGACTTTGGCTCACGTAATTACCGCGACGCGTGTCCTTCAATCACGCGCCGCGGCCATCCGCAACACATACAATTGCTTGTTGTACATTTTTATATTTTGTCATGTTTGTTTTAATTTGTTTGTTGAGTTATGCATGATACACCAAATTGAGAAGGAGTTGTCTCAGACAAGTGTGGGGTCATCGTGCCCCCTCCACTTGTCTCGACCACCGGCGTGTTCATTGTAGCGCTACAACTCCGGAATACGAAATCAAGGATCCGTTTGTTCGCAATTATACCTGTGATATTGAGCACCAAGCAGTCTATCGTCCAAAAAGGGTAACTCTTTCTCCCTTGTTTTGAAATAATTTTTGTACAACGGGGACGTTGTACGGTTTTAAGTGTGGGGTGTGGACGGTCGAAAGAGAATTTTTTGAAATTTTTGCAGAAATGATCAATTTTTTAATTTTTAGCAATATTTTTCAAAATTTTTAATAAATTGCAATTTTGAAATGAATGGTTTGTGATTGTTTATAGCTTTAGTATTTTTCGAGAAATACTATGTAGTTGTTATCATGCTATTAGTTAGTCAAATAAGTTGAGTTCTAGAAGTTAGAAGATTGAGCTGTTTTAGGATTGGAATTTAGGAAGGAAATGTCAATCTGTGGCTTTTGTTGTTCGAGCCAGTAAGTCTAAAATGGGTGGGACTTATGCACCTTACCACCTAAGATCGTTTGGTCTGGGATGGTATTTCTGAAAGCTCGTTACACGGACAACATCGAAAGTCATGGACAATTCCTTAATGGCATTTAGAATCTGAATGAGTAAGTACACTTCATTGTGGACAGAAAGTTTGTAATCAAGGGTTCTTTAGAAAGTCATGAATTCCAAAGAACAATTCGATTATGTTTTCGTGAACTATTCCACTCTAACTCAAAGAGCAATAAACTTTGAAACTAAACACAGTCAAAAAGTATTTGATTCCTTATTATAATTTGTTAAAAACTCTCTTGCTTGGGGACAAGCAAGGCACAAGTGTGGGGTGTTTGACAACGCCTAGTGATATCAAGTATTTTAGGCGTTGTTGAGCCCTGTTCTTGATACAATTATATCAGATATGTCTGGGTATTCTCACTTTTCGTGCCAAGACTTGTTTAGAGAAAAAGAATGGAAACAGGGACTAAAAGCGTGCAAAAAGGAAGAAGTTTGGGAAAGAATGAAAAATCAAGGAAACTCGTACGCGCGCCGCGGATCTATGAAACGCGCGACGCGAGCTTAAGGCGGTGTAACACATTCAAATGCCGAAGAAACGGGAAAAGATTAGTACGCGCGCTGCGGATTCTTCATCTGCGCGGCGCGACTGCGGGAAATTTGCAAGTATAAATAGATGCAATTTCAGCCGAAAACCCTAGCAAAGACCGGGTGTAAAATCGACCTTGAAGCTCTTTGACTCCAAGAATTCGTTCCAGCAACTTCTCAAGTGGTATTTTCATGTTTTGGATTTTTATTTCATTTAGTTAGATATTTGTAAGCTTTAGTTTGTATCTTTGGGAGTGACAACCATTGATACCAAGCTTAGGTTTATGTTTTATTAGTATTTGGTTACTGTTTTGGATGTTTGGAATCTGAATTTGGTTAATGCAAGCATTTGGTTACAATTAATATTGGTATTTCGGTGTTTTGGATGTTTTTTTGTGTTTTTGATTATTGAGTTGTGTTTGGATATTGTTTTGACCTTGTTGGCACTGTTTTCCCTTGCTGAAATCAGTAGCTAATTAGGTTAATTTTTAGGCATTAAACATTGGCTAGTAACTGTTCAGTAGAACTTTAGTTAGTGGCTAGTTTATGCTTTGCTTGGTTTTGCTTAGTTTGGATGCTTTTGATTGCTTCTGATTCAGAGATGCAATTCTGATTTCAGAAAGTGACTAGGTTCATTTGAGCTTAGCTTAGCTTGGCTTGAGTTTGTTTGATCATTGCTTTAGGGTGTTAGTAATTAAGAAGATAGAAACTAGATCCTCCGACTGTAGCGTGACACTACTAGTTGGTAATCTGTCACTTAGTCTAACCACGAAGCTCCTGCGGATCGACCCTGACTACCACTGTGCTAGTGTGTGTTAGGTTTTCTTTATTTTTGACCGCACGACGACCTAGGCGTGTCAGCTGCTTTCGTTTGATGATTCAATTACTCCCACTGGTTTTTAGACCAGGTGTAAAATCAATCAAACCGTCACATAGACTGTATCTCGTCCTTAGGTTCTCTTAATTGGCAGCAACTAGGCTCACCAATGCTTCCAAGTAGTCGGATTGAAAATCCGTACCAACTATAGTGTTTTATCACTAATCGGTATGTCACCATGATCATAACTACTTATGATGGTGATCAGTACTATTATTCAAGAGAAGATAATGTCAGAATTAAAACAAAAATCTGATTTCTGTTCTAAGCCTAGTGATGACTAAATGTTATTTCACTTGGCTAATCCTGAACTCATTCAGGACTATCCCAACTCCCACTGTCTCCTTAGAATATGAGTTCTTTCTAAAAGAGCTCTTTCTTTTCTAGGTACAGCGGAATAGCCAGTGAAATGACATTTCTGATTAGGTTCAGGCCAGTCATGAGGTTCGGACGAACACTACAAGACCCTGGACCTTTAATGTACAAGTGGGACAATCCCAGCTTTACATTTCAGACAGTGTCTGCAAAGCCTACTTAGTCGAAGATGTGGTTGGAATATGGTTTATATGGTCTGACTGGTTTAGTGTTTAATTTACGGGAAACTAATTGGCAATGTATCTCATACATCGAGGATCGAACTGTTTCGACCAATGCTCCATTATCTTCCCTAGGACACATTACAACTATTAATGTTCTTGGAAGAGAATGACTGTGAACCATTTTCCTAGTTTAAGTTGTCACTCAGGTTCTGTAGATCTCGTACTTCCTTTGAAGTCCTTGAACTGTTCAAGGTTTCAATTCAATCGCTTATTCTGATAAGCGTAGCCATATTCGTCATTCTGAATGAAAAATATCACGAAGTACAAACTATTGTGTTTTATTTGAAGATTCGAGCAACACACAACAACTGATGTGTTCGTTGCTCCTAATCTCAACGTCCTTTACATATCTTTGTAAACTTATGACTTTGTTAATGCTGGTCAAGACTTGCAATCTTCAGTTGACTCCAAGTTAACTGATTCCAAAATCCTATCATCTGGATCTTTGGGTGATTCATTTCTTGCCATTTGTGCTTTATAAAGAACTTAATCATCATCTGACTCTAAGTCATATGATTCCAAAATCCTGTCCAACTGGATCTTTGGTTGATTTATTTCTTGACACATTAAGAACTCAATTCATCATGAGACTCTAAGTCAAATGATTCCAAAGTCCTGTCCAACTGGACCTTTGGTTGAATTGATTCTTGTAATGTCTATCTTAACAATCATAATAGACACAATTCCTAAGATCCAAACACTTTGGATGCATTCAATATTCAAGTTATCATCAATAATGCATTCAACAGAATCATACAACATTTCAAGGATAATTTCAAACAACAGATGTTAAAAGAAATTAAAAGACAATTTTATTAAAAACAAAATCCTTGAACAATGTACTATATGATAGACAATGTCTTACGCATCTAAAAGCTAATAACAATATTTCAATATCTAACTAAACTTCAAAACTGCATGAGCCGGAAATCCAATCCAAATGTGCTCCTATGCACCAATGTCCCGTACCCTACTGATTCCCTGCATACAAACCAAAAATGTGACTATCACATTATGCATCAAGGAATTATGGAACATGAGTTTTGAGGTTTTTAGTTTACCTGAGCTTTCAAAAGATTTTGACCTTGGAGCGTCATCCAATCTTTCCGCGACTGTATCCGATTTTGTGGATTCCCAGTTTAAGACATGTCCAGACGATCTGGATCGTTTCTTGCTGCGTCTTTTCACTAAACTTAATCCAGAAGTAGCTGAACCATTGGAGCTATGCCTGTCCAAGAGTGACTCGTATAAAGTCAACAGTGGACGCATTTCCATTAAGTTCTTTTTCTGGTCTTCCTTTCTATACGTCTGAATGAACAGATCGTACTTACTGGTCAGTGAAGTGAGTAGAGTGTTAACACTCGACTCCTGACTCATGGAATAACCAAGTTTGTACAATTCGCCTATGTACGATTCAATCTGAAGAACATGCGAATCGATGCTACTTCCTTCTTTTAACTTACACTCTGCAAGTCTTTTGAAGATCCTAGCTAGTTCCTCTTCGACCGGTTTTCGGAACATTTCCTCAACCGATTGCATTAACTCATATGGCCCCAAGGATTCAAAATCCTTGCGGAACTCGGGGTCAATGGTCAATAGCATGAGGTCACGAATCTTTTCGGATTCATCAACTAATAAGTCACGCTTATCATAAAGGCTCTTTATGATGACTTATTTCGGTGGAACCGGGATCGGATACTCGGTGAGATGTAGCTTGCCAGCAATGCCGAGAGCCAGTCTCCAATTGCAAAGCCATTCCTTACAGTTGAGGCCAGTCAGCCTTTCCATATTTAGCAGGTGCTTTCTGATGCTCTCAGAAATTGGTGAAGGAGGAGAGGGAGGAGAATAGACACTTGATTCAGACGTCTACAATAAACAAAATTTATTAGTTTAATTTATCCTTTTAAATAATTACCCAATATATTATTTATTAAGGCTAGGACCCAAAATGCCCCAACTATGGTGTGAAGAGGGATGCCGTAATCACAACATAATGGTCATTAAGGTAGATAATACACTTATCAATTTCATCTTATGAAATTCCTAGATCTATTGAGACACATTGAACTGTTCAATGGCATGTTTAGTCTCGGATGTTCCCCACTGTTTGTGACTGGGATGCCGAGGATCACAAACCGGGTGTGAATAACCATGCAAATTAGCTAGGTACTCTTGAAGTCGATTTCCATCTCTAATTAACGTGCCGGTTAACCACACACGCTCCGTTAATAATGACAAAATCGAGAAACCCATTGCAAGTCTTTGCGGACCCCAGTTGGCGTGCCGGTAAACCACACACGCTCCACCAACGTTCCACAAAGTGCAATGTGTAATTCCATGGATTAGCACCAATTCACATTTTTATCCTAAAGTAACTAGATTGGGTTTTATTCAAAGTTCTAGTACTTTCAATTATAGCATTATACTTTTAAGAGGCTTAGCGGTTCTATCAAACCCGTTCGGCTAACGACACTCGACTGACCAGGAGAACGGTGGGTAAGAGTGGATACCCATTAGACTGCCATTTTATAGTCAGTCGCCTTATACCCTCTTTATAGGACAGTTTTGTGAATGAGGCCTACTAGCGGTAAGACTAACCAGTTTAATCTTATATATAAATATTAACTTTTAATCATAAATATATAAGATATATTTTAATCTCATTAAAATATTTTAGAATTAATCATTTCTTAATTTTCGCAAATTTTAAACTATTTTTCGAAAATTTAAATTAATTCTTTAAACTGATTTAATTGATCTTTTAATTAACAATTAATTAAACTAATTAAATCTAAGATAGATTTTAAGAAATTAATCAAATTAATTTTTCTATCTTGGTCCCTATATGGTTCGAAAATTATACAAGCCAACACATAAGAGTTCTAGTTATTTTATTAATCCAATTAGTTACCAAAATAACAACCTACTTATAAAAGGCAAGTAAATCAAGCAATTAAGGGAGGGGACCAAATGGGTGGCGGCTAGGGTTAGGAAACCCTAGCTAAAAATCGATCCAAGGCCATCCTTGGTGATGTTCATCGCAAAAAAACACCAAGGCAAAAACAATCCATGCAATTTATATCATTCACAAGAAAAACAAGCCTAAGCTCTGATACCACTGAAGGGTTTTCTATGCAATCAATGAACAAATAATTCCTATGGTTCACATGCAACCCTAGAAAGATCTATGTTTTCTTCTATGAAGATAATAAACTAAAAACCTAAAGGAACAATTATTTCTAAAGATCAAAACTGAGGAAAACCAACATTTTGATCTTATGATCCCTGAAGCTAGCAGCACAAGTGTCCTGCCTCAAATGGTGTCACACCCAAAGCAATGGAGAAGACAGTCCAACAGAGTAATCACAGTGAGAAAAGGCGTGAATTATGAGGAGCCAGAGGGTTCCTTTTATAGCCTCTTAGGGTTACACCTGAAACCCTAAGGAGTCTCCAAGTGGGCAAGCCTGTTGACCACTTGGACCAGATCCCTAAACCCTAATTAGGGTTTTCGCCAACCCTAGAGAAGCCTCCAAGGGTGGCACCACTTTTGGCCCCTAGACTTCTCTTTGCCAGATATTCAACTATTGAATAAATACAAACCAGTCATCACATTTTTAATTAATTAATTTAATCACTAAATTAAATCCAATTAATTCTAGATTAAATCTCAATTAATTATTATAGTTTGTAATTAATATATTAACACTTAAATATATTAATAAACCATTTAATTAATTCTATTGATTTATTAAACAATTAATAAATCAACATTTTACTCTACTGAACTCTATCCTGACCTCCAGCTATGAGGGCAACCCAAATGGACTTTGCTTCAATTAACAAGATAAATATAAATATAAAGTCATGGCTTAGACACCTAATCCAACACCAAGAATTATAAGTTTTAGTGTTATTGAGTTGGATCATATACATACCTGAGGCGGAGCCAGACACCTTGGATTTACCATATTTTATATCATGCAGGTACTTGGGGCAACTTCTTTTCCATTGGCCCTTTTGGGTACAGTAAAAGCAAGTGGCCTCTTCGGATAACTGGTTGGGGGGGGGGGGGAAATATCATACCCGACCTTTCTCTTTGACCCATGACTGGACTCTCCAGCTGGGGATTTCTCTTCCCAACTAGGTTGAGAAGAAGCCTTTATTTTCTTTCCTTTACCATGTCGAACGACCATAACGGGAACAACTGAAGTGGTTGGGCCCTGAGACTTTTCCATGCTCGCCTCGGTGGTTTGTAATAAATCGTGTAGCTGCATCAACGTTGTCTCTGTGTTGTGCAAATGATAGGTCAAGATGAACTTATCATAACAACTAGGAAGCGAGCTCAGGATCATGTTTTTAGTAAGCAGCGAGTACTTATGGGGTAACAGTTTCCTCATCGATCTCAAGAATTTGGTTATTGAGAACATACTCTTTGTCCTCATAACGAAGCATCATCTTTAGATTCCGCATGCAGTCCAGATAGTTAGGACCGATCGGCTTTTCCTTAGAGATAATCGAGAGTAGAGTGAAGTTTGAATTTACGGGAGGATGTGGAGGAGGAGGAGAGAGGTCACCATTGATTCCAGATATCTGTGAGAGAGATAAGTTTTAGTTAGTTGATGTATATTCCTTAAAATAATTACCCATTTATATTTAAGGCAAGGATCCATATTTTACATTCATTCTATGAAAATGGATGCCGTAAAATAGAATAATAAGGATGTACAATGTACACAATCAAATCCATACCCAATATCACATAAGCTTCTTCAATGGACAACCGTACGAAAGAACTCAACCCCAACTAACCTATAAAATATTGTTTTAGTTTCTGCAATACCCACACGTCATCTAAAATTTAACTGAACCATAAAACCGATCGATCAAACTAAATTAGATATAGTCTTTTGTCATGTTCAATGAAACCATTAATCTTTTGCCCTATTCAATGAGTCCATCAATCTATAATTGGATTTAAGCGTTTCTATTATGTTCAATAAATTCATTAATTTGTCTGTTTCTTTCGTTTACTTGTCAAACCGAGTTTATTGATTTGGCTAACAAAGTTTTTGCCAAAATGGCAAACAAAATATTAACAGGGGATCAAACTGGAATATTAGAAAGTTTGTGGTAGATTTTGTAAGTATTCCATCAAAAGGGGTGACATGCGAACAAATCAAATCGAGGGAAAAAACCCAAAACCCTAGTTTGCTTTTTTCCACAGACAGAACGAACACAGTAAGAAGAAATGGTGGTGAGACTGAGATTGGCGAGGTTGGGATGTCGGAACAGGCCATTCTACAGAGTGATGGCAGCCGATAGCAGATCTCCGAGGGACGGAAAGCATATAGAGGTCTTGGGTTACTATAATCCATTGCCAGGTTCTTCGTTCTCTCTTGATTTGCTATATTTTCCGATAATCTCGATTAGTTCTATGTGTAAGCATTTAGGCTTTTGATTAGAACCTATAATCTGATTTTCAATTTTGAAATTCTGGAGTCTCATGGGCAAGATTGAAAACTGAATGTTTGTATACATCAATTGGGAAAAACTTCCAAGATTTAGACGAAATTTGGGTTCCTTGGGTTGGGATTATCTTCAATTATTGATATTTGAAGTTGCAGATTGATTGGAACATGAAGCATTTAGAACTAGTGAATTCTCATAGTCTGTTGACTGCTCTTCCATCATATGATTATTTGATCCCTAAATAATAGAATGATAAGAATTAGATAATCAATTTCAAACACACATCCAAATACCCCCTAAATTTATTAAATTGTAATTCCTATTTCCTATTATGTTTGTTAACTTAAGTCACCATAATATATTTTGGTTGATTGTCTGGTCAATGCAGGTCAAGATGGCGGTAAACGAATGGGGCTTAATTTCGAACGAGTGAAGTAAGTTGTCTGGTACACCGGTTTTGAATTAATACTATTTTCATATTTAAGCTGATTATTAAATTTAAATTTTATAGAATACTGAAAACAAATATGAAATTTGATGTGTTACAGATACTGGCTATCGGTTGGTGCACAACCCTCGGATCCGGTTCAACGTTTGCTATTTAGGGCGGGGTTACTGCCGCCACCTCCCATGGTGGTGATGGGGCGGAAAGGTGGGCCCCGTGACACACGTCCGGTGGACCCGTTGAGTGGACGTGTCATGATGCCTGATCAACCAACCAAACCTAGTAATGAAGAAAATAAATCTTAAACTTTGTGACTGTTAGTCTTTGAGATCTGGTTGTTTTAGGTTGTTGGGTTGGTGTTTTTGGTTAAATGTTATGTAACCGTCACAATTAGATGCATGCAAATCATATGATAAACTTGATATCTTTGGTAATATTTGGCCGATATTGATAAAGCATAAACTAAATAAATTTGTGTATTAGAACTTGCTTTTCGGACTGTTCTTGCTCATTATTGTTAACTGGTTTCATTTGATCAATTTCGGACAGTTTTGTTGGAATGATAGCTAGAAAAGTATAATCAATGTGTGAATGCATGAAGATGATAGTTTAGTTCGTGAGAAAGTTTTAATTGATAAGAGTAATTTCTTTGATTACAATGGAAAACCCTTGTGTATAGGGGTGAACAAAAACATCACCGCAACGAAAAAAACCGCACATGTGGTTTTTATTTTGCAAAAACCGAAAATTTTCGGCGCGGTGTGGTTTTTAATTTTAAAAATCACAAAAAAGACCGAACCGCACCGCATGTAGAACTGAACCGTAAACCACTTATTAACCGCACCGAACCGTATAATTTATATTAATTATATATAAATAGTTATTATTCAATTAATATTATATTATGTAAAATAAAAAAAATAAGCGAATAAGGGATTGAAATTCGATCGTATAATTTTCTTTCCCTCTAGTTTCAGTCTACTTTTGTTTCACCCTTCACTCTTCAGACTCTTCGTTATCGTGATTTAGGGTTCTTCTGGTTGATTTCAACCTTCCAGATCTGTTATTACCAAAAACCGCACCGAACCGTACCGTGCTCAGCCCTATTTGTGTGGTAACAAAAATTTGTACCCTTAAAACGACTCCGGTGCGGATCCAGAAAATATTAGTAATAAAAGTGTAACAGGGTCCATCGTATATAAAAAAAAGAAAATATTAGTAGTAAAAGTCTGAATTTTTTTAGGTATTTTTGGGATTTTTCAGCAAAACTGGGTGCCACATATAGAGTTTAACTATTCTAGTTCAAAAATATAAATACATAATAATTTCGTTTCATATGTAAAAAAATCTGTTGAATAGAGAACCAGTTTTTATAAAAGGGAAAATGACTTATAAGGGTAACAATGTTTCAAAAGTGTTCACAAAATACCATCGACGTTTAAAGTGTTCAAAAAATACCATCGATGTATACCCTCTGTACGCATTATACCCTCTAACTATACGTGTTGTTCACAATTGACCCTCAGGTCACCGGTTAGCAATCGGTCATTTAGTGACTTGGCATATTATTTGCTTACTTGGCATATATAATGCTTAGTTGGATTTAATGGTTTACATATAAGACATTGGGGTCACACACGTATTAGGGTAAAAAGGCATTCCTCTCATCCTCTGTAAACGGCACAAGGAAAGAAGACCATGTCGATCTCAAGCTCAAACAGCAACAACTCCAAACAAAGGAAGACACTTGACTATTCGAACCCTTGTGGGTGTGGCTATCCGTCTCGAATTTGGACGTCATCTACTACAACTAATCCTGGTCGAAAATTTAGGGTTTGTCAAAACTCTTTGGTAAGTGTATTACCCAACAGTTTACAGTCTTATTCTTGTACACAATTGGTTGATTATGTGAACTCATTTTTATTAATGAAGGAAAAAAAGAAGAAAAGTTGTGGATTTTGGGAATGGGTTGAGGAAGAAGCAAAGTTAGAAGATGTGGGAGAGTCAAGCTCCTTTGAAATGAAAATCTCAAAACTGGAAAACGATTTCAGTTTGTACAAGTTGAAGATGGATATGGAGTCAATGAATTTTAGAAAAGAATTGGATGAAATGAGGAGGACAGTGATGATTCTAAAAGTTTCTGTGTTGGTGTTGCTGATTTCGTTTGTATTGAAATTAGTAATGCAATAAGTTAATATATTTTGTAATTTTAATAGTTTAAGGACCAAATATGTAAGATATGTGAAACTATGTTGTTATTATGGACCAAAACTGTTATAACAGTTATGAGACATTTAAGGACCAAAATTGTTGCCATTTAAAGTACGTTGCCATTTAAGGACCAAAACTGTTATAACAGTTATGAGACATTTAAGGACCAAAACTGTTAACCTGTTATGAAAATGGGACGAAAACTGTTAACACAGTTAAATGGGACCAAAACTGTTAAAACAGTTTAATGGGACCATTTAAAGTACGTTGCCATTTAAGGACCAAAACTGTTATAACAGTTACCAACCAAAAGTAAAAAAGAAGTAGTGAAAGTATGTTGCTATTATCGATCCCTTATCGATTCCATCAGTAACATAAAACATGGTATGCACCATAAAGGTTGTTTACAGATATCACAAAACATGGGCCTAACAATATATAACAAAATATGTGCCTTTTAAAGTTTTAGGCCCTATTACACAAAAATACACAAGAAATATGTGCCTTCTAAAGTTTTAGGCATAATTACACAAAAAACCACATGCTCACACCTCCTAGTTTAAATTCACCGGATTTTCAGTGCTTTCTCCACTCCCATCTTTTGTGATAACCCTTTTCTTTAAATTAATTTTGGTGAGTCTTTCAGATGGCATTCGCCTCTTTGGATTTTTACCACTGCCACCCATATCTTCAACTGCTTCATTTTCTTGTTTTTCATCACCATCTTCTTCGCTTTGTTGTTCTACTTCACCAACTTCTTCCTTTTGTTCTTCTACTTCATCACCTTCTTGTACATTTGGTTCTTCCTTTTGTTGTTGTACTGCATCACCATTTCCATGTTGCCTTGTTCTCTACTGCAACCACAACCCATGCTAGAGGATACATTTGGTTGTTAGCGTCCCTACCAACTGCTGATAAAAGCTCACCTCGACAAATACCCTTCAAGAAACATCCGTCAATGCCAATCACCCTTCGACAACCTTCAACCCAACCATCTTTCACACCTTTCAAGCAAACATATATTTTTGAAAAGTGTATTGTCGAATCAGGCATAATATCTACATCTAATTTGACTGTTGAACCGGGATTCGCCCTCAATAGTTCTGCACCATAACTCCGGATCTTCGCATAGTGTGCCTCTAAACTACCCTCTATCTCTTCCAGTGCAATTTTTTTCGCATTTCTACATTGGCCGACACTAACCCTTAGATTGAATTTTTTAAGTACTTCTGCTCTCATTTTCCTGTAACTAAGCTTAGGTCGTTCCAATATGTCATTAAGTAAGCGTTTTCCAATCCATCTGTATGTAACCATTGCTCCTAAATCCTGGGACCTAGCACAGTTATGATCAGCCATTAATGTCTTTATCTGGAATGATCTTTCGGTGCTCATCCACGTAGCCCATAATCTAAAAGGACAACATGCATTTTCTTCGGTTTTACAACACCTCACAAGCAATCTTTTAGAATCGTTTTTCTCGTACCACAATTTGTAACCATTAGCAACCGCATAATCTGTTAGCATATGTTTAAGTTCCAAAGGCCCAGAAAATCTCATACCTACAATGGGTACAACTGTATCCCATGCCTGGTCCGGATCATACACTGGATATTGCTGAATCTCCGTGCTATTATCGTTTCCATCATGTACACCATGTGCCGGTATGACAGTTTTTTTGCACAAAAACGGGTCATCTACTAAATTAACCGGTGTTGCCTCATCGTCTCCTTCAAGGTCCACAGATAAATTATCAGAAATTACAGTGTCTACATCACTATCACTGCTGTCACTATCCGTCCCTCCTTCAGCATCTCTCTCATCAGCAATCCATTCTAAAATAGGTTCATTGCAGTGATCAACATACACATCAATTCTTCCTTCATTCCCGTTGGCACAATCAAGAAAACGCACATAATCATTATCATCTACCAATCCTCGCAAACCATCTTTCAGGGACCGATGTGGGAGACAATAGTACACAGCAGGCACTCTATCCTTAACCAATTTCTTAAGAAAATTAATAAAATCTGTGTACCTCATGCTCTTGAAGTCGACTTCTGTAAAAGTCGATATTAGAGGACTGAAATACACAATTGGGTTCGGGGAAAATGCACCATCATGGTATACTTGAACTCTGAGAAAACCTTCTTCAACATCCTTTGCACTATCGTTGTCAACAGCCTTTGAAGTTGACGATTCCGCCATTTTCGTAAACTGCTTCAAGAAGAGATAAACTTGAGGATGGTGCTTCAGTTGACTCTCGTGGTTCAGTTCACGATCGAGGTTCACTTCACGTTCCCGCCATGTCCTCTCGTCTTCCCTCTTTTGAATATCGCACGTTGGGTCTGTGAAATCGGTTTGAAGTTTTAACCCTAGGTTACCCTTTACAGACGGGTAATAAAGATGGGAATACCGTGATTTTCTCTTATTCCACGTAATTGCTTCTTATTCCACGTAATTGCCCCGTCATTTGTTTTATTTCCACCTAAACATGTCACCGGGAAACACTTCCTACTTACTTGCTATAGCCGGTGACCTGAGGGTCAATTGTGAACAACACGTATAGTTAGAGGGTATAATGCGTACAGAGGGTATACATCGATGGTATTTTTTGAACACTTTAAACGTCGATGGTATTTTGTGAACACTTTTGAAACATTGTTACCCTTATAAGTCATTTTCCCTTTATAAAATGTCTAAAGTTCTGAACCTTAACCGAATTTTTGAAGTTTCCAAAATAAAAATTCAAACAGAATATGACATCTACTCCTTTCTCTCAAGTCTCAGCCTTGTTTCAGCCATTGTTGGTTAAAGCCCAAAAGAATGGAACTTTAATCCATAATTATCATTTAAGCCCCTCGAACTTTTTCCTTACAACGAAAAATCGTTGCCCAACAGATTTTCGTCTCAAACAGGTATTACGAGTCAAACAAGTAAGCTATTGCAATCGTAGCGAAAAAATAGAAACGAAGATGGCAACCGCCATTACTGCCGCCGGCGACGCCAATTCGACCAGCCCTGAGCAAAACCCAGGTGAGTTTCCGGCGACGTTTATAGCTGATCAACAACCGATTAGTTTAATTGATGAAAAATGAATCAACTCGGATAGAATAATGCGAATTTGATTATAAGATTTGGGGGTTTTAAATTGTTCCAGGAATCCGTCTGCAGAAAATAGTTTTACGAAACAACCATGGGGAGAAACTTGTGGGTCTATTGCATGAGACTGGATCCAAAGAGATTGTAATTTTATGCCATGGATTTCAATCAACCAAGGTCTGTCACTTTGGTACTTCTAATCATCGTATTCAAGTTCAGTTTTCTTAGGGTAAATTGACCTGTATAGCAACATTTTTATCTAATTTGGTTTCAAACTATTTTCTTTGCCAATTACCTCACTAAACTAACATCTGTTACCTTGTGATTTAAGATCAGTGGAGTGAACCTTTGTGAAATTTCCCAAAAATTCATTGACGATTCTTGATTTTGTATAGGAAAGCAATACCATGGTGAACCTTGCTTCTGCACTGGAGAAAGAAGGGATCACTGCATTCCGTTTTGATTTCGCTGGAAACGGGTGAGTTTGAGTATTAAACGAACAATTACGACTTAATTGCGATAATTTATGCTAATCGGAACTACAACATTATTGTAATTTCATTACTGTAACAAAACAGATGATCCAAATAAACGTAAAATTACGTAAATACCCTTAAGCTTAAACCTACTGATTATCTGATTTAATCAGGGAAAGTGAAGGAACATTTCAATATGGTAATTACCGTAGAGAGGCTGATGACTTACATTCAGTAATCCAACACTTTACTAAATCTAATCGTGTCACAAGAGCAATCCTTGGTCATAGTAAAGGTATGCTACACATTATACGTGAACCCTTTTTTTGGTACTCAAAAGACGTAAATGCCCTTCTCATACAGGTGGGAATGTGGTGCTCTTATACGCGTCCAAGTATCATGACATACACCGTGTTATCAACGTATCGGGACGTTACAACACAGAAGGGGGCGTGGAAGAACGTTTGGGAAAAGGGTATTTGCAAAAAGTGAAAAAAGATGGTTTTATCGACGTTAAGGCCAAAACCGGTATACTTGAAAACTTTCGTGCCAAATTTGCAATAACCGCCGTCTATAGGACTTAAAACGTAAATACCAATGTTGGTGTAGGGGAGGTCTTGTATCGTGTGACTGAGGAAAGTTTGATGGATCGTTTGAATACAAATATGCATGAAGCATGTTTGCGGATTGATAAAGATTCTAGGTAAGATGAAAAAGTGTAGTGAATCTTTTATTGCAATGTGTTAATTTGTGTGTGTGTGTGTGTGTGTGTTTTTTTAGCAGGGTGTTGACAGTTCATGGATCCGATGATTCGATTGTGGGAGTTGAAGAGGCATTAGAGTTTGCCAAGATTATACCAAACCACAAGTTACATGTCATTGACGGAGCTAACCATGGATTCTCTAAGCATCAAGATGAATTAATTTCGGTTGTTTTGTCTTTCATAAAAGATGAATGATGAATTCATTTTATATTTAACCATTCAAAATACCTAATTTGTATCTTTGTTATCACCATGTCCACTTGTAGAACTTAGGTTGTATTTGTTACATGGACATGACTGGACTTTCTTGGTTATGTTTGATGATGAGGATGAGAAGGGCAATGACGTCTTTTGCACATATTAAATATCCAGAGCAAATCCGTGCTTTACATTATTCCATGTTACTGGCAGGATTAAAAATTTGAATTTTTTTTTTCGTTGACATCAGTCTTACCAATCTTAGACATCGTGAGTCAGTTTGACAGTAATCATGATGTCACAATCATGCAGTGTCTGTTAAGGTAATTGTTTGATTTAAAGTTGTAATAATCAATTTTGAGTTTCAAAAATTCGTTCTAGTTTTCTATCAGTTTTGGAATAGAATACAAAGATAAACCGATTTATTATATTAATTGTAGAAACATTTAACTATCTTTAACATCAACCAAGGAATTATCTTATTAGATAATTCGGATTCTTTAAATTACAATAATACATTAAAAACGTAAATCCAAACGCTCTAAGTATTCCTTATTACTAAAAAAATGCACTTCATAAATTTGGACAGATGTGGTTGATTTTGTAAGTGAAGTGTGTTTGCCCTTTGGCTACATTTGTTCTTAACATACAATTCCCATAAAAATTAAAAGGATTGTAAATAATTTGCCGCAGTTAAGTTGGTTACGATGTATTGTAATTCATAAAACACATACTGATATTCAAACATGCATCACAATAAAATATGCAATCACGGAAAAAGTTAAAAATATTTTCGTTCGGAAAAGTCCAACGTGTAAGAGCATAAAAGGTCAATATATGCCTGCAGGCACTTTATGCTCGATTATATTCGTAACGAATGGGGACATTGATCCACAAGGTTTATTTTATACACTCAAACTTGATAAGTGCTGCCAAAATTCCTTTTTTATCAGATTCTCCATTCAAACAAGCGGTACGCGTTAATCACCACTCACACACTCTCAACAGTAGCAGAAGAAGCAGAATTAGGCCAAAGATGGCCGCCGGCGACTCCACCGCTACCACCACTTCCACAAACGCCGAGCAAAACACAGGCAGGCAATCTTTTTGTATACCCGATACAATTTTACTCTAAATTCACTTTCTTTTAGGGTTAATTTCTGAGTTGATGATTAACCCATCGCCAGATTTGATCCTATGGACCCATTTGGTTCATATTTCTCGCTAAGAGAGGCATGTTTGTGGTTCTTATACGAAATTTAACCTCTGTTTATTTCCTTGAATCGTACACGTCGGATTAAGAAATGGATTTACATAGCAATTAGGTACTTTGTCTGCTTTCATTTACATAATGATGGATTTGGGGAATTACAGGGATCATGTTTATGCGCTTTCTACTTTTATGTTGATTATATTTGAGAATTGGCATTGAAAAATAACTGTGATCCTCTCTTTCAATGTTTTAGTGATTGAACAGCAGAAAGTAATCATAGAAAACAAACATGGTGAGAAACTTGTGGGTGTGTTACACGAAACAGGGTCTAAAGAGATTGTAATCGTGTGCCATGGCTTCCAGTGCACAAAGGTATGACCTCCTTTTTGGCCACATTTTTAGGTAAAAGAAATGAACATAACATAGGTCACATAAAACATCAAACTTTAGCTGCACATGGCAATAGTATTGATTTTTTGATGATTTGTTGTTGTTTTTAGGAGTATAGTATGATGGTTGACCTCACACTTGCATTGGAAAAACAAGGGATTACTGTATACCGCTTTGATTTTTCAGGAAATGGGTGAGTCCATTGTGGTACAATAAACAAATCATTAAAAGCACATTTGAATTTGGTAGCATATCAAACTCATAATTCAAAATGAAACAATTGTTGTATTATAGTGAAAGTGAAGGCACATTTGAATTTGGCAACTATGGTAAAGAGGTCAACGATTTACAAGCAGTAATCCAACACTTCACTGCAACAAATCGTGTTATAACTGCAATCATTGGACACAGTAAAGGTAAGATCCTAATAAATGAAGGTAAATTTGTAAAAAGTTAGCACTTATAAGTTAAAATAAGAAAGCCTCGTTTCTCTGACTTTTTCTATTAAGTCGTTCTTTCTGTGTTAACGTATATAACATTTTTTTTTGCAGGTGGGAATGTAGTGGTTTTATACGCATCTTTACATCGTGATATAAAGACAGTTGTCAATGTATCTGGTCGTTATAAAATGGATAGGGGAATCGAGGAGAGATTAGGAAAAGATTATTTAGAAAGAGCTAAAAAAGACGGATTTATCGACATCAAATCCAAAACAGGTTAACTATATAAGATTATAACAAACCACGGTTCACCCATATGTTGACTTACAACTTTTTTTTTTTTTGGAAAAATGTAGGAGAAGTTTCGTTTCGTGTGACTAAGGAAAGTCTGATGGAACGTCTGAATACGAACATGCATGAAGCGGGACTTAAAATTGATAAAGATTGCAAGGTCTTAACTGTTCATGGGTCAGTTGATGAAGTGATCCCAGTTGAAGATGCATTGGAGTTTGCCAAGATTATACCTAACCATGAGTTAAAGATCATTGAAGGGGCTAACCATGGTTACAACAAACACCGCGATGAATTATGTTCGGTTGTTTTGGCTTTTGTAAAGGATAATTTGTGTTAACAGGAAGAAGGTGAGAATTCATGAAAGAGGTATTAGGTGGAAGTATAATATAGTTAAATGGTAACTATATTGTAGTTCATTTTGTGGTGCTTTTGGGATTTTACGCAATTCCTTTTTTTTTTTTTTTTTTTTTTTTTTTTTTTTTTTTTTTTTTTTTTTTTTGTAGTTTGTTTGGGAAGAATGATGAACCATGTTGTGTAATGATTGTAATTGGTTTCTTGAATGTCATGTATTTGAGATGGTGAATTGTGAGTTAGGAGATGTTGTGTTTGTGAAAGGAATTAGTTTGACGGTGAGAAAAAAAAGAGTTTTATAAGTATGTTGCTTCTTTTTCTTTCCTGGAATTGGAAGTACGAAGGATATATAGATATGAGATAAATGACTTGTTGTCATTAAATTAGCTTGAGTAGTTCATTTACTTTTATAATGAAGAGGATGAAATAAATGAAAATTTTGTGGAAATTTTCTATTTGGAAAGTATGATATTGCAATTGATAATAGTGGGGGTAAATGATGTTAATTGAGAAATATAAGGATGGGATGTGGTTGCTTTAAGGTGGGTTAAAATAGTTTCTAAGTTTTAACAAAGAAGAGGAAAAGAAAAAGAGAAGGGAAAGGAAAAAAAAGTTATATTTTTGTGTTTTCGAGTTGGAAGAAAATTAAAAGAAAAATAAATATTTTATGTGTTCCGGACTGGAAATTGAGAGAAAGAAAAGAGGTTATTGTTACTGTAGCATAACGAAGTTTGGTGTTTTTTGCGAATTGGTCACTGAAGTTTTTTTTTTTTTTTTTTTTTTTTTTTTTTTTTTTTTTGCACAATAGGTCACTAAAATTGAATTTTAAATGTTAAATAGGTCCCCAACGTTAGAACTAACTGGTTTTCAGTTAAATGTCGAGACCTATTTAACATGTAAATTCAACTTTAGTGACCTATTGTGCAAAAACAAAAAACTTCGGTGACCTATCACAACCACAAATACTATAGTCGGTCTCAAACTCGCCCTCTCTACTCGAATCTCTCTTCTCTCTTCTCTCTTCTGTGTTCCACGCTCTCTCTCTATCTCTCTCTTTCTAGTATTGATCGCGAATCACAGCCACCGCCGGTGCTGGATCCCTCTATACCTCTATTCGGTTCTTCCGGTGTGCTTGTGGGTCTACGGAAAACGATATTCGGGTTAAACGGTGACCATCCACAAACATTTCTTCTATCTCGCCGAGGTAACGAAGGGCTAGGACTTGGTGCCGGACTGTCTTATCTGTTTCCAACCATGAACATAGCCGTAGCAGGAAATCGACTCCGGTGAAACTCCGAGACGACGAACCTATTTAATGTATTCGGGCTATCAAATACCTCTATGAAACCTCCGATGCAATCGGGACAATAGAAAGATGAATCTTCTAGATGTATTCGAACCCTAATAAATCGGTTGCAACAATAACACCAGTGTGATGATGATGAAGATCCAACTGTTGATATCTATGAGTCTATAAACTGATCTGAAGGAAAAAAACGCAAACCCCAATCGATTTACAAGGGATACGATACGTCACCTAACTTTTCTTTCAAGAACACCACAAAGATCGAATCCTTTTATTCAAATAACGAGTATTGGCAAGAAATGAACCCTATATACACATAAGAAAACCCCCTAATAATAAAGAGTAGGGTGAACATAGACCTGGCAATAGAGCGGGTTTTGACCCTGATCCGCTCCAAACCCATGCAAAATTTATGTGTTTGGATCATTGTTTGTGATCCGTTTATCCGTTAATGACCCGTACCCGTTAACCATTTTATTAAAAGGGTTGGGTTTGGATCACTATTGATCCGATCCATTAATGGCACACCCATGTAATTATAAAAATATAAATTTATTATTTAGAAATTATTAGTTTTACAACTTAGTATTTACTTATATGTGTTTACTTTTGTCCAGGTGATTAGTGCGTGGATCGGTCGAACTTTTGATTTTTTGTAGATGCATCTCAATGTCTACATTTCCTCATGCATGTTTGCAAGAGATTTTTTTTTTTGTTTTGGAATTGTTATTTTAAGTATTAAGCTATATTATATGCCTCTTTTATTATGAAAAGTTTTTTTATTAGTATTAAGTAAAAATTCGATTCATGTTATATTTGTTGGAATGCATAATTATTGTGTAACTTTAATATTGTAAATGAGTCGGGTAAAGAGTTGAGTATCCGCTGATCTGGTGGATAAGGGTATGAGTTTGATTATTCAAAACCCTGTGGGTTACGGATCGGGTTTTGATAAGCTTTTGGAATTTGCTAAAAGGGTTCGGATCAATGTCGATCCGCTTCGTTGCCAGGTCTAGGTGAGCATGGTGCGGTTTTTGATAATAACCGCACCGCAAACCGCAAATATAGTTTTTCCTACAAAATAACCAAACGGTTCGGTTTTAATGCGGTGTGGTTTTGCGGTTTTTTTGGGTTGCGGTGCGATTATTAATCGTGTGCCATTGGCGCGGTTTTTCTTGCGGTTTTAAGAGGAGTGGTCTGAATGCGAAGTTGTGAATGACTACAAGGGGATTTTTTTGGAACACTTTTCGTAATCCCGCGTCACAATATTTATTAACTTTCAATATAATAATAGGTATCTATATATAATTATATTATTCTAATATAAAATATGCGGTGTGATTTGGTTTACATTGCGGTTCGGTTTGGTTTTTTTTGCGGTTTTTGATAAAAAAACTGCACCGCACTAAAAAAAATTTGGTTTTTGCAAAATAAAAACGCCATGTTCAGTTTTTGTTTCAGTTTCGGTTAATGCGATTTTTTCGGTTTTTTTTGTTGCGGTTCGGTTTTTGCGCACTCATAATAAAAATGGTTATTGTCACTGTAGCATACCAAGTTTGGTGCTTTTTCCGAATTGGTCATTGAAGTTTTTTTTATGCAATAGGTCACTAAAGTTAAATTTTATATGTTAAATGGGTCCCGACGTTAACCTAAAAACCTGTTACTTTTAACGTCGAGAACCTGTTTAACATGTAAAATTCAACTTTAGTGACCTATTGCGTAAAAAAAAAACTTTAGTGACCAATCCTGAAAAAACACCAAACTTGGTTGTGCTACAGTGACAATAACCCAAAACAATATTATATTAAGTCTTACTTTTCCTAGTCACTTCATTTTTTTTCAAATCCTTCAAAATCGGAAAGAAAGTTAAGAGGAAAGATTATCCATTCTCTTCTTTCCATTTTTTCCGTATCATGAACATCAATTTTTTTTTTGTCAGTTCCATCAACTTCTCTTCATCTCTCTTCTTAAGCGAGACTCGGAAACACAGTGTAAATGTTGGTGATTAAATAATAGATGAATCATGGTTTTTTAGTGCCACCTAAAAAATAGTGGTTGAAATTGACCGACTATCTAATCATTTTAATTAACTACTCTATAGTATTTTATAAAAATAGAAATCACTTGAAAATTATTTTGTGGATAACGGTCACAAATAGTTAAGTCTTTGAGATTTGAAATGTTTAACATATCAAGACCACGAATGTGTAAAATTTAATTAAGAGACACAAGTTTAAAGTAAACATTACATGCATTTTAATTACAATGTACAACCCTTTTAAAAATTCAATGCTCTAATTGTTTTCAGTTTTCTCAAACTGAATACATGTCAAAAGTATGAAGATTACCAAGGTCGGTTGACTAGTGAGTAGAAATACCAAATACAGTCATAATTGCAAAAAAATTATGAACACTGGTCAAAAATACAATTCCTAATAAACACCTCAAACAACAGTTGATTCCAAGTAGGCCGAGATTTAGAACACCGGCCAAAAAATACAACATTGTACTTGAAAAATCTAATGAGTACTCCCGAAAGTCAACTCTTGAAAGGTCTTTGGAGAAAGGTAAAACTCCAAGCCCAATGTCAACACTCCAAAAATATATTTTAGAACATCAAACTCTTCTATTTCAACAAAAATATGGAAATAAGTTATATCATAGATGAAAGCATTTCAATACATGAAACAGAATATAATAACGATGAAACATGTGACAAAATACAAATGCATATGCATCTATTCCCTTTTCCATTCTATACTCTCATATAATCTCTTACATATAAGGGACATGATGGTAACGGAAGCATAGACAAAGTAGTAGCATCACACCCAAAATTCGTCTAATACTTCCCTCAAAGCTTAAATGAAAACTTCTAACATCTTTCACTAGACTCATTTAAATGCTTCAAAAATATCTAATATTTAGGTTATGTGACCATCATACGCGATACCACATGATTTACGAACTCCATCCCCTAATCATGACTTTCTAGATTCTTAATCACAACTCGCAAGCATCATTGTTTGCATGAGTAGGGATGAACCTATGGACCGGAAAAACCGAAAGAAACCGGACTGGACCGAACTAGAACTAATTTACCTAATATGGTTAAGTTTTGAGTCCTTCATATTGTTGGGATATTAAGCACATCCGGCGGTAGGTGTGAGCGTGGTGCGGTTTGGTGCACTTTTAGGCTAAAACTGCATCGAAAACCGTATAGATCAGTTTTTAGATTGTCACCCTTCGGTTTTTGAATTTGGTGCGGTTTTTAAGTGTGGCAGTTTTTATGTGGTTCAGCTTTTACATTGGGGTGATTTTAAAACCGCAAAAACCGATGGATTATAATCATATTTTTTTGGACATATAACAAATCAAACACACATGTAAAACGACTTTATGATGATTTAGTTGCTAAAGTGCTAAAAAATATCAAAACTACGGCTAAAACATATTTCGGAAGATTAAAAATAATATTTACGTGGTAAAAAATACATATTTTAAGTCTTGAAACTAAATTTTCGTCTATGTTAAGGACTTGAATTGAAATTAAATTCGTTTGTTACCTTCATTTTAGTCAACTTTATTACAAAAAAATCTTAAATATCCAATATATATTAATTGAATATTTAAAAGATCACATGACACGGTTTTGCGGTACGGTTTTTGGTATACGGTTTTTACGAATGGTGCGATACGGATTTTGCGTTGCGGTATATAATGAAAAACTGCACTGCACCGCAAATAATCGGTTCTTAAAAAATAAAAAAAGCGCACCATCGGTTTATTCGCTCGGTTTCGGTTTTTCGATTTCGGGTTTTGCAGTTTTTTGATTTGCGGTTCGGTTTTTGCTCATCCCTATCCGGCGGGACTGAAGCCGGCATCCGAGTTTCTTAAACAATGCCATGTGGTTGATCTCTTAGCCTACAAGCTCAATCAGATTCCTCTTGCAGTGATAATCCACCGTTGGCATCCCGATTCCTTGAAAAACAATCCCTCTGCAGCATCACTTTGTTAATCGATTTCTCTACATCCAATAGTAAACCAAGAAATTAACTCAAAGCTATTAAATGAACATATATAATTAATGACCATCTTTGATAGAGTTTTTGATTTGTGGATCCAAGTTCTTATCCGAGACGATATTAAATCTTAATTATAGGATCTATTATTGAGATTGATAAGATGGATTGTGATGCCATCCCTGGATTCACCGTTGCTATTTGTCCAATTCCAATTACTAGGGTTTTATACTGCCATCGACAAATGATTTGTGAATGTCATTAAAGTTGGGTTCTAATTTAATTTTATTTAATTACAACTTAATTAGTCATTTGACATTGAAAAGGACGGTAATGAAACAGAAAGCGAAAGACGTTATAGAAAGTTGGATTACAATAGGGATCATTTCTGTAATTTAACATAAAATTTAGGGAAATCTCCAATAAAGTCCCAATATTTTGGCTCGGTTTATGAAAAAGTCCCAAATTAATTTTTATTTACAAAAAAAGACAGAAAACTGGCTAATGTATTCAAATTAGCCCTTTTTAACCATTTCAGCAGGTTATCTTGCCACGTGTAAAGTCTACATGTTTTAAATATCAATAAAGTCCTAATATTTTGGCTCAGTTTATGGAAAAGTCCCAACATGTTTTATTTTTCAACAAAGTCCTAATATTTTGGCTCAGTTTATGGAAATGTCCAACATTTTAGCTCAGTTTTTCTTGGAAATTATTACGTATTTTTACATGTATTTACGTTTTTAATAACGTTTTTATATGTTTAAAAATGTATTTTTACGTATTTATAAAAAAAACTTAAAATAGCATATTTATAACGTAAAAAACTTAAAAAATACGTCTTTAATAACATATTTATACATCTTTAATAACGCGTATTTAATAACATAAAAATAATTAAAAATACGTAAAAAGTAAAACGATGTATAAATACCTTTTTTTGAACGTATAAATACATAAAAATTACATTTTATTCATGTATTTATTCCAAATGACGGATATGGATTTTCGGTAAGTTTGTTTACAAGGATTAGACAGACACGGATATGGATTGATGTAAGTTTGCTTACTTGGAAAACATTACATAATTTACCTGTATTTACGTTTTTAATAACGTATTTATATGTTTAAAAATGTATATTCACGTATTTATAAAAAATACTTAAAAATAACGTATTTAATAACATGAAAAAACTTAAAAAATACGTCTTTAATAACGTATTTATGCGTCTTTAATAACATATTTAATAACGTAAAAATAATTAAAAAAAATACGTCAAAAATACTTAAAAAGTAAAAACGATGTATAAATACCTTTTATAAACGTGTAAATACGTAAAAATTACGTTTTAATCATGTATTTATTCCAAAACGATGTATAAATACCTTTTATAAACGTAATTTTTTCCAAGTAAACTAAGTCAAAATGTTCGGATTTTTTCATATATTGGGCCAAAATATTCGGATTTTATCGAAGATAAAACATGTTAGGACTTTTCTGTAAACTATGCCAAAATATTAGGACTTTATTAAAGATAAAACATGTAGTTACCTGCTGAAAAGGTTAAAAAGGGCTAATTTGAAAACATTAACCGGTTTTCTGTCCTTTTCTGTAAATAAAAATTAATTTGGGACTTTTTCATAAATTAGACCAAAATATTGGGACTTTATTGGAGATTTCCCTAAAATTTAAGTCTCGCCGGTAGACAATTAGACATGGACCATTGTAAATGTAGTTTGGCGAAAAAAACCTTTCTAAAAAAGGAAAATTTGATTTAAGTCATAAAGGGAAGGGAAACACCAAGGTCCCATCATGAACCTTCATCGATCCTGTGGGGTGCACTTACTTTCCATGATACGAACCACCATCCCACCATTAAAGACCAATTTCACAACTCCACTGCCTTTTGGTCGGCTGCTCTACACTTTGATTGGTTAAGGAGCTGATAAGATTTTAAATTACTCTCAGCCTTCACATATTCACACACTGAGTGTGTTGTGCGTGTGGAAATATAATATGTATATATATGTCAGCTGTAGTGTAGGCTATATACGGGTCTTCGGGAACATGATGAACACAGGTGACCATGGCAGACAAATATCCATTCAACACTCCATCTTAGAAAAGACTGGAAGAGCATAATTGAGTTAAGATTCTCTAATGTTAACCATACACTTTCTAGGAGCATATAGGGTTTGAATTTCAAACTATGCAGTGATTACTATGTATAAGAATCACCAGGTTAATTACGTGTCGTTCTATGGGTGGGGATCAAATATGAGACTGTGAAACTAAAGGGATGGAAACTTTGTTGGTTTGCTGATCATGGTTGGATACAAGAAATTCTTTTACGTGTGGGAAAAAATAACCCTAACAGAAATATCAATCTATATATCTATATATTTTATAATAGATGCATAAAAAAAACCCCATGTGATGTGACATGTGTGTGTGAGAGTCAAGTCACACAACACACTCACCTACACACATTGATGAGTTTTTTTAAGATCACCCTATTTTAAATGATCACATTCATTTGACACTCTCATATCTTTTCGTATTTCTATTAATTTCTAAATTTCTTTTAATACTTAATGTTGATTTGAAACTCTCATTACTTTTCAATTTCTTTATTATAAATTTGTAAATTAATGTTAAATAAGTGATTTGAAACCTAAATAACTTTTCATATATCTTCAATTAATATCATTTACTAAAAACTTTTTGTATTCATTTCATTTATTCATGTTGTTGCTATATAAGTATATTTTTCTCATAAAACATTCATGTCTTTCAAGTGTTTGTGATCAAAATATGAAAAGCGGAAGAAATGAGAAAATACACCAATCAAACGTATGTGGATTTTATGTAATTGTTTTTTGTTTATTTTTTCAAATTGTTTCTACACTCTTTGTATGATTTAGAAGTGTTTGATATATTTTTTTAATGTAAATAGTAAAATAGTTATTTTAGTAATTTTTTATTAAAACTTGTAGTATTTAACTTTTTTTATAGTATTTGTTATTCCAAGGATTGTGACATATAAAATTATGAAGTTGTTTATACAAAATTTCTATGATTTTAGAGGGTTTGACGTGATTTATGAATAAAAATGTTTTAATATATCTTGCGATGTTTTTATGTTATTATTTATTTCATAATTTTTGTTGGTCGTTAGATTTTGTTATGTAAAATAATAAAATTATTTCAACGAATTTTATGTATTGTATAGGAGTGTTTGGTTGTTATAATATATATTTTGATATTTCATGTTATTAAAAATTGTAGTCTTTATTTTTATACTATTTGTTATTCACTAGATTAAGATATCTAAAATGACACACATACACACACACACACGCATATATATATATATATATATATATATATATATATATATATATATATATATATATATATATATATATATATATATATATATATATATATATATATATATATATATATATATATATATATATATATATATATATATATATATATATATATAGAGAGAGAGAGAGAGAGAGACAAAGAGAATTAAAAAGATTTGTATATTAATTCGAAAATCAAGAAATAAAGAAAATTTGATGTTTTAATTATATTCATTATTGGCAAACAAAAGCACAAATAATATTTAAACAATAATTCTTTGTAACTAAAAAACCTTTTACTTATGTTAAATGATTACCAATAAGTCTAAAAAAATTCACAAGAAAGATTCCAACTATACTAAAAAAAATTTATCTTATTTTTACCTTTATCAGATTAAAAATTTCTTATTGTTTATTTATTATGATATTAATTAACTATTTTTTTGATAATTTTTAGAACAAATGTGTTGATATATGATAATTTATTAGTGATATATCAACCTTTTAGTTTTTTATATAAAATTGTTATTTCATAGCTGATGACAATGACTTAGATATTTTTTTAACAAAACATATATGTTATTATTTTACCTACATAATTTTGTTCCTACGCAACGTGCGGGGATTCGTCTAGCATAAATATACATCAAACTTAATCCATTTCACAAGTAAAAATAAGTATTGAACAAGAATAACACTAAACACGAAATCATTAGTTAAACAAATACCTAAAAATCAAAAATCCGTAAAGACAATTTGCAAAAACGAAAAAAAAACCCTTAAAATTAATATTGTTTTCAACTAGTCTAAGGCCACCCATAATACCTAATGGTCAAGATTTAAATGAAATTTGAAGGAATAGAAAAAAGAAATTTTATTAATATTGTGTTTTGTTGAAAAATCGATGAAATCGATATATAAGATTCTATCAAATTTTGTAAATAAATAAGTTTATCATTCCTTGAGATAAACCTAAATATTTTAAGTTTCCTTATTATTTTTTGTTATATCAAAATTAAAATGCCTAATTTAACCTTATGAATTATGCACGTAGTCCTGTATGATTTATTATTCTTTTAGAAATTGGATGAACAATTAACTTTTTTTTGTTTTTATTATTTAGGTTAGTAGTTGGATAATATGATTTAAAATATTTTTAGCAACTTTTAGTTGTATGTAGATCCTATTATGTATTATTTCTTTTACTATTTTATTTTTATTAAAAGAATTTATTTAACAGAATCATATAATTTTTTTTGGTATGTAGTATGTTTTTATTCATTTTTATAAAAAAAAAATCAAAAAACTCAATTTATGGTAGTTTAGTCATTTTATATATTTTTCATTCCATTGTCTTTGATAAAATTTGCAAACCAAACGTAAGTTAACAAATAATTCAATTTCATTACATGTCAACTAAATGCGTTAGAGATTTAAATTCTATCGGATCCAAATTTCTTAAGACTGTCATTCATCCAAAAGATTCAATTTCATTTTTAAACATTTTGTCAACCAAACACGTCCTAAAGAGCTACAAATATCAAATAAATATGAACAATTTAATTGATCTTATATAACTGAACCAATTTTGGTTTGTTAGACAACAATGTTTTTAGGATAATCATCAAAATAACCACTCTTCATAAAATTAAAGTCACAAGGTAATCATATTTTACTGAAAAAACCCATGGAGTTCGAAAATCCATTATTATTTTGCAAACTCGATAATTGTAGTCCACACTATTAAAAGGTATAAATTTCACAAACGAATAACAAGTTCGAAAATTTTCTTTGCAAGCTGTTTTTGAAAATTGTAATAAAATATGGAGAATGTTTTTATATAAATTCTTGACAGTTCGAAAATTATAAACTATGAAGAACATGTTCGAAAATCATAAAAAATAACATGTTGTGAAATCATAATGATTAATTTTTCTTGAACCAAACTGATATATATTCCTTTATATGACCTATTTTAGGACTCATCTATCTTTTTTTTAACATGTTTCGAAATCATACCCAATGAAGAGCATGTTAAAAACTCATGCCAAGACTAGGTTCGAAACTCATGGAAAGAACATGTTCAAAACTAATAGCAATAACACGTTTGAAACTCATGGCACTATACTTTTTTATATTGAGAGTTAGGTTGTTGTTAATCTCGTGTTTGTAAAATACCATATTGTTTGTGCTCAAGTTAACCTTAAAGCAAAAGGAACGAAGAAGAACACCAAGGTTTTCATGTCTATTAGATGAAACCTAAACAGTGGAAGCAACATCCTTGTGGTTGTCCCTTAGTGCAGGAAGTGAGCAATCATGGTATTGGTAGGACAAACCAACATCTTTAAGGGAACAGATTGTTCCCTGATGCAGGAAGGACACAACCTCGATGGCGGTAGGACATAACACACATACACACACACACACACATATATATATATATATATATATATATATATATATATATATATATATATATATATATATATACACACACACACACACACACACAGGTTGTTCCCTGATGGAAACCACGTGCCCGATAATAATATTGGAACTGCCTTTAGATAGCCTAGTACCATAGGATTGTTTTGGCCCATTCCTATCAAATGCTGGGCAGCCCATTCACTCCATTATGAGCCCAGTTCGAGAGAACACTAATAGCAGTCCACTTCAAGAGAACGGTAGAACTCACATAATAGTCTGAGGCATCAAAAGGAGGAGAATAAATATCTCTGTATACAGCTCACTTTCTTTTCGATCATTGTTTGTCAGAAAAGACCCCATGGATGTTCACGATTGAAGTAAAATTACGGGTAGTGCTCTGATGGATCTCAATCGTGCCCCATGCACCTTGTTGGAAGCTGGAGGATCTATTTCAGAAGTTCGAGCAAATATTGAGGCTGGCAAAGAGGTAGGGTTTCAAATTGACGTGGGGAACGATATTCTAAATGAAGTAATGGGTTTACAAACTATTTGGCTTTAAATATCTAGGGAATTGGTGATGAGGCCGAGGTTAGTTGGTTGCATAGAATCAAATTGACACACAAAATTAACTTTATTGGAATTTAAGAAACATGGATCTATGATCATAGTAGAATTAATTTTGCTGGTTGTTGGGACTCCCCTGATTTTTTGATTTCGATGGGGTTGATTCCACTGGGCGATCGGGGGTTTGCTGTGTATTTGGAATAAATCCTTCTTCAATAAACTGAAAGTAATATATTCATGATTTTTCTTAATAACTATCGGCAAGTGGCTTGGTATTGATGGGTACATGAACTTTGTTAATGTATATGGCCCTCAGTCCGTTCTCGATAAAAAGGTTGTATGGGTGGGATTACTATCTATCATCAGGTGTCGGGCAGATGGGTGGTATTCGAAGATTTCAACGCTGTCAGACGCTTGGAGGAAAGAGTGAATTCTCATGGTTGTTCTGCTAGTGCCTCAGACTTTAACAGTTTCATCCAGGTAGCTATGTCTTATAGATTTTAATATGGGGGTCACAAATACACCTATTTCTGTCATGACAGGGCAAAACTTAGCAAACTGTACCGTTTTTTGGTGTGTACGGATTTCACTTCTATTTTCCTCAATTCAAGAGCGACGGCCCTGCCTAGATAATTATCAGACCATTGTCCGATTATTCATCTTTCTGATGTGATCGATTTCGCATCCCCTTCCTTCAGGTTCTTTAATGCATGGCTCATGAAAGATGGTCTAGATGAAGTTATTAAAAAGCATGGGGAGAGTTTAGGGGATTTGGAACGGCTAATCTATTCCTTTCAGCCAAACTCATATATGTAAAAGAGGCAATCAAAAATTGGAAAAGGGAGATGGATAGTAAAGCGGACTTGGAGGCATCTCAACATCGTAAGGTGGTTGGAACTTTGGACTTAATGGCGGAATCAAGACAATTAACTATGGAAGATAATAAAAATCGTAATTTGGCGTTCCAAAAATTATTGGACCTCGAGAGGACTTATATGAGGTATCTCAAGCAAAAAGCACATGTCAGTGGTTTATCGATGGAGAAAAAAATTTGAAGTTCTTCCATGGTATTATAAACAATGAAATCGTAAAAACCGTATCAACATACTTATGGTGAACGAGTGTTGGACCGAGGATGTAAAGGATATAAAAGAAGCTATCTTCAAATTCTATGAGACCAAATTCAGTGAATCATGGAAATATAGACCAAAGCTAATTAGCCCTTTTCCATACCATTCCCGATTCAGTTGCGAGGGATGTTTTCTCTTGATAAGATCAAAAAGGCCGTATGGGTGTGCGGAAACGACCTTGACCGCGGACCAGATGGATTTACCTATAACTTTATTAAAACTTATTGGGATGTTATTTGTAATGATATCATGAGTTTCGTTAAGCACTTTGAGGAATTTGGTACTATGGGGAATGGATGTAATTCATCTTTCATCACATTACAAGATTATTGCAAAAATCTCACTTCAAGACTAAAATTGATCATCGGAGATATCATAGGTGAGGTACAATCCGTGTATATCGAAGGGAAGAATATCTTGGATGGGCCCATCATCGTAAATGCGATGTGGTCTTGGGCTAAGAGGACCAATAAAAAAGTGTTACTTTTTAAAGTATACTTCGATAAGGCCTCCGATTCTATTAATTTGGAACATCTAGACTCGGTATTCGGTCAAATGGGTTTTAGATGCAAATGGCATAAATGGATTCAAGGATGTATTTCCTCTTCACGTGCTTCAGTATTGGTGAACAGATCCCCCACAAAGGAATTTTTCATCTCAAAGGGTGTAATGCAAGGCGACCCCTATCCCTATTTTTGTTTATAATTGCTATGGAGGGACTTAATGTGGCATTGACCTCGGCTAGGAAAAAATGTATTTCGTCTGGAATAAAAATTCCTAATAATGGACCTATCGTATCTCATTTATTGTATGCAGACGATGCCTTGTTCATTGGAGAATGGTGTCGTTTTAATCTCAAAAATTTTGCTAGAATCTTGTGCGGTTTTCATGTGACATCGGATTTAAAAGTGAATTTTCATAAATCTTAAGTTTTTGGTATCAATATTTAGCGGGAAGAGGTTAGTAGATAATCCAATATTTTGGGATGTGGAACCGGTTCCTTGACTTTCAAGTACCTTGGGGTACCGGTTGGTGCCAACATGAATTTAACTCGTAATTGGAAACCGATTATGGATAGGTTCAAGTCAAAACTATCTATTTGGAAATCAAGGTCATTATATTTTGGCGAGAAGATCACTCTCATGAAAGCTTTCCTTGGCAGCCTCTCACCATTTTTTCTCTCATTATTCAAGGCCCCCGTGGGTGTATTGGATGCATTTGAAAAAAGTAGGCTTGATTTTCTATGGGGTGAGGGTTCAAAAAACTACTCCAAAATAAGATGGATCTCATGACAAAAAAATCATTGAACCAAAAGATCTTGGGGGATTAGGGGTCGAATCTCTTAAAGCCCTTAATATTGGTCTTATGCTAAAGTGGTGGTGGTGGTTAAAGGCTGAGCCAAGTCTGTTATGGAGCCAAGTCATAACAGGGATCAATGGCCTAAACTATGAAACCGACCCACTCATTATCCAATAAAGCAATATGTGGTGTCTGGAACAACATTGTGAGAACTGACGATGATATATGAAAATACGGAATTAATGTCAACGATGTGATTAAGAAAAATGCTGGATCAGACAATGATACTTTCTTTTGGTTGGATGATTGGTCGGGGAAAGGCATATTGAAAGAAAATTTTCTAGGTCTGTATCAGCTTGAAAAGAAGAAGAATTGTAAGGTATCTAACAGAGTCAAATCATCAGGTTTATCTTGGGATTGGAAGAACTCCTAATCTCTTGGCAAACTATCACATTAGCTGATTGAAATTATCCATTATATTGGTGATTTTCGTCCCAGTGGGCTACCAGACTCCTGTCCTGTGATTTTGCCTCTAATGGTAAGTTCTCGATCGCTGCGGTTCATGGGATTATAGATCGACCTGCAATACATACTTCTAGAGCCTCTATTTTGTGGGTGAATGAATTCCCGAAGAAAGTGATGTGCTTTGCATGGAGAGCTCATCTAAGTCGAAAGGGGGGGGGGGGGTTCACTTACCATCCTCTATATATGGTCGATGTTTCGCTGAAATCAAAACGATAGAACACATCTCCGTACACTGCAATTTCTCTTGTGAGATTCTTGATTCTATTTGGAGATGGTGTGGCTTGGGACATTTCAGGTCCTATTCTTTGTCTAATACTCTTGACTTTGCAGCGTCTTGGGGGTGCTGTCCTAAGAAGAGACGTATCCTATCGATTATTTGCTATGGTGCTTTATGGCTACTTTGGAAGGCAAATGTGATGGTTTTCGAAAGCAGACTCATCCTGGCAAACACGGTATTTTGAGAAACCCAGTTGGTGGTATTTTCATGGATTCATTGGAGGAGTAACACTATCAAGATGAAATAGGAATGGTGGTATGCTGATCCTTTGGGGAATTAAGTATTTGATGTATAGAAAATTGTTGTTTTGGTTGTAGTTTCTGTGAAGGTGCTGTTAATTCTTATACTCCTCCGCTAGCCTGTCTAGCTCCTTGCTAGGCTGGTTTCCGGCTTATTATTCTAATATATTCGCCAGTTTAGATAAAAATTTAATATTCAGTTTCACAAAATCAAATCATTTTTGAAATCCATTCATAAGCATATTTAATTCGTGCAATCATTAAATGACGCAATCTACCTTAGATAGTTTACGATAATAGCTCCTTGCTAGGCTGGTTTCCGACTTTTATGCAATTTACCCTATGCAATTTATACAACTTAATCACTTTACATGTCTCATACGTGTCCAAAAAAGTAATTTTGTTGTTACCTTAGATAGTTTACAATAACAAGCCCAAAAAAGAACAAAAAAAATCAAAAATCAAAAATCAAAGTTCAATGCTACTTGTGACAAAAACTTTGATTTTTTTATGTTCTTTTATGGGGCTGTATGAGGCATGTAAAGTGATTACCAACAAAAATACTTTTTTAGACACGTATGAAGCATGTAAAGTGATTAAGTTGTATAAATCGCATAGGGTAAATTGCATAAAAGTCGCTAACTTTTCCAGATTTCTAGATTTTGACATTATGTTTTTTATTTTTGCTATTAAGTCATTAGATTTTCTGAAATATTGCAAATCTTACCATATGACTTGGTAACCTGTTGCCATCCTGTCATATGGTCATTTTCGTAACTTTTTGGAAAACATAATGACTTAATTGCAACTTTTCTGAAAATATAATAACTTAATTGGACAAAAATTAAAAATGCAGTGTCAAAATCGAGAAAACTGAAAAAGTTAATGATTTTTATGCAATTTACCCTTTTTGTAATGTTGGGATGGGAGATTAACATGATAAAGTTTTAATATTTTTTTGTAACGTTGGGATGGGAGATTAACATGATAAAGTTTTCACGTGTCGAGTTCGTGGTGAGTTAGCATGTCATGTTGGTTTTGTCGGTTCTAATTTTGTCACTTGTTTTTCTCAAACAACAACATTTCGTCTCTTGTGGAGGAATGAAAGGAAACCATGATTGAATGATAAATGAGAAATGAGAATAAGAATAAGCTTAAAATCTGATTATGCATGAGATTTACTTGGATTGTAAGTAGTAAGCAAATTATTATGATTGGATTTTCTAAATTTTAGCCCTTAAAGAAATGTTGCTGGTCCCATATATATCACCCGAAGCGTATCTAAAATATCATTATCTATCATGTCAATATTTTGAATCAAGTGCCTAAGTTGTCCTTCAGGCAATGTGTCACAAAAGACACCAACTACTCCGATGTAAGTAGCAAGCAAATGATCCTAAAGTTCTTTGATACATAGGACAACTGTATTCAGCAAGTAGGGTTTCGTGTGGTGGTGGGCAATGGCTGTGCTGTGATGTTTGGTGTATTTATAAGGGAATTAAGAATTAAGGTCTCTATATCAAAAAGCTCTTTGAATCTCATACCATGATGAACAAGGACGTAAGTCTCACAAGCATATCATACATATATATGAGGTCATTTGCCAATATTACAATAATTAAACCCTACAATATTTTACTTGCTCCTACAACATTAAAAAACTACCGTAAATCACCTAAACTATTATCATACATAAACCCGACATAAAATAGTTATCACACACAATAGCATATTCATTAAGACTATAAATAAAAACTTTATTCAGAATTAAAAATGTTTTGTCCAGGAGACAGTATCATTTTTGGATCGAACTGAGCTTTCCTCTCTTTAAAGACATCCCATTTATTGCCAAAATGCTTCATCCATTCTTTTTTCTTACTGTAATGTGGAAAGTATTGCTTGACCATAATCCCAGATTTATCACAAAATTGTAAAATCTCTGTGTTTTGGTTGTCGATAGTCTCCCAATCTTTGGCTCCCCCCGCCGAGTTCAATAATGCTACGGTGTAGAACATATCGTCATCATCTTCTGGTATGACCACCGACATTTTATCATCCCACCTGAAAATTTCAAAGAAATTTAATTGGAAACAAAGCATGTAAATACCAACGGATTTTATCCAACGCTTTAATTCCGTTGGTAAAAGTTGGAGGATAAAAGATGATTATTTCTTTAATAAAAAGATTATATACTTCTCTCGGTTGATTGGGTAGACGAGGAATGGCCCGGAACTACTCCTGCTTTGATTCTGAATAATATCGACGAAAACACCTTGATTAAAATCCATAATTCGCGATTTTGGCACGAAGAGATTTAGCCATGGATGAGGGACATCCCACAGCGCTAATGATTGAAGCAGCAGCTCTGCGTCTCTTACTCTATTCAGAAAATCGAAAAAAGATGCATCTTTCATGAACAGAAACCCAGATTCGTAGCTCAAACCTTTCAATATCATTTGCAGTTCCTACAAAAAAGAATATATTTATTTAATTTATTAAAAACAATACGAAATAAAGTAAGATTTTGATCTCAAAATCATCACACCTACCTCATCAATGGTGTTTATTGTTTGATCATCGTAATATTTGACTGCTTCTAAGCTGTATAAAATGCCATTTTCGGATGCTAACGAGTTTATCATTGATTCATCAGAAGGAGAGAAAAAATCGTTTACAGGACTATTTTTCATGATCAAAGAGCCTTCCACATAATTAAACCCGTCAACTGAGATCAGATGCTCTTGATCCTTCGTGAATTTGGAAAAATCTTTGTAAATTATTCGAACCCATTTCACCTACGACACATAAACAAGAAATCATCAAACAAGATTATGAATTCATGGGACATGTTATACTATTGATTCACGTGTGCATGTATTGGTTGTACATTATTAACAAACTAGCAAGTGATTCTTTTGTGTTAATCATGAATATTTTGCCATAAGCTCTAAAACGGGATATGATCGATGGAGATGCTCTTACTCTGTTTGGTGCCTTGTCTAGAACAATTCTTGCCCTAGTTATGATCCCAAACTGGCCAAGACCTCCAAGAACAGCATAAAAGAGATCGGAGTTCGTGTTCTTGGAGCAAGTGATGAAATCCCCCTTCCCTGTAAACAAGACCCAAAGTTATTAGGTGAAAAGAAATTAGTTTAAAGTGATGGATGATAAAAGAAAACTAAGAAATCTAACTAAAAATTACAGATCAAACAAAAGGAACTATTAAAAGCAATCAAGTCGACCATTTTTACAAGTTTTGGCATATCACCAAATTCTTCTGATATTTCTGCCTCTTATAACGAATGTCAACGTATACTATTTTCAACAACATGACCTAACACGTAACATGCAAATATGATCTCAATCCTCAAACATCATATTTTCCCACTAAAGAAATTTATAATATCACTTATTTCAACAAACTCAACACTAAAACAAATAAATATACACAATTTATAAATTTTCGCAAATTGTTTATAAACCTGAAAGATCCAATTAAAGACTTCACACTCAAAAGTATTGACAACTGTCAAGATCTTCACATAAGTATGAATTTTTTATTACTTCTACATATCTATCATTATTCAGATTATTGTTTTAATTTAACTGTTCTATGTACTTACCATTAATGGCCGTACGTAGCTATAGGTGGACAAATTTATGAATTATCAACAAAATGTACAACGGCAACATGTCGTCGAAAAATGTTAAAAACAACGACAAAATATGTAATATGTGTGTGTGTGTGTGTGTGTGCATGTGTGACACACATCCACACACTCACATCAGTAGATACTAATGACATGTTATTGATAAATTAAAATACCCGTAATGACATCCATTTCAAGAACATTGCTGATCTGAGGACCATGGAAGGATGATTGTCCACTAATTCCTGCATTAGAGAGTGTACCACCAACGGTAAGATACAAGTAATCCGTCCACGAGACTGGTGCGAGTCCTTGCTCAAGTGTCGTGCGTAAGACATCGATCCATAACTGTTCACCTCCCACGTCTGCATAAAACCCTAAAGAAGAGTTCCCAGAAACCTTAATCCCTGTATTTTCACTAACATCAGTATTACTACGCATAGATCCCATATTCACCACCACGCCATCTTTGGCCATTGCCTGTCCCCTAACCGAATGCCCATTACCACGGGCTGCGATAGTGAACGGGAAAGAAGAGTTGTAAGAGGATTTCACGAGGTCTATGATATCGGAAACTGAGGAAGGATAGAGGACTCCAAAAGGGAGTTGTAGAATCATTTTACCGTAATCGGAAGAGGCTATTGTCATGCAACTGGTGTCTGTACAAAGCTTATTTTCTATGGTTTCATTTCGGAGTGATGAAAATAAAGTGTTTGGCCATGGCCTTGATGACCCTGGTGCTATAAAAAACAGACTTAATATTACGAAACGTACAACAAAATACACATGCACCACATGAGCGTTAGCCATGAGAAGATCGGGACTTGAAAGGAAGAAGATAAGGATTTGTAAATTAAGGTCGCGAGCTGTGTGTGTGTGTGTATATATATATATATATATATATATATATATATATATATATATATATATATATATATATATATATATATATATATATATATATATATCATAAGATGCAGAAAGTCAAAATGTAACTTCAATGTAAAAAAGATATACCTTTGAGTAAGAAAAAAATATAACAACTTATAATATATAATACTAATTTGAAAAGGTTATAATACTTTTCGGTTTGATTCTTCTGTAAATCATTATAAAATAAGATTATTTTTCTGTGGTTTAATAGCGTTTTGAGGAGTATGTTTCTTACACACAATGGTACAAGCAAAATTTAGGTGCCCTGACACCTTGACGGGACAACATATATATTTTAATTTTTAACATAATCTTATATATATATATATATATATATATATATATATATATATATATATATATATATATATATATATATATATATATATATATATATATATATATATATATATATGGGTAGAAGTTCTAATTAAACGGTGAAAATTTTGTGAGACGGAAAGTCCTATTCACTTATTTTGGAGATCAAAAAATTAAAAAAATAAATAAAATAGACAAAAAGAATAAGAATTTTTTTAAAAAAAATCTAAAAATTTACGCAATCTATTCTATCTAAAAAAATTAAAAAGATAAAATATAAAACCTAAAAAAATCAAAAAGTATGTCAATGGAATGTTGCGTATTTTAATAAAATATTACACATATAGTATAACATTCTATTAAATTATGACAACAATGCTAATCTTTTTATTATTTTTTATTTTTTTAAAAAAATGACGAAAATAATAAATAAATATATTTCTTCAATTTTTTTCATTTATTTTGCATTTTTAAATTTTTTTTGTTTACACACAAAATAAAAAGCTAGGATTACGTCTGCCAGTCTCACAAAATCTCACTGTCTCATATGAACATATATATATATATATATATATATATATATATATATATATATATATATATATATATATATATATATATATATATATATATATATATATATAACACACTCAGCGGTGGTCCTGGCGGGTAAGACTCATGCCTCGCGTATGCGAGGTTGTGGGTTCGAACCTTGCCAAGTGCAAGTGGTGGCTAAAGATATTAATGCCCCACTTGTAGCCTCTGTGCTAGCCGGTGTTGTGTGTACCCGGGGCTGGGTTTACCCAGTCAGTTGCCTGCATGGCGTCCTTACGGGGTGGGCGTGTGCTATGCACCAAGGTTTGCCGGTTGCGTGTGTGGGTCTAGTCTCTGTGCAGTCTCCTCGGCGAAGGGTTGAAGACAAAGAATCGTAGTTAGCCTGATGTACCTAGTGTAGCTGTAGAATATTACGACTCATGTAATCGGATTCATCCTTAACTTGCAAAACATATATAAATATAAATATATATATATATATATATATATATATATATATATATATATATATATATATATATATATATATATATATATATATATATATATATATATATATATATATATATATATATATATATATATATATATGAGAAATTGTATTTATTCTTACTCATCCTCCTATCCATGTTAAATTTTTACAAGTGTCACATTTAATAAAATTAATATATTTTAAAGTACATGTCATAATTTAACATGAGTAGGAATAAAAGATTTGAGGAAATACAATTTCTCATTGAGCTAATACAATACCCGTGGGCTTTATCTTCTCCCCATATATGTATGTGTAATGTATATGGTGACTAGGTATTTGTTGATCTAAGATTTCATAGAATGTCATATGTATTTTAATTACATCTTCTTATTAATAATCTAACATAATCTTTATTTTTTATTTTCATTTTTATGCGGTTGACGCTGAGAACTAAAAAAAGAATTTCTGTTTATGCATACATAAATTTCCCCTTATAAGTTTCTCTTTTTAAAGTAAATTTCCCCTTAAGAAAATAAATTAGTTTCTAAAAGTATGACTAATTTGAATTGAATATTTTGATGCTTAAATAAGACCTCAATTGTATGGAAATAATAAATCTGGTATCGTTGCTGATAACTCTGGATATTATAATTATGTTAGTCAGAAAGTGTTACAAACAATTACGGAAATCCATTGGTTTTCAAATAGAAGGAACATAACAAAAGCAAGAGGCGCATATTAATTGTTTCTAATATGGAGGTTGCTCAAACATTGATTTCGCATTGTGAACAGGTAGATCTATGGATATTATATAGATATGTTAATGGTATTCTTCGATTTGGAAATTAAATTCGAAGAGAAATGATAGAGATGTCAATTTGTTAGTAGCTTGATTCAAACCATTTCTAGTATTGATCAGATGCTTATTAGTTGGAAGCTTTGTTCTCGCAAAACGAGATCGAAGAAGCTATGTGGAATCATTGGTCGTTTCAAAAAAAATTGTAAAAAGAAAAAAGAACTTGAGTGTAATTTTGATGGTGATAAAACTTTGGTCAATTGGGTTTTCTTTTATATTCTCAATTGGGTTTTCTTTTATATTCTCAAGTAATTTTAGCATTTAAACGAGAGTGATATTGTGTGGACTGTTACAAACATTGGTCAATCTACTTCTTTCCACATGGGATGCAATTTCTCGTTTATTTTGCTTCTTCCCAAAGTGAATGATCATCTCACTTTTGGTGACTATAGACCTAGTAGCTCTAAATGTTATCTTTATAACATTGTGGGGAAGGTGCTATTTTCAAGACTTTACAAAATTATTCATATGATGGTAAGTCTTCAGCAATCACTGATATTGGAGGGAGAAGAATTATGCATGCCTCTCTTTATCATATCATCCTTTGTGGGTTTGTAAAAAATAATATCCTATAAATACGTTTGATATTAATGGAATCTAGTTTGCTAGAAGTCATAGATCATGTTTTGGCATTGCAACTCCACACTTCCAAAGACATCTTGGGAAGCTTGTCCATGTTATAACTTGTATGGTATCTTACTAACCTTTTTCTAGTTTATAACCATTTAATAATGCTTATTGCATACTCCAAGGATTACCTTTAATAGATAGAGCTCAAGTAGTCATATAATCTCTTGATGTAATTGTATAAGGAATACATACATCAATATCTATTAGACTTAAATCTCATCATTTCACCTAACAAGTGAAGATATCGTACTCCTTTTTCACATTTCATGAATCACATAAATCATATAACTCAATGTTGGATGATATTGAGATTCCTACCAATTAGATTTTTTTTGTGTTCCAAGTTATGAGGAAGTTGTCATAGATAAGTAATTTTCAAGTCTTATGTAAATTATGTTACATGTATAATTAGGTTGAATCAACATTTTGCATACAAAATTCATAAAGGTTATAGATATTCAACAATGGAAAAGGAGTTAAACGGCTTAGCAAGGGAATATCAAATCGAGTAACAGACATAAGTTCAATTAACCAGGCACATTATGGCCTTCTAAATGTTTGAGCTCATCCTAAGTCTGCATACTTCTTAACCTAAGCATATGTCAAAATACGTTAGGCAATGAAACTCCTAGTGAGAAAACCTAGGGCCAACACATTAGAATAGGAGATGTCATCCTCCCAACTCGAATTAAACTCCTAAAATATCATTTTAAAACATCCAAGACATAATAACACAACATAAAGGAGATTTCGTCCCCAAAACGTTATAGTCATCAAAAGTGTCGTTTAAACCATCATTTATCATCAAATACTAGTAAATTGATATGATCATATGATGAAATGAATATGCAACTAACCCATACCCAAGTTCATCTCATAAAGTCCATCTCACCATGGATGTCTAACATACCCTTCAGGTGGTTTTGAAGGCGTGACATACCCTTCCATCAAACGAGGTACTTGTGAACCACCACACTAGCACCACATGTTGGGTAGCTAGCCGACACATGAATAGTGACAATTATCTAGAAATCTAGCCACTTTCAACATTCATTCATCATGACTCATGAGTGACAACCACCATCTTCCCATCATAAATGCAATGCACATGTAGGATGCAAATCATAGTTTTAAAATCATTTTTCATTACTTTTAAAACCATCATTTAAAAAGAATACATTTTCATGAATGCACAAATATACTTGGAGTACAACACATAGCACATAGAAATTAATGCATGAAATTCTTTTGAAAACAACTCACACCATAAAATAGTTTAGGGACATGTATTTCAGTAAAGTCACCTTCGATAGTAGTCAAAAGTTAGTTCACTTCACCAATCCCGCACCCAAGTTCACTCTTCTCCTATAAGAAAAGAAATGAATTATTACTCATAAATTCCGAAGTACATATGAGGGTCTTAAGACTTTAATAAATCTTAGTTTGCTGGTTTTCTATTATAAAACATTAAACCTTAAGGATTAAAGCCCTAAGGAAGTGCTACAATTAGCCAAAAGTCAAAATATTAGGGTACAGGGTCATGCAGATCGTGTAACCCATGACCAAGACCCCACGCAGGTCGTGCATGACCTTAGAGAACATATTTTGGAGTACAGTTTATACTTTGTATCACATTCATTATTAATAAGAAAATATCTATAGTTCTCTAGTAGACGTAGCTTGATCAGATTAGATCGAGTGAACCACTTAAATCCTTGTGTTTTTGTTTGGTTGTTTCTTCTTGTTGTTTTCACTAACCTTGATTAATTCCTGTAAGAAAGTACATTTATCTGAAGTCATTAATCCCAAAATATTGTATAATTGGTTGGTTATCTTGGTGATTGAACTAATCTTTTAAAAAAAAAACCTTAAATTTTTTTAAAAGCACCCCCATGTATGCACTTTTAGGATATATTACCACAAATTATGCTTATAATCAGATAGTCAAGATCTATTATTTAGGTGTTTATCATTTTCATTACATTAATCCAATGGCTTTGGAAGCATGCATAATGACAAACCTTCATTTGATATGTTAAGAAGAACCGTGAGTTCATGGGGAGCAATAGTGATAATTCTTAGCATGTGAGGATCATTGGGCTAATGAGTCATACAAAGGTTTAACCAATACGAAAAGTTATTTCCATCAAAGTAAAAAACTCTTGTCGAAAAGGAAGTAGATGAACTTTCCATAGAAGTGTAAAATATTTAAATAAAAAGTTGTTGGAAAATCAAACTTAAATAAAAAAGAAAGAGCAGATTGAGTAGTTGATAATTAAATAACTTATGCTCTGATAGCACTTAATTGAATATATCATGATTAAAGCATTACAATATACTTCAAACAACGGTGAAAACTTTTCAGGTTATGTATATTTCAAAAAAAACAATCATCTATTTGATTCTTTATATTGTGATCCTATAAAAGTGAAAAAAATACTCAGCAAATACTCACTAAGAAAATTTTCCTGTAGAATAATTGTGAGTATTTGGGTCGATGTGTTTCCATGATCAATGGAAAGTTTTGCTTTCATTGGACAAGTCTTTATATACAGAGCAGAACGTGTTCCTCACATGATGGAATCCTTTATGTTGTGGCCAACTATCAAAAAAATTTATTTGTACTATAAGGAGTTGGTTTGTGGTTGATCTTCCATTAGATGTGGTCCATTCAAACACACAAGTATGTAGTCTAAAAACATTTTGTTTTCACATAATGTTTGCTTGAATGGATCAAACTCGAACTTCCAAGTCAATTTGATGAAGAATTGCTTCAATCAGAAGATCTTTATAGTTTCATATAATCATTTGGTTGATCTTGAAATAGGATCAACCAGCCTTCAAGGACTTTTTTATTTATTCTAAAGTCTATCTATTTGAGCATCATTTGTTTGTCCACACAATCTTCAATTAAGAAAGATTGTACGGGCTGATGGCTGATGATACAAGTCAATTATTATAATGTTTGTCATCGTCTATCTAACACAACTGAGTTGGGACTAACATATCAGTATTACGTGACTGTGATCGAAAACAATCCAAGGCACAATTTATAAAATTATTGCCTTCAAAAGTCATATATTTTGTTTGCAACAAAAATAAAACTTGTGTTACCCTAATTTCTTCCAAAACTTGGTCATTTTGCAAAATCGACAAAAGATGAAAGATGGTTTTGCCAAGTTATGGAAGTAATTGGAGTAGCATAAGATAACCTACATTGCTCTAAAAGAATATATTTTATGAAGGTAACAACCTTCTAAAAATTCGCTTGGTATGTTTTGGAACAAAGTCACATTATGCTTTCGCCTTATATTATGACATTGCACCTTTTATTAGGACATTGTATGTTAGTCTTTGCATTAGGACAATGTTCTTTGTATTAGGACATACTGTTGCGAACCAATAGCAAAAATAGGTAAGTATGGCAAAAACGTGTATCAACTTGGGATTGAACGTTGAAACGGGTAAGTATGGCAACGAAGCAATAGCAAAAACAACTTGTCCAATATTTAAAAAAAAAAAGGGTAAAGACGGAATTTTCATCGCTTAAGCATAAACAAGAAAAATGACAAATGAAAGAATTTGTGATGGATGGAGTGACGCAAACTTATTGACACATCTCATGGACGCGAATCTTTACTTCATCGAAAAAGTAGCGACGGATAGTTTCAACACATTTAGCAACAAACATTCCAAAACTAAATTGTCGCAAAGTTGTGTTTGTGAAAAATATATTTACCAAGTAT